>JAYESD010000009.1:58482400-59062037 GCA_036927565.1 Tuctoria greenei
ATCAACCTCCGGGGCTGGTGCCACTGGTACACCTTCGTTCTCGTGTTCTGGTGCTACCACGGGAGCTACTGGGGATGAGTCGAGGTCCAAGACCACGACAGCCGGCACCGGAGCTGCCGCAGCCTCAGCCACCTCTTGGAGCGGCATTGGGATTGGAGCCGGAGCTTCCTCCTGCACAACCTCAGATACTGCTACAAGAACCGGAGCTTCAGCCCCTTTCTTGGGCACTCTGTGGATGGAGGGCAAAGAAACTCAAAACACAGTTACAACAAAAAACAATCAACTGAGGTAAAAAACAAAATTTACCTCATAAGGCTTCCGCTCCAGCTAGCGCGAAACCTCTTCCTCGGATGCTCGGCGCCGGACCCTATCGCCCCTGGTGTGCCAGCTCTGGAAGGTTCCCCAGAGCTCGTTGCTGCTGCCATCATCACTTTGGTTGAGGCCCCCCTTGATTGGGAAGGACCTCCGGACCCAGAACCTTCAGCTGGCCCTGGTACTGGAGTCGCATGGCCAGAGCTAGCACCCCGGGGAGATGTCGATGCTGGAGTGGTTGCCGCCGTCGAAGACCTCCCCCCCCCCCCCCCCCCCCCCCCCACCCCCCCGGGGGAGAAGGAGCCGTCGTGGAAGGAGTAGGTCTGACGGACCTCCCGTCAGCATGCTTCAACTTCCTCTTGCGGCTCGAGGGCTCGGCCAACTCCTTGCCCTTGCCTACGACTTCGGTTCTTGGCTTTGGGGTGGGAGCAGAGCCGCCTTCAGAAGCACCGGGGATTGCCACCATGGAGGTTGATCGCCTCTCCACCAGGCCCAAGTCGTCCAACAACGGCATCTTCCTCTGGAGCTCTTTGCACACCTCTGGAATCATATTCAGAGGCAGGAAGGCTGCCGGTGGAGACACGTCGCCAGGACCGATGTTCCTAGGCTGAAACTTCTTGAGATGGGTCTTCAAGGCTTCACCGGCCAAGTTAGTGTCCAAGCTGACTTCAATGCGATTGGTATCCATCTCACTGTTGAAGGCCCAGGCATGCCGGCTCCCAGCCCTCAGCGGGGCCCACCTGTTCGTCAAGAAGTTGCCGAAGACCATCTGCGGGGTCACCGCACCTTTGACACATTCCTAGATTCTGTCCAGGATGGGCCTGTACTCCCTTGACAGCGCCAGTACGTCACTCCAAGTGTCGGTGTCAACGCGAGGAAGGCCTTCAGGCAGCTCCAGCCTCTCGTGTCCCTCGACGGTGATGACCACCCATTCTTTCTTCCAGTCGTCCCACTTGCCAGAAGGGAAGGACCTCAAGTACTTGAGGGGAGAGTTTTTCCGCTTCACGAAGTAGTAGAAGCCGATGAACTCATCACTCTTCCCGGTCGGGTGGACAGTGAAGAAGGTCCGGAACAACTCCACGCAAGGGGGCACGCCCACCCACATCTCACAAAAGTGGAAAAAAGTCGCCACCAGCAAGATTGAGTGGGGGCCCAGATGGTGGAGCTGCAGACCATAAAATCTAGCAGCATTAGAAAGAAGGTGGAGAAAGGCAGGATCAAACCCGTCATGGCGTACCCAAGGAAGTACACCATATCTCTGGCTTGCTTCTTCTCGAAGGGAAGCTCGCCGCAGCGAATGTCATTGTCGAAGGAGTCACTGGACCATCCCATGTAGGTCCGGACCCTGGACAACTCCTTCTTGCTCCCAATGCGGCTCATGGGGAGTCCCAACTTCATCGCGGCACAGTGTGGCAAGAGAGGAAAAGCAAGTGAAAGTTTGGAGGATTTGAGCGCAAGTTCAGATGAAGGCGTAAAGAATCCCCAAACGGTGCATGCTTTACTTCTTAAGTAAGCCCCCACAACGCTTGGATGGAAACCGCAGAGGAGCCGACGATACAATTCAAAAACTTCACCCTCCCAAGGACAAGGGGGCCCGGGGCCACCCCGACGATCAAGTCGAGGTCCTTACCCCAGGCGAACGGTTGTCATCATGAAAGGCGGGAAGCCCGAGGGCGGCGGCCTGACAGGGCGCGCGGAACTGATACGGTTTTCATATCAAGAACAGGCGACCTTCAATTGTGTGAGATCCGCACGCTCAGATCTCACCTGCCGCATCCTGGATATGCCACGCGGCTTTGGTTTAACTGCGAACTACCGCCAACGGCACATCCGAAGACCCTTGAAGACACGGCTCGAAAACCAAAGGATGGACCCACCTCCGGTAGAACGACTTCATCTAAAAGGTCTCTCCCATAGTTGGGCCCAGGGGGGCACTGTCGGTACACTGCGTATCGTATACCCCTTGGGATTACAAAAAGACCAAAGGAACTTCACCTTGAAGACCTACAAAGGCCTCACGTATCATACGGGACCGGACCTGCCTCCCATCTACAGTTAGTCCTGGTGCTGCCACGTGTATACTGCAACCGGACCTACATCCCACACATGGGATAGCTCCGGGCTAAGCACCTGTGCGGCACCCCCGGACCTAACCTCCGATAGAGGGAAGCTCCAATACCGACACGTGTACATCTACACCGGACCTATCCGTCCCAGACGGAAAGCTCCAATGCTGCCACGTGTCCAACCACCAGAACTTCAGCCTCAACAATCAGACTGGTGGACCCCTAATGACTCGGACCTTCAATGGGTAATCAAAAACTTCAAGACCCGATTAAGTTTCATTAATACCATATTAATGACACACTATCGGAAGGCTCTTAATGCCAGTAACGGCATTATCAAGGCCTGTTACCACGCTATTAATTGTAATTAACCTCATTAATTGTGTATTAAGCATCAGTAATCGCCAGGGCCACATGTCAGGCCAGGCTAACGGTGTAACGACCAGTCCTTGTACTATAAAAGGACTGGTCGACGATACACAGGGGACGGCTCTTTAAACTCTAAGACCTCTCCCATACTCAGCTTAGACATTCAATTCAACAACTACACAACCTGTGGAGTAGGGTATTACGCTTAGGCGGCCCAAACCACATAAATCCTTGTGTCTAATTGCCACCGTCTTTTGAATCTCTGCGCGCCCAATACCAAACTACAAACTCCGCGAGTTACCAACTGTAGTACCGGGAGAATTGCCGGAACCAAACTCTGACAGTTTGGAAGAGTTTTTAAAGCTGATTTTGATATGTCTTCCTCTAAGCATAGGTGTCTAGTTGCTAATGATTCAAAGGACTTATACTTTTGGCATCGTAGACTTGGTCACATAGGCTTCGATCACCTAACGCGTGTTAGTGCTCTTGATCGCATACGTGGGTTGCCTAAGCTTAAAGGGGACAAAGAAATTGTGTGCTATTGTTGTAGACATGCTAAGATGGTTGCAGGTTCACATACTCCTCTCACAATGATCATGACAACTGAACCGGGTCAACTTTTGCACCTTGACATCGTAGGACCTTCACGTGTTCAATCCTTCGGAGGTAAATGGTATGTTCTTGTGTTGTTGATGATTATTCTAGATACTCTTGGGTTTACTTTATGGCATCTAAGAATGAAGCTTTTAGTCACTTTAGAACTTTACTTCTTAGATTATCAATTGATCACCCAGGATCTTTAAAGACAATTAGAAGTGATAACAGAACTGAATTTAAAAATCAATCTTTTGATCACTTTTGTACTGAAAATGAAATAGATCATCAATTTTCTTCACCATATGTACCTCAACAAAATGGTATTGTAGAAAGAAAGAACAAAACCTTAGTTGAGATGGCTATGACTATGCTTGATGAATATCAAACTCCTAGGAAATTTTGGGTTCATGCGATTGCAACCGCTTGTTATGTCTCAAATCGTGTTTTCTTGCGCGCTAAGCTAGGTAAAACACCATATGAGCTACGGTTTGGACATAGGCCTAGTGTTACGCACTTTTGGGTCTTTGGTTGCAAATGCTTTGTTAAGAAACATGGTAATCTTGATAAATTTGAACCATAGATGGCATGTTTCTTGAGTATCCATCTCATACTAGAGGCTATCGTGTGCTTTTACTTGACACTAACAAAATTGTGGAGACTTGTGAAGTGTCTTTTGATGAAGTTAGCCCAGTCACTAGCTCAAACATTGCAGGTCCAGATCCATATCCTCAGGGGGGTATTTTCGAAGAAGAAGAAGAGCTGGTGATACTGCCTGATAGTTCCGAAGTTGACACGTTTCTAGCTCCGAACATTGAACAAGCTCCGACTATCACCTATGCTGGTCCTGATCGTCCACAAGCCACAAGCTCATCAATCTACGATGAACTTAATGAAGAAGAAGCTTGTGATACATCTGTTCCCTCATGGATTAACAAAGATCATCCCCCACAACAGATTATTGGAAGCTTGCACGAACGAGTTACACGGTCCAGGTTTTGCGATCCAAACTCTCATGCTCATTCTTCTTTTGTTGCTTCTTTTGAACCCAAAGATATATCACACGCACTCACTAATGAATCTTGGATTATTGCCATACAAGAAGAGTTAGAAAATTTTGAAAGAAATAATGTTTGGAAACGTGTACCTCCACCTCAAGGTCACACTTTAATTGGAACTAAATGGGTGTTTAAAAATAAACAAAGTGAGGATGGGGTTATGGTTAGGAATAAGGCTAGGTTGGTTGCTCAAGATTTCACTCAAGTTGAAGGTCTAGATTTTGATGAAACTTTTGCTCCTGTTGCTAGATTAGAAGCCATAAGAATTTTGTTAGCTTTTGCTGCATCTAAAGGTTGTAAGCTATATCAAATGGATGTTAAAAGTGCTTTTCTTAATGGCTACATAGATGAGGAGGTTTATGTCAAACAACCACCGGGTTTTGAAAATTCAGATTTTCCTAATCATGTTTACAAACTGTCCAAAGCCCTATACGGTCTCAAACAAGCCCCTGGAGCATGGTATGATAGGTTAACAACATTCTTACTTGAAAAGGGGTTTACTATGGGCAAGGTTGATAAAACTCTTTTTGTGCTTAAGCATGGCAATGACTCATTATTCGTTCAAGTGTATGTGGATGATATTATCTTTGGTTGTGCTTCTCATGATATTGTGTCCAAGTTTTCAGCTATGATGAGTTTAGAATTTAGATGAGTATGATGGGAGAACTCACATACTTTTTGGGGCTGCAAATCAAGCAAACCAAGGAGGGTACCTTTGTGCATCAAACGAATTATACAAAAGACCTCGTAAGGCGCTTCAACATGGACAAAAGCAAGCCTCTTCGGACACCAATGTGAACAGCAACAACACTTGAACTTGATGAAGATGGTGAACCCATGGATCAAAAAGAATATAGAAGCATGATCGGATCATTTTTGTACCTCACGGCATCAAGACCGGACATACAATTCAGCGTATGTCTTTGTGCACGGTTTCAAGCTTCTCCACGTGCTTCACATCGTCATGCCATCAAAAGGATTCTTAGGTACTTACATGGAACTCAAGAATTTGGTATTTTTCTTCCTTCTTCCTCAACCTTTACTTTGAAAGCTTTTTCCGATGCTGATTTTGGAGGTTGTAGGATTGATAGGAAAAGTACTTCCGGTGCCTGTCATTTTCTTGGTAATTCACTTGTTGCTTGGTCCTCTAGAAAACAAAATTCAGTTGCACAATCCACAGCCGAATCTGAATATGTAGCTGCTGCTAGTGCTTGCTCACAAATTCTTTAGATTGTTCAAACACTTAAGGACTATGAGATTGATCTAGATAGTGTTCCACTGTTTTGTGATAACACTAGTGCCATTTGCATTGTTGAAAACCCTGTGCAACATTCTAGAACTAAGCACATTGACATTAGGTATCACTTTCTCCGTGATAATGTTGAAAAAGGAAACATTGTGCTTCACCATGTAGATATCGAACAACAATTGGCTGACATTTTTACAAAACCTTTGGATTTCACTCGTTTTTGTTACATTCGTAGTGAAATAGGGGTTATGCATCCTCATGGCTTAAATTGAGGGGGAGTTTTGAAACTTGGGAAGTCTATGTGTGAATATGAACTTAAAATAATATGAGCATAGTATTTCATACATATATGACTTTGTGATTCCTTTTACATGCTGAAAGTTCTTACTACATTACTCATGTTATACATTTTGTAGTTTTTGCCATGACTAGTAATTGGAATAATTACTTACACTAAATCTGGTCATGGTTGAACTTTCTTGCTGTTTTGAACTTGTTGCATGCTCACAAGTGCTTTTAATCATAAATAATTAATCAAGTAATCAACTCACATGTTGAGTTTTTGTGAACAAATATAAGTTGGGAAAAGATCAAGAGAATATGCATGCATCGCTCTTCTTCTTTTGAGATGACTTATCATTGCACTTCGATATGAACTTGGAAGAAGTTGTGTATGACTAAAACCATGTCCTTAAGCTTCTGATTGTCAAATGATATAGACTTGGCTTGGTTAGTTAGAATAAGGCAGATGCGCATATAATCTCTTGTAAATATCATATGATCTAAATTTGTGCTTTGAAAAATAATAAAATGCAGCAACAAGTGTCATGCTTTCAGGTATTGAAATAGTTAAGTTTGTGAGATCATGACTTGCTTAAATTGGAAATTACATTTGATATCTAGCATGGCTTACACTATTTTATGTATTTCACTGTTGTGATAGTGTAAGTTACTTGATAGTATGACTTGGATGAGTATTGTTTTACATGTATATGTTATAATATGCTCATAACAATTAAAATTTGTCTTATAAACCTTGCTGAATACATTGTCAAAGGGGGAGAGATAATATGTGAGTTTTTAAAAACAAATAGGCAAGGGGGCGACATTGATTACACATTGCACATATTCACAATTGTTTTTGGCACGATTCTTCTCGGGAGGAGAATTTCTTTTTCTTATTTTATTTCTGTTTTACAAAGGGGTAGAAATTGTTTTCAAAACTTTTAATGTGAATAAGCCAATGTTCGGATCTTAAGTGGTGTTGCCAATGCATTCATCAAGGGGGAGATTGTGAGACCTATGTGTGCTGAATACATTGGCTTGTACTGAATACATTGGCTTTGTTGATAAAAGTTCTGAAATTCTGCTAAAACATCTTTTTTTTAGCAAGGTCCGACTCTAGCTCCGAGCTTCAGCATGGTCCGACAATAGGTTCGACTTTCTTTGTCTAGATCCGACATGTTTTTGGGTAGCTCCGGTGAGCTTTGTCTTTAGCTCCAGCATGTCTTTGATAGCTCCGACATCTCTTTGATAGCTCTGGCATGTCTTTGATAGCTCCAACATCTCTTTGATAGCTCCGACATGTCTTTGTTAATCTCAGATATGTTCTGCTAGGTCCGACTTATGTTGGTTAGCTCTGACATGTTTTTCTAGCTTCGACTTTTGGGTTGACTCGTTCCGACTAGCTTTGGCAAGCTCCGGCGCTAGGTTGTACTAGCTTTGGTAAGCTCCGGCGCTAGGTTGTACTAGCTTTGGTAAGCTCTGGCTCAAGCTCCGGTTAGCTTTTTCAAGGTTCGGAGCTTGATCGCAATGTTCCTGCTTTTACTTTAAAATGTTTCAAACTTGCTTTACATTCTTAGAAAGGTTGCTTAGTATTCTTTTACTAAATTTTTGGTGTGTTTTGGTTGATATGGTTGATATCATTTTTCTATGTTTTGCAACATGCTTATCTGAGGTGCTCACATAAGGTGTCGTGTTCGGAACTAACTTGAGTCAAGTCGCGGACTTGGGCTTGTATGGATTGGTTGTTTGTTCATTTGTAGGTGTTGTTTGAGTTCAAGTCTTGGCTGGTGACAAGATCCTTTGTACTAGTCTCAGGGAGGAGATGAGGTTCCAACAACCAAATTCAGGAGGAATTGTGGTTGAGCGGGTCAGGAGGTCGCGCAGGATGATTGAATCAAGGGCAGTGCATATAAAGGTTACCGAACATCGAAGGAAGGTGTTTACACGTACGCATGTGGTGCATGACGTGGCAACATGGTTTCGAATATGTTTTATAGATGGAAATATCTGGTTGGAAGGATCGGATCGTATCGGTTGATGACTTTGGCTGCGGCGGAATCGGTTATGGCTCGGTATGGAAAGTATCGAGTTGGTTATGATAGGATTTAGTGTGGGTCACGAATTTTAGTTGTTTAGGAATGTGGGATACGTTCCTAAGGTGTTTGGAATACTTAAGATTGCTTCTATCTGCGTATAGAAGAGTCCTAAGCAGTTATGGAAAGTACGATTCGTGATCTGAGTAGGATTAGAGTCCTAGTTGAGATTGGGTTGGCCTAAGGGCTGGTTATATAAGCAAGGGAGGCCAAAGCTCGTGGTTCACGACTTCGGGGATGTTCCTCTTGTGTTCTATTGAATAAAATTTGTAGTTTGAAGGAACTTTTGTGCCTTGTTCGTCCGACTTGTTCCAGACAAGTTTTACTCGTCGAGTTTCTGGACAACACTACCTTTCATCGGTGGTTTTATCATAACTCGAGTTTTACAGATCCAATTGACGTTGCTCTTTTTGGGTTGTCTTCACAACTTGATTATCTATCATCTGTCAAAATTTACAGTTATTGGATTTGTGGTTTCTGATCCACACGAGTTTCTTTGCAGCATTCTGGAACTGTTTTTCTCGGGTAGGACAGATTGACCTTTGTTCGATCTTTCGATCATAACTTGAGTTTCTCTCGACGGATTTGAGTGATTCTTCTTTTGTTTTCTTCGTGACTTGATTCTCTCTGATATATATTACTTTTGTCACGGTGAAATACGTTTAGATTAGTCTCACACATGATTTATTTAACAGATCGTTTTTCTACCAAAGGGGTTGGGATTAAATTGTTTCCGCTGTGTAAGATTTATAAATATACCATTCACCCCCCCCCCCTCTGGTAGATTTTCACGTGCTCTTTGATTCTACACAATAAGGTGGAGGAGGAGGTTCCAAACCAAGAATACACGATCTGCGTAGCGCAAGTCCAGCAGGTACTTGCATATCTTCTAAATTCCTTATCGAAGGAGGTATTAGCTCATGTAGCCACAAACGAAACAGAAGCTGAGGCGTGTAAGGCGCTGCTAGATTCGTTTGCCTCCCATTCACGTGCTAAGGTGACGAACTTGAGGTTTGCACTGACAAACACAAGAAAAGGAAGCATGATGATGTCTCAATATTTCGCCAAGATGAAGAGACTTGCAGACGAACTAGCATCGACCGGCAAGCTTCATGATGATGAAGAGATAATATCATATATCTTGAATGGTATAGATTCCGATTATACTCCCCTCGTGTCCTCAATTATGGCAAGGATGGATCAAATCTCTATGAATGAATTATATGCTCAAGCCTTAATAGAGACGAAGGTGTCCCTCCTTTCGATGAGATGGTAGCTATCATTTTCCGTGTAGTCGACTTTAGCGATCTGACTACGAACGTGTGATGACGTCGCACCTTAGCAATCGCTAAAACAACTTCGAGAGGTTATTGACCACGCCGTGATAGAGACGAAGGTGTCCCGTCTTTCGATGAGATGATAACTTTCATTTTTGGTGGAGTAGACTTTGACAATCCGACTACAAACGTGTGAGGATGTCGCGCCTTAGCAATCGCTAAACCCACTCAACGAGGTTATTGACCACGTCGGAGCACGATCAACCTGACCATGAGGGTCTATTTCCTGCAGGCAAACGAAGAACAAGCAAGAAACTAGGATTGCAATCTGGATATTGCGAATTCAAGAAGAAAAATTCATTGATGAAAGTGGGGTTCTGAAACGTCCTGGTCTGGTCATTGGACACAAACGAGGTACGCGAGTTGCAGCTGTTGCAAACTTTAATCTAAACAAAACCTGCCCTGTCAAGGAGCTCTTGGCCTACTTAAATAGGGGAGGGAAGATGGAAATTCGTCCACCAACAAAGGTAGGACGTGATCTCCCTTATTCCCTTCCTTTTTCTGAGATAGACTACCTTTTAATAGGGAAAGAAAGAGGGAAATCCATCCAGCAGCAAGGCAGGATATGATTTCCTCTATTTCTTTCCTTATTATAGCACATCTATCTTTAAATAGGTAAGAAAGAGGGAATCTCGTCCAGCAGCAAAGTTGGACGAGATTTCCCTTATTCCTTTCCTTATTTGTCTAAATCTCTCTTTATTACATGGCCCCAGCCTCAAGATGTGGTGCACAGTACCCTGTTCATCCACTTGACTTTATTCTGGTCCGCCAGCTTGTATATTTCGTCCATGTCTTTGTATGTCATCAAAGGTGGCTTCAAAGTGCTGAAAACTCCACTAGAAACTCCATTCTGGTTCCCTTCTCACGCGCCTTTATCTGCTTGCTTGATGATGCTCCCATGTTCATTCCTCTTGTCCATGCTAGGCCCTTCATTTGTAAGCAACACAAATGTATCCAATTTAGGCAGCATCATATTCTCATAAATATTAGAAACATTACCAAGAAACGAAAGTACCTGATAATTTAACTGGCGTGCGCGAGCTCTAGTAATTGGTCTCATATGTGTGGTAGCAGGGGCTATGGGTGTAACTGTGGTAGTGATGTCCTCATCATCCTCCCCTTCTTGAATTGAAGTCGTCCTCGACGGAAGCACATCTTCCTCACCCAAATAAGGCTTCAAATCCGCAATATTAAAAGTGGGGCTAACCCCAAAGTCTGCAGGCAGCTCAAGTTTATATGCATTATCATTTATTTTCTTTAACACCTTAAAAGGACCATCAGCACGTTGCATTAGCTTTGATTTGCGCAAATCAGGAAACCTATCTTTTCGTAAATGTAACCAAACAAGATCTCCTGGTTCAAACACAATATGTTTTCTACCCTTATCGCTAGCAAGTCTGTATTTAGCATTCCTGCACTCAATGTTTTCCTTAGTTAACTCATGCATTTTTAAGATCAATTCATCACGTTGTTTAGCATCAAAATTAACCTTCTCCGAAGATGGAAGAGGCAACAAATCAATAGGTGCACGAGGTAGGAAACCATACACAATTTCAAAAGGACACATCTTAGTAGTATAATGCAGCAAACGATTATAAGCAAATTCAATATGAGGCAAGCATTCTTCCCACATTTTCAGGTTATTCTTCAAAACAGCCCTAAGCATAGTAGACAATGTTCTATTGACTACTTCAGTTTGACCATCAGTTTGGGGGTGACATGTAGTACTAAAAAGCAGTTTAGTCCCCAACTTAGCCCATAAACATCTCCAAAAGTGGCTAAGAAATTTAGTATCACGATCTGAAACAATTGTATGTGGCACACCATGCAAACGAATAATTTCACGAAAGAATAAATCAGCAACATTAGTAGCATCCTCGCTTTTGTGACATGGTATAAAGTGTGCCATTTTCAGAAATCTATCCACGACAACAAATATGCTATCCCTCCCCTTCTTTGTTCAAGGTAACCCCAAAACAAAGTCCATGGAGATGTCCTCCCACGGAACACTAGGTACAGGCAAAGGCATATATAAACCATGAGGATTGAGTTGTGACTTAGCTTTTTGACATGTAGTACAGGGAGCAACAAAACGCTCAACATCTCGTCTCATATTTGGCCAAAAGAAATGTGTAGCAAGTATGTCCTCAGTTTTATTCACGCCAAAGTGTCCCATTAATCCTCCTCCATGTGCCTCCTGCAACAACAAAAGATGAACGGAGCTAGCTGGAATGCATAGCTTGTTAGCACGGAACAAAAATCCATCATTACAGACGAACTTGTTCCATGTTCTTCCTTCCTTACAATTCTGCATCACATCTTCAAATTCAGCATCATGCAAATATTGATCTTTGATGGTCTCCAAACCAAATATTTTAAAGTCAAGTTGTGAAAGCATAGTATAACGTCGAGACAATGCATTAGCAATAACATTTTCTTTACCCTTCTTGTGTTTAATGACATAAGGGAAAGTCTCAATGAATTCAACCCATTTAACATGTCTACGGTTCAGTTTTGCTTGACTTTTAATGTGTTTCAAGGATTCATGATCAGAATGTATAACAAATTCTTTGGGCCATAAATAATGTTGTCATGTTTCCAAAGTCCGAACAAGAGCATATAATTCCTTATCATAAGTAGAATAATTCAGACTAGGCCCACTCAATTTTTCAAAAAAGTATGCAACAGGTTTACCATCATGTAATAACACACCTCCTAATCCAATTCCACTAGCATCACATTCAAGCTCAAAAGTCTTATTAAAATCAGAAAGTTGGAGTAAAGGAGCATGTGTCAACTTATCTTTCAATACTGTGAAGGCTTCTTCCTGTGTGGTACCCCAAACAAAAGGCACATCCTTCTTTGTAAGCTCATTGAGAGGTGCAGCAATGGTGCTGAAATCTCTCACAAAACGCCTGTAGAAACCAGCAAGACCAAGAAAACTCTCAATTGCTTCAATCTTTGCTTTGTCAACTTCAATTCCCTGTGGAGTAACAACATAGCCAAGAAAAGATATTCGTTCAGTGCAAAAGGTGCACTTCCCAAGGTTACCAAACAAACGCGCATCACGTAGAGCAATAAAAACAGCACATAAATGTTCCATATGTTCATGTAAAGTTCTACTATAAATCAGTATATCATCAAAATAGATACCACAAATCATCTAATGAAAGCACGTAAAACTTCGTTCATTAATCTCACGAATGTGCTAGGTGCATTAGTTAACCCAAAAGGCATGACTAACCACTCATATAAGCCAAACATAGTTTTAAATGCTGTTTTCCATTCATCTCCTAATTTCATACGAATTTGATGATATCCACTACGCAAATCAACTTTGGCGAATATGGTAGAGCCACTTAATTCATCAAGCATATCGTCGAGCCTAGGAATAGGATGACGATACCGAATAGTAATATTATTAATGGCTCTACAATCAACACACATACGTGATGTACCATCCTTTTTTTGAACTAGTATAACAGGAACAACAAAAGGACTAAGGCATTCGCGTATATAACCTTTGTCAAGTAGCTCCTGAATTTGACGCATAATCTCCTTCGTCTCCTCAAGATTGGTATGGAGCACACGATTGGGCATCGAGGCACCGGGAATTAAGTCAATCTGATGTCCAATTGCTTGAATAGGTTGTAATCCCGGTGGCACGTCTTGTGGAAAGATATCATTGAACTCCTGCCAAATGTTAGTGACAGCAGGAGGCAAAGAGGGAGGCACGTCCTCGAATTAAAATAATGCCTCTTTGCACACAAAAGCATAGCAAAAAGATTTGCTAAAATCCAGATCATTAATATCAGATTTGATAGCAAGTAAACATGTACTTTTTGATTTTATTTCAGAGGCAACACTAGATGATGGTTTATTATTAGGCCTATGTTGTTTCTTAAATTCTTTTGCCACAATCTGATTTTCACTCTTATTTTGTTCCTGCCTTGCGTTACTAGCTCTAGTAAGATCATCTTTCAAAATATGTTCAGGAGACATAGGAAGCAAAGTAATATTTTTATCCTTATGAACAAGAGTGTACTGATTTTTCCTGCCATGGTGTACAGAATTTTTATCAAATTTCCATGGTCTACCAAGTAAAAGGGATCACACTTGCATGGGTACCACATCACAATCAACATAATCCGCGTATGTAGCAATACTAGAATGCACACAAACAGTACGTGTTACCTTAACCTTGCCGCTGTTGTTGAACCATTGTAAGTAGTAAGGATGAGGATGTGGTCTGGTGGTGAGAGACAACTTTTCCACCATGTCCATGCTAGCTAAGTTGTTGCAACTCCCTCCATCTATGATGATGTGAAAACACCGTTCCTTAACAACTCCCTTGTATGGAACAAATTGTGCCTCTGATTTTGCTCAGCATGTGTTACCTGCACACTCAAAACATGTTGAGCAACTAAACTTACATACCTCTCAGCGTCTTCAGAGGACATGTATTGTGTCTCGTTCAGAATCAATGGAGCCCTGTTCTTCACTTGCAATAAGAGCTAAAGTCTCCTCATCATAGTCACCAGCAGACTCATACCCACCATCCTCAGTAACAATCATCACACGCTTGGATGGGCATTGGTTCGCATAGTGGACTCCACCCTTGCAACGACGACATATAATATCATGTGTTTGTCCGGTTGATGTCATGGATGAAGAAGAGCTATGTGCTGGACGAGAAGGTGTGCTCTTGGCAGACAGTGGTGGTGGTGCCGGTTTTCTTGTATCGCGATTGGATTTGGCGGCTGAAGTAGATGGTGGTACAGTAGGACGTGTGGAACTAGAAGACGCACGTGGTGTCCATAATGAAGATTGACCTGCAGAAAAGTTAGTCTGCACCATGGCCTATCGATCCTGCACTTCACGTTCAGCTTTGCAAGCAAGATGGAATAAACGAGTGATGTTGTTATACTCCTTATACTCTAAGATAGTTTGAATTTCTCTATTTAACCCACCCATAAAGTGTGCAAGCATAGCTTCATTATCCTCAACAATATCACAGTGGATCGACCCAATTTGTAACTCCTGATGATATTCCTCTACATAATTTTTTTCTTGTCTTAAACACTTTAATTTTTAAGGTAATTCACATTGATAATATGGTGAACCCAACGAGTACGCATAGCAGTTTTCAAAGCAGCGCAATTAGTTGGGATATTATTATGATATAATCTACAATTTCAGACCACCAAATAGAAGCAAAACCAGTGAATTCACAAACAGCAGCAGCAACATGTTTATCCTTAGGATATTGTAAGCATGTAAAACGTTGTTCAGTTTCTAACTCCCAAGTAAGATATATTGATGGGGACATCAACACCGTCGATACATTCACACCCACTCAACTACTGGTTTTCGGTCTGATTACTCGCGCTTGTGCACGTCAACTAAACTATCAGTGAACTCATTCTTGACCTTACGTCCATATTATCTAGACCAAGGAACCACGTGCTTTCTTGTTTTGCTTAGGAACAATGGAGAGGTGGCACAGGAAAGGGAATTCACGCGGACTGGATTTGGACAGCAGAAAATCACCAACTTGTGACGGCCACCAAGACTTCATACGGACTCCGATTCGGGAGTTCAAGTACTTCCTTAAAATATTACCAAGTCTACTTTCAGAGGATCTAACCTCATATCCATATCTATTCGGAGTCGGCCACAATCATTATTTTAATTCGGAGACCTTTTCTGTCCATGGTGCTGCGTCACCAAAGTTGGGCCGATGGCCCATAATTGTTAAGAGCCCATTAGGGTCTCGTGATTAGGGTTTCTCACGATCCTAGGGAGGTATTAAACAGTAGCCTCCGCCCTCATTAGATGGTGGGTTTTGTTTATTCGAAAGTTAGCTTTTGCTGCTTCCTTGTGCATGCGCGTGTTGACTAGATCGCCCGTCCACTTGTATTCAAAATCCCACTTTTTGATTGTTTCAATAGATCAGTGCTTATTCTTCTTGTTCTTGTGTGTTCTTCGATTGCTTGCAGGAACAAAGGCGTGGTCAGCTTGATTGTGTGCCAGCAAGAACAATACAACTTCGGAGTTGGTGTACCGATTGCTAAGGCGCATCGTCCTGGGGACGGTGTAGTCGGATCGCCAATGTCTTCTCCTCCACAAATCGAACCCTCCTATTCTCATCGAAAGATCAGGAACCAAAATCCTATCATCTGGTAATCAGAGCAAGGTTAATCAGTGAGAGTTCTACCATTGCTGTTCTTTCCGCTATTATCATTATATAGTCCAAAGAAAGCAAAAAAAATACTATATCAATTTTTCTATTATTCCTAGACCATTGTGCCTTTTACTTTCGAGTGTTAGTTCAGACTTGTTGAGTTCATGGTTGCTCCAACGAGTGAAGTTGCTGGTCTTAGTATTTGGAACTTTAGAGTTTCGAGTTCTTGTCACGTTTGATCTGCAAAAAAACACCATCATCCCCACCATCACGAAATTAGGGAGATATTCACTTCCTAGTTTGCATCTCCAAAAGAGGAAATAATCAGATTAGATCTGATTTCGAGTATCTTCTAGGTTTTGGAAGAAAAAGGTCATAACTTCTTCATACATTGTCCATTTGGAAAGTGTAAGCACAATCAGGAAAGGTTTATCTCGTCATCTCTCTGACGGATCAAACCTTGCCTGAAAATTCCATCTATGCGCATCACAATCACCAAAGAGATTTCAAGATCTTCTGTGTATTTTTTCTTTGGAAAGCAATATTTATAAGACCTGCAAGGAACCTGCGAAAGTAAGTGTGCTATCTGTGGTATTTGGTAGCTTATCGTCCGATCTTTGTGTAATCTTTTAGGACTGCAGGGCTTTGTAAAAAAATAAAAGAAAGAAAGAAAAAGAAAGAAAGAAAGAAAGAAAAGAATGAAACAAAAGTGAGCTTTAGTTTCTGCTGTTGTAGGCTATTGTGTTACTAGTGTGAATTCCTTTGTGTCTAGGCTCGCTTCTCTACAACGGTCTAATCTAGGACCAGCACAATACTGTCGTAGAACGTTTACTCAACTTGTTATGACTAACGTGGTGAAAGTTTGTTCCTAGTGCTAGTTCAGCCACCTAAAGCTACATAGATTGACACCTACTCTTGAAGTTATTCATTACTTGCTGGTTACAATCACCTCCTTGTTGAGCTTGGTAAGAATAGGTAAGAGCTTGATTGAACAGTTTGAGAGTGAGCGAGCTATCCTCACCAGCACCCTTGTAGCTAGGGATAACATTACCCTTTTATATTCGATTGTTCCTTTTTTTCTACTAATCATGGCAGGAGGAGCAAATGCAAATGAAGACATGCATTCACCTCGCACATGGGGAATTATACAGCACTTCAAGTGCCAAGTGCGGATACACACATAAGCGCTTGATGAGGATGTTCGTTTTACCAATGACCGCCTTTGTCAATTGGAAAATGTGCAGATCGACACTAACACCAAAATCAGCACGTTAGAGGTTTCCACACAAACAGTGAACACTTCTATTGGAGACATCATGTAGCGCTTTGAGGAGAGGGATCGACGATGAACAGTGGATGGACATGTGAGCAATGCCCCTAGCATTGTACGTGACAATAAAGATTACTATCCTGCAGATACTGAGATTGTGGAAGATGAGAATGCTAGGACACGACGCTGGCTACAACGCAACCGTCAAGGTAAGGGTGGACATCGTCGGCGTGAGGTACGCAATAATGATGATACATTTAACAAGATCAAATTTAAGATACCTCCTTTTGATGGTAACTATGACCTTGATGCTTATATTACTTGGGAGATTTCTGTTGACCAAAAATTTGCATGTCACAAATTTCCTGAAAATGCAAGGGTTAGAGCAGCCACTAGTGAGTTCACTGATTTTGCTTCTGTTTGGTGGATAGAACATGGCAAGAAAAATCCTAATAACATACTCCAAACTTGGGAAGTTTTAAAACGGCTCATGTGGGGCTAGATTTGTTCCTTCTTACTATGCACGTGATCTCTTAAATAAGTTACAACAATTAAGACAGGAAGCTAAAAGTGTAGAAGAGTGTTTTTAGGAGCTACAAATGGGTATGTTGCGTTGTAATTTAGACGAGGATGAGGAACCAGCTATAGCTAGATTTTTGGGTGGTTTAAACTGTGAAATTCAGGACATCCTTGCTTATAAAGATTACAATAATGTTACCCGTTTGTTTCATCTTGCTTGTAAAGCTGAAAGGGAAGTGCAGAGACGACGAGCTAGTTCTAGAACTAATATTTTTGCAGAAAAGACTAGCTCATGGCAACCACGCACGACTACTCCTCCAATTGGGCGTGCTCCCCCGCCATCTTCTTCACCAAGTCGGGTAGGACCTTCTTCCTCCGGCAACAAGCCACATGCTCCTTCCACTAGCTCAGCAGCAAAGACAACCCAAAGGACCACCAAGAGTGCTTCTTCCGTAGCATCTACAGGGCGAACTAGAGACGTTCAATGTCACAGATGCAAGCCATGTGCAGCGTGACTGTCCGAGCAAATTTGTTCTAGTTGTTAAAGATGATGGTGGGTACTCATCTGCTAGTGATTTCGGTGATGATACACGTGCTTTGCTTGCAGCTGACTATGCAGGTAGTGACGAACATCAAGAAGAGCATATTAGTGCAGAAGATGCAGCGCGCTATGAAAGCCTCATTGTGTAGTGTGTGCTTAGTGCCCAAATGGAGAAAGCGGAGCAAAATCAAAGGCACATATTATTCCAAACAAAGTGTGTTGTCAAAGAGCATTCTTGCCGTATGATCATTGATGGAGGTAGCTGCAACAACTTGGCCAGCAATGACATGGTGGCCAAGCTGGCACTAAGCACCAAACCGCACCCACATCGCTATTACATTCAATGGTTAAACAACAGCGGTAAGCCAAAGGTAACTAGACTTGTGCGAATCAATTTTTCTATTGGATCATATAAGGATGTCATTGAATGTAATGTTGTGCCTATGCAAGCTTGTAATATTCTGCTAGGAAGACCTTGGCAATTTGATAGAGATTCTATGCATCATGGTAGATCAAATCAGTATTCTTTTCTTTACCATGATAAAAAAAATTGTTTTGCATCCTATGTCTCCTGAAGCTATTGTGCAAGATCATGTTGCTAGAGTTAGGAAAACTAAATCTCAAGACCATGCTAATGTTGAGAACAATAACAATGCCAAATCTGTGTTTGATAAGAAAAATGAGATATCTTTGAAGGGAAAATGCTTGTTTGCTATGAAATCTGATATTAATGAACTGATTGCTTCCACCTCTATTGCCTATTCTTTGGTATGCAAAGATTCTTTGATTTCCCTTTACTATACGCAATATTCTTTGCCTCCTGTTATTGCTAACATTTTGCAGGAATATTCTGATGTGTTTCCAAGTGAAGTACCACCAGGACTACAACCACTTCTGGGGATTGAGCACCAGATTGACCTCATTCCCGGTGCTTCATTGCCCAACCATGCACCATACAGGACAAACCCGGAAGAAACAAAGGAGATACAGCGCCAAGTACAAGAACTACTTGACAAAGGTTATGTACGTGAGTCTCTTAGTCCTTGTGCTGTCCCAGTTATTCTAGTACCTAAAAAGGATGGATCCTGGCATATGTGTGTGGATTGTAGAGCAATCAAAATATCACCATTCAATATCATTATCCTATTCCACACTTAGATGATATGCTTGATGAATTGAGTGGCGCTGTTGTGTTCTCAAAAGTTGATTTGCGTAGTGGTTACCACCAAATTTGCATGAAACTAGGAGATGAATGGAAAATTGCGTTTAAAACCAAGTTCGGTTTATATGAGTGGTTAGTCATGCATTTTGGGTTAACTAATGCACGTAGCACCTTCATGAGATTAATGAATGAGGTTTTGCGTGCATTCATTGGAAAATTTGCTGTTATGTACTTTGATGATATATTGATTTACAACAAATCCATGGATGCATATCTTGATCACTTACGTGCATTTTTTAATGCTTTACGTGAGGCACGTTTATTTGGTAACATTTAGAAGTGCACCTTTTGCACGGATCGAGTCTCTTTTCCTTGCTATGTTGTTACTCCACAGGGAATTGAAGTTGATCAAGCCAAGGTGGAGGCTATTCAGGTGTGGCCTGTACCAAAGACCATCACACAGGTGCGAAGTTTTCTAGGACTGGCTGGGTTCTATCGTTGCTTTGTGAAGGATTTCAGCACCATTGTTGCTCCATTGAATGACCTTACAGAGAAGGGAGTGCCCTTTTCTTGGGGCACCATGCAAGATAACGCCTTTACCATACTTGACACATGTGCCTCTTCTGCAACTTCCTGATTTTTGTAAGACTTTTGAGCTTGAATGTGATGCTAGTGGGATTGGATTGGGTGGTGTTTTGTTACAAGAAGGAAAACCTGTTGCATATTTTAGTGATAAAATGAGTGGGCCTGTTCTAAATTATTCTATCTATGATAAGGAATTATATGCTCTTGTATGGACTTTAGAAACATGGCAGCATTATTTGTGGCCCAAAGAATTTGTTATCCATTCTGATCATGAATCATTAAAGCAAATTAGAAGTCAAGGGAAACTGAACCGTAGGCATGCTAGGTGGATGGAATTTATTGAGTCTTTTCCTTATGTCGTCAAACACAAAAAGGAAAGGACAATGTTATTATTGATACTTTATCTAGACGTTATACTCTTCTATCTCAACTCGACTTTAAAATTTTTGGATTGGAAATGATTAAAGGTCAATATGAACATGATACTGATTTCATGATTGTTGAAGTGTAAAGAGGGAAGAATGTTGAATAAATTTGTCCTCAATGATGGGTATGTGTTTAGAGCTAACAAGCTATGCATTCCAACTAGCTCCGTTCGTTTGTTGTTGTTACAGGAAGCGCATGGAGGCAGGCTCATGGGGCAATTTGGAGTGAAAAAGACAGAGGACATACTTGCTGGTCATTTCTTTTGGCCTAGGATGAGGCGAGACGTGGAGCGCTTCGTTGCTCACTACACGACATGTCAAAAAGCTAAGTCACGACTTAATCCACATGGTTTTTACATGCCACTTCCTGTTCCTAGCATGCCTTGGGAGGACATTTATATGGACTTTGTTTTAGGACTGCCTGGAACAAAGAAGAGGAGGGATAATATCTTTGTTGTGGTGGATAGATTTTCTAAAATGGCACACTTCATACCTTGTCGTAAAAGTGATGATGCTACACATGTTGCTGATTTATTTTTCCGAGAGATTGTTAGGTTGCATGGTGTGCCAAACACAATAGTTTCAGATCGTGATACTAAGTTTCTTAGCCATTTTTGGAGAACTTTATGGGCAAAATTGGAGACTAAGCTTTTATTTTTAACTATATGTCATTTCCAAACTGATGGTCAAAATGAGGTTGTGAATAGAAGCTTATCTACCATGCTTAGAGCTGTATTAAAATATTGAAATGTGGGAAGAGTGTTTGCCTCATGTTGAGTTTGCTTATAATCGCTCCTTACATTCTAGTACTAAGAAATGCCCTTTTGAGATTGTTTATGGATTTGTACCCCGTGCTCCTATTGATTTATTACCTCTTCCCTCAATGGAGTGAGTAAATTTTGATGCTAAACATCGGGATTGATCTTAAAATTGCATGAAACCACGAGGAAGAATATAGAGTGCATGAATGCTAAGTACAAACTTGCTGCTAGTAAGGGAAAGAAACCTATCACTTTTGAACCTGGTGATTTAGTTTGGCTACATTTGCGAAAGGATAGGTTTCATGATTTGAGAAAGTCTAAATTGTTACCTCGAGCTGATGGTCCATTCAAAGTGTTAGAAAGGATTAATGATAATGCATATAAACTCGAGTTGCCTACGGATTTTGGGGTTAGTACCACATTTAACATTGCAGATTTGAAGCCATATTTAGGAGAAGAAGATGAGCTTGAGTTGCGGACGACTCAAATACAAGAAGGGGAGGATGATAAGAACAACAACACCATCGATACATCCACTCTCACTCAACTACCGGTTTTCGGTCCGACTACTCGCGCTCGTGCACGTAAACTAAACTATCAGGAGAACTCATTCTTGGCCTTATGTCCATCTTATCTAGACCAAGGAACCACGTGCTTTCTTGTTTTGCTTAGAAATAATGGAGAGGAGCCAAAGGGAAGGGAATTCACGCGGACTGGATTTGGATAGCAGAACATCACCAACTTGTGACGGCCACCACGACTTCATACGGACTCCGATCCAGGAGTTCAAGTACTTCCTGGAAAGATTAACAAGTCTACTTTCAAAGTATCTGACCTCATATCCATATCTATTGGGAGCCGGCCGCAATCATTATTTTAATTCGGAGACCTTTTCTGTCCATGGTGCTGCGTCACCAAAGTTGGGCCCATGGCCCATTTATCGTTAAGAGCCTATTACGGACTCGTGATTAGGGATTCTCACAACCCTATGGAGGTATTAAACAGTATATGCCGCCCTCAATAGATGGTGGGTTTTGTTTATTCAAAAGTTAGCTTCTGCTGCTTCCTTGTACACGCGCGTGTCGACTAAATCACCCGTCTACTTGTATTTGGAACCCCACATTTTGATTGTTTCAATAGATGAGTGCTTCTTCTTCTTGTTCTTGTGTGTTCTTCGATTGCTTGCAGGAACAAAGGCCCTCATGGTCAGGTTCATTGTGTGCCAGTAAGAACAATACAACTTCAGAGTCGGTGTACCCTCAAATGGTAGAATATTCCATTTCAGCTTAGGGACATGGTCATTATCTCATACCTGAGCGGGTGATGCATCCCTACCATTTCGATTGTATATGTGTGGACGACCGGGATGTTGCACTTAGTTCTGATGTGGAGCAATATCATCCTCGTACTCGCCCTCGTAGTCATTGTACTGATCAACGGTAGTAGCAGGAGCCACAGAAATAGCAGCAGTAGTGGCGGGACCAGAATGTTGGTCATGGGTGAGAGGTACACACTGTGCGCGTCCCATTTGATTTGGAAGGCAGCATCATTGTTGTTGTTGCTGCGGAGATGCGACAGGTGCAGCTGGTGATGGTGGTAGACGCGTGAGCACTTCACTAAACTTGTCCTCCAGCTTGGTGTCGAATGTCTTCTCAAAACCATCTAGTTTCTCCATGGCCTCTCCAAATCTGTTCAGCACGTCTTGCACTTGTTCACCCATCATTTGTTGAAATTTATCATGTAGCTCCTCGTTCGTCATGTTCTCCCAGTCCAGCTCGTCGGCTTGTGATCTTGTCATGGTTAGTTGAAATAGAAACACACAAGAATATGGTCCTACTGATAACTAATAGGATGTGGTGTGGTGAAAAGTCGGAAATCTGTCAAGCGAATCACAAATTCTTACCTGTTCTTACCAAGCAGCAGATGGTGATCGGCAACTGTTGTAGTCAAACTCTCAGAGATTGAATAAAGAGATTACCAGCTGGTGTCAAATGTACGATGTAGATGTATGTGGAGCTGGGAAGGCTTAAAATATGGTAGAAAAAATGTCAGCAATAATCAATTTAGAGATGCAAAGTTGAATAAACGCTCAACAACGGTACTGTGTTGGTCCAGGACCAGACCATTCTAGAGACGCGAGCCTGGACACCAAGGAATTCACACAAGTCACACAATAGCCTACAACAGCAGCAAATGAAGCTCATTATATTTTTTTCTTTTCTTTATTTCTTTCTTTCTTTCTTTTTACAAAGACCCACAGTTCTAAAAGATTACACAAGGATTATATGATAAGCTATCAAATACCACAGACAACACACTTATTTTTGCAGGTTCCTTGTAGGTCTTGTGAATATTTCTTTCCAAAGGAAAAAGATACACATGACATCTCGAAATCTCTTTGGCAAATGCGATGTGCACAGATGGAATTTGCAGGCAAGGTTGGATCCGTTGGAAAGATAGTGAGGTAAACCTTTCTAGATTTTGCTTACACTTTCAAAACAGACAACGGATGAAAAAGTTATGACTTTTTCTTCCAAAACCGAAAAGTACCCAAAACAGATCTGATCTAATTGTTTCCTCTTTTGGAGATGCAAATTAGGAAGTGAATATCTCCCTAATTTCGTGATGGTGGGGATGATGGCATTTTTTTTTGCAGATCATACAAAAACTCAAAACTCTAAAGGACTAACACCAAGACCAACAACTCAACACGACGATGCAACCGACTATTCAACAAATCAAAAACTGAAAAGAAAATTGCGAAAGGCTCAGATGGGTTTGGATATGATCTAACCCTAAAAGTTTTTTTTTTGGCTATTTCGTGGACTGCAGGTATGAAGAAACAGATGTGATTGACTACGAAAATCTAGTAAAATCTCACAGAGTAACCTGGAATCTAATACCACTTAGTAGAGACGAAGGTGTCCCGTCTTTCGATGAGATGGTAACTATCGTTTTCGGCGGAGTGGACTTTGGCGATCCGACTACGAACGTATGATGACGTCGCGCCTTAGCAATTGCTAAACCAACTCTGAGAGGTTATTGACCACGCCGGAGCATGATCAACCTGACCACGAGGGTCTATTTCCCGCAGGCAAACAAAGAACAAGCAAGATACTAAAATTGCAATCTAGATATTGTGAAATTAAGAAGAAAACTTTATTGATGAAAGTGGAGTTCTGAAACATCCTGGTCTGGTCGTTGGACACAAACAAGGTACGTGAGTTGCTGCTATGGCAAACTTTAATCTAAACAAAACCCACCCTCTCAAGGAACTATGAGCCTACTTAAATAGAAGAGGGAAGAGAGAAATTCGTCCAATAACAAAGGTAGGACATGATCTCCCTTATTCCCTTCCCATTTCTGAGATAGACTACCTTTTAATAGGGAAAGAAAGAGGGAAATCCATCCAGCAGCAAGGCAGGGTATGATTTCCTCTATTTCTTTCCTTATTATAGCACATTTATCTTTAAATGGGGGAAGAAAGAGGGAAATTTCGTCCAGCATCAAAGGTTGGACCAGATTTCCCTAATTCCTTTCCTTATTTGCCTATGTCTTTCTTTATAACATGGCCCTAGCCTCAAGATTTGGTGTACAACACCTTATTCATCCACTTGACTTTATTCTGGTCCGCCATCTTGTATATTTCGTCCATGTCCATGTATGTCATCATGGTGGCTTCAAAGTGCTAAAAAGTTAACTGGAAACTCTGTTCTGGTTCTTTTCGCGCGCACCTTCATCTCCCTGCTCGGCGATGCTCCCATGTTCATTCCTCTTGTCCATGCCAGGCCCTTCATTTGTAAGCAACACAAATGTATGCAATTTAGGCAGCATCATATTCTCATGAATATTAGAAACATTACCAAGAAACAAAAGTACCTAATAATTTATCTGGCCTGTGCAAGCTCTAGTAATTGATCCCATATTTGTGGTAGTAGGGGCTATGGGTGTAACTGTGGTAGTGATTTCCTCATCAAGCCTTGAGTTATGAACATCGTCAAACTATGCTCCAAGGCAAAAAACAGTACACCCTACCTTCTGCAAACTCGGCTATGCGAGGTTGTGTCCATTGAAGAGGCATGG
The DNA here is from genome assembly GCA_036927565.1 of Tuctoria greenei. Classification (NCBI taxonomy): domain Eukaryota; kingdom Viridiplantae; phylum Streptophyta; class Magnoliopsida; order Poales; family Poaceae; genus Tuctoria; species Tuctoria greenei. The sequence goes on from JAYESD010000009.1 coordinate 58,507,294, forward strand.
GTAGGGGAGGAAGGAACAATGGAGGACAAGGTCAAGGCAGAAGTGGAAGAGGAAATAACTCAAGAACAAATCAAAGCCCCAATGGACAAAACCAAAAGGTCTTTTGTCAGATCTGTGGCAAGCGCAATCACCAAGCCACAGAGTGCTGGCATAGATTTAACCAAGACTACCAAAGAGAAGATAAGTTTGCAGGTGCTACGGTTGGATCCTATGGGGTTGACATGAATTGGTACACCGATATGGGTGCAACCAATCATATCACAGGGGATTTGGATAAACTCACAACTCGAGAGAAATACCAAGGGCAAGATTTGGTTCATGCTCCAAACGGTAAAGGTATGTATATTAGTCATATTGGCAATGCTTCAATTTATTCCTCTAAAAACCCTCTACACCTTGATAAAATCCTTCATGTCCCTAGATCTAAAATCAATCTTTGTTCAGTTAACAAACTTACTAGAGATAATGATGTGTTTCTTGAATATCATCCTTGGCATTTTTTATTAAGGACCATGCCATGAAGAGCACGATTATTAAAGGCAAATGTGAAGGAGGCCTCTACCCTGTCAAGTCTTCTATCAATCCTCACCTCAAGTATGGCTTAGCATCGGTCAAACCTACCATATAATTGTGGCATAGCCGCCTAGGGCATCCATCTTTTACTTTGATCATGTCTTGAAACATAATAATCTTCCTTGTATCAAGAGTTCAAGTAATAAAATTGTGTGTTATTCTTGTCAAAAGGCGAAAAGTTATCAACTTCCTTACCCGAAATCCTTGAGTGAATCTTCTCGGCCTCTTGAACTTATACATTTAGACGTGTGGGGCCCAGCGCCCAAGTCTATCAATGGAAATCAATATTACATCAGTTTGATTGATGACTACAATAAACATGTTTGGATATACTTGCTCAAAAACACATCCAAAGCCTTCCAAGTGTTTCAAAACTTTCAAACTCTGGCCGAGAGACAACTAAATCAAAAAATTATCACCCTCCAATCTGATTTGGGTGGTGAATATGAAAGGCTAAATTCTTTATTCAAAAAAATAGGAATCACACACCATGTTTCTTGTCCTCATGCCCATCAACAAAATGGTGCGGCGGAGAGAAAACACCGCCACATTGTTGAGGTAGGTCTTGTCTTACTAGCCAATGCTTCTATGCTCCTCAAATTTTTGGATGAGGCCTTCTCAATCATTGTGTATCTTATCAATATCCTTCCCTCTCGGGTAAAAAAGATGAAAGCATCAGTAGAGAGTCTATTCAATTAAAAACCATCCTATACAAATCTTAAAACCTTCGGGTGTGCTTGTTGGCCTAACTTAAGACCATATAACACTAAAAAACTTTCCCTCTGTTCAATACAATGTGTATTCCTTGGATATAGCTTCCTTCATAAAGGCTTCAAGTGTCTTGAACCAAAAACAAGGAAAGTTTATATCTCTAGGGATGTAGTTTTTTATGAGAAAAGATTTATTTTCTCATATCTTCACGAAAATGCCGGTGCTAAGCTTAGAAAAGAAATCCTACTACTTCCACAAAATCTCTATCTGAATTCCTATCACATTGGGGAAGAATTGAATAATGCTAACATAACTAATGCTACTAACCTTGATCATGGAGTTGTGGGCAGGAAACTGAAGAGGGGGGATGAAAATATGGTGCAGTACGTGCAGGACATAATTGATGAAGATAACGGGGGTGAATCTGCAAAATCTTGTTGACCATCAGACCAAAACACCAGGTATCAATCCCAAGGCTGATTCGGCGAGTGATCCGATGCGGATCCTTGCAGACCGACAGGGACAGTTTCTCGCCCGACGTGCTGAAGAGACAGCTGATGTGATGGGAGGCATAAACTCCAAGTCAGCGGTTGTGTCGAAAGGAGAAAGGAGCAGAATGGATCCCAATGCGGATACTCTGGCTGCGCAGGGGTCCGGGGGATCTTCTGTGAACAATGACTCTATAAATCAGCCTCCACAACAAGCTCGCACCAGGCTTCAATCTGGAATTTTTACGCCGAAAGTTCACATCTATAGGAGAACCTGTATATTTGCAGGAAGCACTAAAGGATGAAAATGAAAGATTGCAATGATAGAAGAATTGGAAGCCCTTCATAGGAATGAAACTTGAGATCTTGTACCACCAAAAAAAAGGAACCAACGTTATTGATTGTAAATTGGTGTACAAGATCAAGAAAAAGGCGGATGGAATAGTTGACCGATATAAAGCTCAACATGTAGCAAAAGGCTTCAAGCAACATTATGGAATTGATTATGAAGACACATTCAGTCCATTTGTGAAAGTAGCTACAATTCGATTGGTCTTATGTATTGCAATCTCTAATAATTGGTGTTTGAGGCAGCTTGATGTACAGAATACGTTTCTTCATAGCATTCTAGAAGAGGAAGTTTATATGAAACAACCTCCTGGGTATGAAGATGAGAAAAAGCCTAGTCATGTGTGCAAGTTGAAAATGGCTATATATGGACTAAAGCAAACTCCTAGAGCTTGGTATTCAAAATTAAGCTCAAAATTGCGACAACTAGGTTTTGAAGCATCCAAAGCCGATCATTCACTCTTCATCTTCAAAAATTTAGAGGTAACTATTTTCATGCTAGTTTATGTGGATGATATTATAGTAGCAAGCTCTTCAGAGAAGGCCACCAATGGGTTATTAAAAGAATTAAGAACTAGTTTTGCATTGAAAGATCTCGGTAATTTACATTACTTCCTTGGGATTGAAGTCAAGAAGACTAATTCTGGCTTGGTTCTATCACAGGAAAAGTATGCACGAGATATACTCAAGAGAGTAAATATGGATAAGTGTAAATCGGTGGCAACTCCATTGGCAGTACCTGAATGTTTGTCAGCACACATGGGAGAATCATTGAAAGTTGAAGACATCACACATTATCATAGTATTGAGGGGGCTTGCAATACTTGACAATAACAAGCCCCGATATTTCATATGCTGTTAATAAGGTATCCCAATTTCTTCATGCTCCTACCAAGGAGCATTGGACTTTGGTAAAAAGAATCCTAAGATTTATTCAAAGAACTGTCAGGATGGGTCTAGCCTTCAAAAGATCAACACGCACAAAAATCAGTGCCTTCTTAGACGCTGATTGGACAGGATGCATCGATGATTGTCGTTCTACCGCCGCCGGGTTCGCAATATTTGTTGGACCAAACCTGATTTCATGGAGTACAAAAAACACATCCGACAGTCTCTAGATCCTCAATAGAGGCTGAGTACAAAGCAATAGAAAATGCCGTAGTTGAGATCATCTGGTTGCAGTTTATTCTTAAGGAGCTTGGAATAAAAGAAATCAGTATACCGTGCTTGAGGTGTGACAACCTTGGCGCAACGTATCTGACTGCAAACCCAATATTTCATGGACGTGTCACACATGTGGAAATTGATTATCACATTGTTAGAGAAAAGTGATTAACAAACAGCTAGAAGTGTGGCATATTTTGCTGATGGTTTTACAGAAGCTCTACCGTCACAGCTATTGGAAATATTTCAGCACAATCTTAACTTGACCAAGTTATGATTGAGGGGGGTTGTTAGAAGTAAAGAATCACAAGAGATAGAATTAGAGATTACTTAAGATATGTATCCATATTGTACACGACATATCCAAGTCAGAATCGATGGGTTCGGTTGTAGATAAAACCAACTTGTATCAGAATGATTGTGATTATAAATAACACATGCGGCTCCTAAGGGAGTAGATACGCTTTCATCAAACTTTACAGAGATCAATTCTAAGTCAAACTTGCTCCAAACATAGTCAAGGTTGGCAGCTAGGGCAAATCAATTATGAAGAATTCAATTATGAAATTTGATTTGGCAATTGACAAAGTTGGAGATGAAATTTTAATATTAATTCAAATTTGAATGTCCTCATATGAATTGATTCAAATAAATGGGAAATAAGGTCAAAAGCTCATTAAATTTGGCAGAGATGATATTTGAAGCATGAGAAACACACAAGTGAACTTAAATCTGATTTTTGACTATTTTACAGATGTACTTTAGATTTACATTTGCACCTCCCATATTAGGGTTTGGATTATTTCTTTTCTTTTTCCTTATTTTGTTTTCTTTTCTTATTTTTACTTTCATAGCTAAGATGAACACCAAGGTTTTTAGCTTTTACATCCAGCACTCTTCAATTTTTTTTTAAATGTTAACAAGTTCCTATTTTTGAATATAATTCAAGTATCACTTTAATTTTCTTTTTCATATTTTTGCACTATGGTACTTTCGAAATGCAGTCTTTTAAAGTCTTCTACTCCTCTTTTCTTTTTCAAATATTTTGGAGAGAGTATTATGTAAGAAAATTGTGGAGTATCTTTTGGTGGTGGAATGCATGATGGAATTTTGCTAACTTCTAATGTAGAAGTTTAGCATGTGCCCGTGCAATCTTGATCTTAAAAGTATGAAAAGATTCTCACATAGGTCGATACTAGTTTGACTTGGCTCAATGTGAAGGCAAATAGCATATGCATAGGGTGTATCTAATTCAACTCAACATATGGCTTTGGTAGGAATTTATATCAAATGAGGAACTCTCATTTTAAATTTTCTTCGATAAATCAAGTTTCACTTTTAACTAGGATATTAGCAGCTCTTATCCCACAACAACCTAGAATCGGACTTAGCTTGTGCTACTCGCAAATGCCATGTTTAAGGCAAGAATATTCTAAGCCAATAAAAGCAATACCTGGAGAATACTAAGTTGTACGCAGGGGACTAGAGAAAATAAAACAGAGCAACTATTCATTATTTTAACTTATGCAAAGTAAAAATATTCTTACCGCACATCTTTTATGTTATTAACCTAACCTATACTAACATTATACTTTTTATATGCAATGGTGGTGGAAAGAAAGAAATAAAATAAAGGAATGCAAATGGGGTGTGATACAAGTTATCCCCATGATGAGGGTTGAACCTTTGATGACGAAAATAGGCCATGAGGTCGGCCTGTTGCTGCAGTGTGATGTTGACGTTGTTGAATTGTGCGTCAATTTGTTGCTGCCAGTCGTGGTACCTCGGATGTGGTCTTGAAGTGTGTTGAAGATGTTGCAGGTCCTCACTTCAGGATCTCAAATCCGTTGGGTGAGTCCTGCCATTCCTTGGCCAAGGTCACGATAATCTCAGACCAAAAAGGAACGTCGTGTACCCATCAGTGGAGGAGGCAAGCTACTTGAACTTGAGCTCCCTCTGGTGATAGCACACTCTTGCCACGACGATCCTCCTGCCTTATACGTTTGAGGTTGGGTCTAACCGGATGCATGACCCGCTGGATCCACTTCCACTTGGTACTCATAGGCAGGAGGGTATCACTGTGGCATCTCCATTGCCGCTCTATGTGAATGGCTCCTTGTGACCCTGCAAGAGACATTACTACTACGACCTCTTCGATAGGCTGAAGAGCAATGGTTAGTTCTTGGTACTTATATAGATGGAAATTCGGGTTAGGTAACCGAATTTCATTTACATGGCCGGGATAGAAAAACACTAAGGATCCATCTAGATCATGTTTAAGAGTGTGTCCTTGCACTAGATAGTACTCATCTATTAAGTAGCGGGCTGCTAGAATATATTCAATTAAAGCATTTTATAAAGCCCCTACTTTCATAGCAATGCGGGTAATTAATAAAGTACATTCAATAGGTCCCGTTATTTTAATGTTTTCTAACCATTATGACATCATAGCCTTAATAGGAGCAATTTTAATGTTTTTAACCATGGCATAAAGGGTTCTAAGTTCCTCATCACGCACAGTCCTAACATCCCCTCTAGGAAACATAGTCATAGGCACCCATCTATGCAAGAAACGTACAGTGGGGTTTTGAAAGTGGCTATTCTTAGTGTTCTTACACACTACTTCACCAGTTATGTCTTGCCTAAAAATTTTGTTTGTTAAATTCAGGCAAAGCATCTAAATCTATCAAACAACATCTATGGAAACCGAGGAGTTCACTAAATTATTTCCATAGGATAAAGTATTCTTTTTGTAGAAACCTAAAAGAAACACCTTCAAATCCAAATTTAAGGGTGCATAGGAATTGAATAGTGAGATGGCATGAACCATTCTCATCCATTTGAGAAAAATTATCCCACCCTAATGCATGCCAGACGGTAAAGAAATTGGAATCCATACTTGTCGAAGTGTCTGCCGGATCTGCTAAGGAGCAGCCTGCGGAGGTTCTTTGATTGGCAGTGCTTAGTCCTCAATCTAGTGGTCGCGCGTATGAGGATATGAGATGGTGGTTTTTACGTGGTTCGGGCCGCAAGAGCGTAGTAACACCCTACTCCACGGTGAAGTTGTATTGCTGGTGTGTGTGTGAATGCGTAAGTTGGCGATCCTTTGTAATGGAGGCTGTCTAATCCTTTTATAAGCAAGGCCAGACGCCTTACAAGTGGGGTTCGGGGCTCAACAGGTGGCCCTGGGGCGATCCTATCCTAAAGATCTAAGGCTTCTCGTATAAGCTTCCTCTGACCGAGGCTTGTAGACTCACCGTCTTGCCGCCTCCGACACCAGTGGCCCATGCGTAGTCATTGATGATGGTAGGGAATATCCCATCCATCTGTCCCTGGCGTTGTAAGCTACCCACTTTGTGGAGTGGTGGTAGTCTTGTTGCGCCTTCACCGCAATGTGATTGGGCGTAGCGGTACTTGACAGCAGGCGTACATTGCGTCACACGCCTAGGGAAGACGCGAGTCTTCAATGCCTGGTCTAGACACGGTGCACCACCCTCTTAACTCCTGCAACCCACCACCCAGGACAAGTTGCAGGGTATGTGGCAACTCGGGAGCTAGCCTCTTCTGGGGAGGCCGGGTGCCGACCTGTTGACCATGTGGCAGCCCCGGAGCCTACTCCTGAGTAGAGCGGGGGCTCCAGGGCTGCGGGACACATGGCAGGGTCGGAGCCCGCCTCTTCTGGGAGGTGGCATGTTTGTTGTCTTGAGCCACATGGCAACTCCAGAGCCCACACCCAATGGGGGAGTGGGATCTCGTCCTGCTGGACACGTGGACACTTGGAAGCTCATCCCTGAGGGGGAGCTGTACTCCTCCTTGAGGTTGATGTGGTTACCCCGGACCCCGTATCTGAGGTAGAGGGGTTCGAGCCTTCTAGACACGTGGCTCCCTCGGACCCCGCCTCGGCTGGGGACAGGGCACCTAGGCGACTTTAGCCTATGCGTGGGGTACTCGGTATGTCGGGTACCGACAGTGGCCCTTGGGTCCACCCTAGGGGGAGGCGATGAGCTCGAGGGTGGAGCCCTATTCCTGCTTTCCTGCGTTGTCTTTCGATTTTGTCTTGATCGGCCGAAATGGTGTGCGCCTCTGCCATCGTAGCCACGCGTCCCTCTCTGGTTGAGGGCTCGCGGTGAGGGGATCTTTGCTCGATGCATCTTCTTTACTGCGATGGTTCCCAATGCGGTTGCTGCACCTCTGCTCCTTCCACTCCTGCCTTTATGGGAACTGTCGGGTTGCCTTCTTTGGTTGATGCCCCTTCAGGCCGATCTCTCTGACAGGGGACCTATGCCCCGCCGTCAGGGATGCTATGGGTTGAGCAGCAGGTTTTGGCCCCAAGCGATTTGCTCGGTGCGCTCAAACACCTAACGGGGTGTTAAAAGGAAATCTTTGTGGGCAAAGGTGGTTCTTCCTTACGCACACCCCAACGTTCGAGCCTTCGTCTTCCTCCCTGAGCACCCACTCTCTCCACACCTTCGAGGTTCTCGACTCCTGCCCCAACAGACACAGCCTTGCCTCCTTCTCGCATAGTTGACTTAGTGCCTGTGAGGTTGCTGTCGGCTGGGAGGACGAGGCGCGTCAGGATCTGATCCACCCGGGCACCCTGCCTCTGAAGTTGGGGGAGAAGGAGATCATATTCTTCCACACGTATGCGTACTCCGGGTTTGTTTCCCCCGTTTACTCCTTCTTGGTGACACTTCTGGAGGTCCTCGGGCTCCAGCTTCACCACTTGTCGCCGAAGTCTCTGGTGGTGGCGGCGGTGTTCTCGCACTTCTGCGAGATTATTGTCGCGGTGCACCCATCCGTGTTGGTTTTCCCGCAGTTCTTTGTGCTGAGGTGGATCGGGAAGAAGAGACAAGCTTCCTCGACGGCAACTACTTCCAGGATCAGGCCAACAACCCCATCAAGTACATCACCACGCTCTCCACAGCGAAGTGGGCCGACTGGAGGAGCGACTGGGCGATCATACTTGTCGATGCCCACAACCGCATGGTCATGCCCATCGGATGGCCGATACTCAAGAAGAAGACCTGGGAGGAGCGCCCAAAGCTGGAGCAGGCAAACACCCTGGTGTTGGAGAGGATCCAATTCTTGGCGGATCATGGCCTGTCGGAGCTGATGGTGATGGCAGATTTCATTCACCAACGCCTGGATCCCCTCCAGCATTGTAGCCGCCCTGCATGGCTTTACTTTGGGCCACAGGACGGCACCCGACTAGTGCGGGGTCGTGACACAGGGACGACCTAGCAAGAGGTGCTCGATGCAATGTCCAAGGCATGCGAAAGCCTGCTAACTTCCAACGTATTCAACCTTCTGGGGCCCTGTCTGCCACTTTGCTCGGATCGAAACCTTCGGATGAAGATCCTGAGGGAGATGTCGAACCTGGACATGCTCGGTCTTGTGCCACGGCAGGTTGGCGATGCGAACCGTGGGTTGGCCATCGTCGACTCGCCACAGGAGTCTACACCTGCCCCAGGCTCTGAGGTGTCAATGGTGGAAGACGCGCTCTCTAACGGTGGGAGAAGCAAGGCGCCGGTCGTCGATGCCGGGAAGAGGAAAGTGCCAGTCCTCGGGAAGGGGAAGTCCCCGATGGTCAAGGTTGTGAAGGAGAAACGCCCTCGATCACCGCCAAAGGCACCGCAGTAGGTGGCGTTCGCTCCAAGTCAACATCTCTCGGCGCGCCCCTCCTCAGCATTGAGTGTTGGCGGTTCTTCAGGGGGAGGCCCAGTCCGTCAAGTGGTGGCTCCACCAACGTTTGTGGTCGACACACCGTCCAGCATCCCTACCACCAGTGCAGTCCAAAGTGCCAAAGGGGGCTCCGAGAGCGTTACGCCTACGGAGCCTCAGGCCAAGAGGCCTCGGGCCAACGTCAGCGATAGCTCGGGAGGAGGCTTCGGGAGTGGCTCCATTGGAGACGGTGGAGATACGCCGACGCAGGGTGGCGGCATTGCTAGTGGTTTCGATGGAGGCCTGGCTAGGATGACCTCGCTTGCGACACCGTCGTCAGGACCCGCAGCTTCAAGGCCACCGAAGGTGGATGCCCGCTGGAGCTTACGGGGATGTCAGTAAGGCATTCTTACCAATGCTTGCTTCGTTATCTTGCATGTTCTTTTAGCATGGGCAGATTCTGATTTTGACCTGCAGGTTGTGTCCCAGAGTGCTACGAAGTCGGCCCAGGAGGCTACAGTTGTACCGGTGGGGGTCGTGTCTTGGAGCGCTATGAAGTCGGCCCAGGAGGCTACGGTTGTACCGGCAGAGCAGCCCGCCAAGCCTGTACAAGTGAGCAATGCTACGGCGTCTGCACCCGCCGTGATGAGGATATCACTTCTATGGATAAAAACAACACTCCATTGAACATACAAGATGCAATCAATAGAGTTCATACACACCAAATTAATTTTAGAGGTGAACTCGTTCTTATATATTTCCTTATATGTTTTTTAGCATAGATTGCTACTTAATGATTTATTTGTGATTAGGATCCATGGAGAGGTTCAAGGAGTACTTGGAGGGAGTATTAGGGACGTGGAAGACCAGAGAATTCGTTCAAAGAAGATGGAAACTGAACCAAACTCCAAATCGTATCCAACTCGGAGTCCAGGAGCAGTATGCACTAAAACGGATGCCCAGGACGCATAAGAACTCCGTTTTGGACGTTGTACATATGCACGGAAAGAGGAGAGGATAACCTTTCCAATGGCATCGGTCCCATGTCAAAATTCCTTCGGAGTCGACGGGAATGGTCGAAACAAAATCAAGTACAGAATCTGTCAGGGTGCTGCGCCACCGTATTTGGCCATTGGGCCTTGTATCAAGTCTAAGTCCATTATTTTCGTGTCTTAGGGTTAGGTCACGACCCTAACACCCCCTTAGACGTCCTCCCACCTATATATACTCCATGGTAGCCGCCATAGACAATTGGGTTTTACTTAGATCAATAATATCGCCGTTTATCGGTTTGTGAAACCCCAATTCAGCAATTTCAGATTGCTTCTTCTACGTTCTTGATTGTGTTCTCGGTTGCACTTGCAGGGATTAGCCTTCTTGGCGAGGTCAATCGTGTGCAGCAAGGTTGATAACCAACGGAGCGGTGGTGTAGTGATTGCAGGGGTTGTTCATGTTCTACTCGAGAGCCTCGGATCATCAACGTCGAGATCTCCACATCAATCGACCTATCCATTACCTATCGGAAGATCGGGACCAATTTTACACATCAATTTTCCTATCAATTGGTATCAGATTTCCAGGTTGCCTGTTAGGTAATTTATCCATCCATTACATTAGTTTTGTTATTCATATCTAGAGTCCACAAAAAAAGCCACAAAAAAATTTGCAGTTTAGTAGATCTATTCATTACTTTGTCCAAACTACCATTGAGCTTTTGCAACTTTCGTTTTCAGTTTAGTTTTGTTGAGTCATATTTCTGGTTTAGAAAGTGTTTTTGGTCTTAGTTTGAGTTTTGCATTGTGTGATTCATCCTTTTGAGTCACATCATCACGTCCAGATTAGATTCGCCTCTGTCCAGTTTGGTATTTTCATCATATCTCGCTCATACGAACTCTGACTTTAGAGTTCTTGTACTTTTTGGAAAGCTTAAGAAGTTTTCTATAACTTTATTATTTATCGTTCTCCCAGAAAATGTAGTTATCAATGTCGAAATTGCATTAGATCTGAATCTGTTATTGATCTAGAAATTCTGAACAGTCTGTATTTCGGGGGCAATATCTCCCATTGTTCTTATCCAAAATAGATCTTCCATATACTTAAATTAAAGAGGAGAGATAGATCTATAATATTTCTGTTCAAAGTTTTTAGATTTGGGGACTATAAAGGTGCTTAATTGTCCTTAGAACATTGAGAAGAAAATCTGTAACAGACATACAAGATATCTTTGAGTGTTTGCATTGTGTTCTTCCTTTGCAGCACATTCTGAAAAAAAGGAAGAAAAAAAGAAAAAGGCAAGTGCAAAAGAAGATACAAAAGCCGCACAAAAAAGGAGAAAAAAAAACAACAAAAAAAAGAAGTGCTTGCATTCTTTGTGTCATCTAGTTTTGTCTCATGTCTTGCTAGCTTGAACTACTAGGAACACATTTAGGCCAGCAACTTTGACAAGTACTTTGGACACTTACTCAACTTTACTATCTGATTTCATTGTTGCTAATCCTTGCTACAAATAAAGTGCCATCCAAGCTACATCTTACTCTTGAGCAGAATTGATACACCTTTGCAATCATCCCACGCTTCATTGGTTTCTTCATACCGGCCACCGTTTGCCACCTGCAGTGTCGGTAAGAACACCTGTAAGAGCGTGGTAAGACGCTTGAGAGTGTGTGATTCCACTTCCACTTTGCCATTATCCTTTGTAGTTGATAGGGATAACATATTTTTTGTGTTTTCTTCTGTTTGGTACTAACAATGTCAGGTAAAAGCAAGAATCATGCATTATATGCTGAGATGATGGACATGATGAAGACGACGATGGAGTTTCTCACTAAAAATCAAACATCAACCAAGGATTCACATGACATTCAGACTACCTTTACAACACCTTCCACAAGAAGTGATTACATTCTCCCATCTCTTCCTTCTTATGATGGTTTTGGTTACGATGAATATATTGCTTGGGAAATAGAGTTGGATAAAAATTTTGGAAAATTGCATATGTGTGAGAGGAGAAAGATTAGAAATATTTCTAGTGCATTAGTTGATTGTGCATTAACTTGGTGGGACAACTTAAGATATATAGAAAAACCTCAAACATGGAAAGATACGAAAATTCTTATGCGAGAAACTTTTGCTAATATATCTAATTGCAAAGATGAAATATATGAACTTGAGAAGAATTTTCTTGTTGTACCTCCTCCTTTGCCTAACCTTTTGCAGGAACATGAACAAATAAATGTAGATGCAAATGAGAGTGAGGTATTGAACAACTCTTCTGAATTTTTTGATGAATCAACTCATAATGCATTTGAATTTCTTGTCATCCAAGATACACCTTACTCTTGAGCAGAATCGATACACCTTTGCAATCATCACACACTTCATTAGTTTCTTCATACCGGCCACCGTTTGCCACCTGCAGTGTCGGTAAGAACACTTGTAAGAGCGTGGTAAGACGCTTGAGAGTGTGTGATTCCACTTCCACTTTTCCATTATCCTTTGTAGTTGATAGGGATAACATATTTTTTGTGTTGTCTTCTGTTTGGTACTAACAATGTCAGGTAAAAGCAAGAATCATGCATTATATGCTGAGATGATGGACATGATGAAGACGACGATGGAGTTGCTCACTAAAAATCAAACATCAACCAAGGATTCACATGACATTCAGACCACCTTCACAACACCTTCCACAAGAAGTAATTACATTCTCCCATCTCTTCCTTCTTATGATGGTTTTGGTTACGATGAATATATTGCTTGAGAAATAGAGTTGGATATAATTTTTGGAAAATTGCATATGTGTGAGAGGAGAAAGATTAGAAATATTTCTAGTGCATTAGTTGATTGTGCATTAACTTGGTGGGACAACTTAAGTGATATAGAAAAACCTCGAACATGGAAAGATATGAAAATTCTTATGCGAGAAACTTTTGCTAATGTATCTAATTGCAAAGATGAAATACATGAACTTGAGAAGAATTTTCTTGTTGTACCTCCTCCTTTGCCTAACCTTTTGCAGGAACATGAACAAATAAATGTAGATGCAAATGAGAGTGAGGTATTGAACAACTCTTCTGAATTTTTTGATGAATCAACTCATAATGCATTTGAATTTCTTGCTGAAAATGAGAGTAGTGTTAATGGACAATGCTATACAGTTCACCAAGATATGACATTTTCAGATGTGCTGAATTTTTCTACCAATCATACTATCGATGAGCAGCAACAAGATGAACCTTTTCATAATACACCTTTACCATTAGTTGATTTTCCTACTGATTCTTACAACAAAAGTGAGTTGTGTGCTGATAATTATATTGTACCTATGCTAGAACAACCAAATGAATTTGATACTTTATCACTCACTTGTGCTGAAATTAAGCATTTAATCCCAACTACATGTGAAAGGGATGAGCTAAAATTGTTATCTTCTCTAAATATTTTGGGCTATATTGAATTTGACACTCTTTTTGATCTAGATATCGTAGAGAAGATAATATTTTCTCAATCTGAATTGCCTTTATTAAGTAGAAATATTTTTCATGCTATAGGCAACTATGAAGATAGTGGTGAATTTATAGTGCATAAAGTTTACATATGTTCAAATGTGCAAGCTCCTTTTGTGCTGCAACAACATGGTGAAATGAATGGATGCACTAACACTAATAACGTATTTTCATGTTTTTCTAGCATTTTTTTATTGCAGCAAGGACAACAAATAAAAAAGAAGCATTGTTCATTGCGATTGTGCAATATGGACAGTGTTCATTCTACCCCCAAAGCAATCCTTTTTCCTCGACATACGAGCAAGCCGAGGACGGCTTGTCATAAAGAAGGGGAGAATGATGAGATCATGCATATTATCATTGCACAAATAAACATGGCACAATGTTTATTTGTTTGGGATCCTGGCTCAAGTGAATGTGCACTCTTATTTGATGGACAAGATCAAGATGGTGCACTATGTCGTCCACCACCTTGGCCTCCTCCATTCATGCATACAAAAAGATTTGATGGCGTTGCACATTTGGACCAACACATAAGAGAAGATGAACTTGAGTCGAGGACGACTCCAATTCAAGAAGGGGAGGATGATGAGGACATCACTTCTATGGATAAAAACAACACTCCATTGAACATACAAGATGCAATCAATAGAGTTCATACACAACAATTAATTTTAGAGGTGAACTCGTTCTTATATATTTCCTTATATGTTTTTTAGCATAGATTGCTACTTAATGATTTATTTGTGATTAGGATCCATGGAGAGGTTCAAGGAGTACTTGGAGGGAGTATTAGGGACGTGGAAGACCAGAGAATTCGTTCAAAGAAGATGGAAACCGAACCAAACTCCAAATCGTATCCAACTCGGAGTCCAGGAGCAGTATGCACTAAAACGGATGCCCAGGACGCATACGAACTCCGTTTTGGACGTTATACATATGCACGGAAAGAGGAGAGGATAACCTTTCCAATGGCATCGGTCCCATGTCAAAATTCCTTCGGAGTCGACGGGAATCGTCGAAACAAAATCAAGTACAGAATCTGTCAGGATGCTGTGCCACCGTATTGGGCCATTGGGCCTTGTATCAAGTCTAAGTCCATTATTTTCGTGTCTTAGGGTTAGGTCACGACCCTAACACCCTCTTAGACGTCCTCTCACCTATATATACTCCATGGTAGCCGCCATAGACAATTGGGTTTTACTTAGATCAATAATATCGCCGTTTATCGGTTTGTGAAACCCCAATTCAGCAATTTCAGATTGCTTCTTCTACATTCTTGCTTGTGTTCTCGGTTGCACTTGCAGGGATTAGCCTTCTTGGCGAGGTCAATCGTGTGCAGCACAGTTGATAACCAACGGAGCGGTGGTGTAGTGATTGCAGGGGCTGTTCGTGTTCTACTCGAGAGCCTCGGATCATCAACGTCGAGATCTCCACATCAATCGACCTATCCATTACCTATCGGAAGATCGGGACCAATTTTACACATCAATTTTCCTATCACCGCGTGGGTAGTGAAGCATCTCCGACTGTCTTGCCGGAGGCACCTCCAGCTGTTGTGCTAGAGGCAATGTTGGAGTCGGCTCAGGGGGCTGACTCCTGCTCAGTCCCTGGGGACAATGTCCCCAGTACTGGTGGCCTCACCTTCGCCGCAACGGGAGGAGGAGGTCCCCGAGATGATCACTGGGTGACCTTCCATAACTTCGGCGTAGTCAGGGCTCCTCTCTGACATCATGGACTCGACGCAGTTCAGCATCCACCTGGTGCAATCCAACCTCCGCCTGGTGCAGGGGGCTCTCGCCGCAGAGTTGGAGATGTTGGTTGCTGAGGACGAGTGCCTCCATGGCTGGGAGGACCTTCTGAGGTCCAGGACCACCGAGGTGAAGGCGAAGTACCAGAAGGAGAGTAAGGAGCTGGAGCTGAGGCACCACTTGGCAAAGGCTATGGACGCAATGTCCCAAAAGATTTTGGCCGACGCCAAGGTAGCCAATGACACGGCTAACACCCACCTTCATGCCCTTGAAGAGGTTTGAGAGCACGCTGTTGTTGAGTGGTAGACTGCTGTTGCCGAACAAGAGGTAGCGGCCCAGGCAATGATGGCTCGGGCTGAGGCAGAATGGGATAGGCTGCAGTCTCACCTCGGAAAGCTTGAGCTCCTGGAGAGCGACTTGGCACGAGATCAGGCAAAACACTTAGCTAAGCGTTAGGAACTCCTCCTGCGTGATCTCGATGTCCAAGATTGGGAGCACACAGCAGACCGCCGCGCCCGGGAGCTCGATCTGTAGGAGCATCAGCTGGCTCAGTGTTTGGAAGCCGGGGGTACAGCAGTGGTAGAGACGGTGACATCCCATGCCCTGGTGTGCTACCAGAGTCAGTACCCTGAGATGCCACTGGAGCCAATTTTTGAAGATCCTATTGAAGAGCGCGAGGAGATGGTAGCAGTAGGGGTCAAGAATGCCGCCCAAACATGTTGTCGCACAATTTGCCAGGGATTGAGGCTGGCGGCCCGTCTTTGTATCCGGGGTTCGCCCCTTTGTAAATATTCTTCAATGAATTTGACTTTGTGTTTGTTTGGCTTGTCTTGTGCTTCTCAACTTGTTACCCCAAGTCCTTAGCTGCATAAGGTCTCGAAGAGCTTTCCTTGATAAATTTTGTTAGCTTTTGAGGGACCAATGCTTGCACGGTTGACATGGCCCATGTGTTGTTAGTTGATGCCGATGGCAGGCCTCTTGTGAGGTGCCGGAGCTGGATGCTCCGACGTCGCCCACAATCGTTGTAGATTCGTCGACGAAAGGCCCATGGGTGGTGCCGGAGCTGGATGCTCCGGCATCGCCCACCGTCATTGCAGATTCATCGACGACAGGTCCCTTGGGTGGTGCCGGAGCTAGCTGCTCTGGTGTCGCCCACCATTGCGTAGATTCGTTGACGACATGCCCCTTGAGTGGTGCGGGAGCATGATGCTCTGGCGTCGCCCACCATCGTTGTAGATTTGTTGACGGCAGGCCCCTTGGGTGGTGTCGGGGCTGGCTGCTCCGGCGTCGCCCACCATCATCGTAGATTCGTCGATGGCTGCCCCCCTGGGAGGTGTCGGAGCTGGATGCTCCAGCGTCACCCACCATCATCGCAAAGACGTCGACAGCAGGCCCCTGGTGTACAGGCTATCACAAGAGAACCCTGTTAGCAGCAAGAGCGGGATAGGGAGTGTACTCACTTATCAGCACTTGTTGCTGTCGTCAACATGCTGGGACATCGACGGCAGGCGCCTTGGGTGGTGCCGAAGCTGGATGTTCTGGCGTCGCCCACCATCATCATAGATTCGTCGATGGCAGGCTTCTTGGGTGGTGTCGTGGCTGGCTGCTCCGGCGTCGCCCACCATCGTCAAAGATTCGTTGACGACAGGCTCCCTGGGAGGTGCCGGAGCTGGATGCTCCAGCGTCGTCTACCATCATTGCTGAGACATCGACAACAGGCCCCTAGTGTACAGGCTATCACAAGAGAACCCTGTTAGCAACAAGAGCAGGACAGGAATGTGTACTCACTTATCAGCGCTTGTTGTTGTCATAAACCTGCTAGAACGTCAACGACAGGCCCCTTGGGTGGTGCTGATGAGGACATCGCTACTGTTGATACAACAACAACAGCAGCCCATTCACCACTTGTGGCAAATCTAGGTCCAATGACACACGCTCGTGCACGTGAACTTAATTATCAGGTGAATTCATTCCTGGTTGTTAAAACTAATTATCCTTCAAACTGAGAACTATTAAAGCCTTGTGATGACCTTGTTATTATTAGGTGCTTGGGAATTGATCCAGCTAGGAGGAATGGAGGGATTAATGCAATTAAGACTGCTCCACCCGAGAGGTCCTCGTAACTGCAGCAAGTACCAGCTTAAAAGGGGCATAACTTTCAACTCCCAAGGTTGTTTAATGCAAATAAGAACTTGCTGGAAAGGTCTCTTCGTCTATGTTCCATTGGGTCAAGAATCAAAGGCATATTACGCTTGAGCTGCCCAAAAAAGGTCGAACAAGACTCGTGACTCCATCCTAAGTTCTAGTCTTCCTCCTATATATAAGCAACTAGCAGCCATAGGAAGAACTTGAGTTTTATTTTTTGTAAGTTTAGACATTGCTATTTCCTTGTAATGCAAGGTCGACGAGACCTTCCGATTTCTTGAATCAGAACTCCAACTTATCACACCCGTGAGTATTTGCTTGTTATCTTGTTCTTGCTTGTTCTTCGATTGCTTGCAGGTTCAAGGCTGTTCTTGGCACGACAAGAAGAGCAACAACAGCAGCCGGTGTAACTATCGCTAAGGCGCATCACTCTTGTGGTTTTTGTAGTCAGGTAGCACAATGTCGACCTCCACCCAAATCGTAGTTATCATGAGACGGTGTAACTGTCGCTCAAGGCACCACACCATTCTGGTTGTGGTAGTTGGGTAGCCAATGTCGACCTCCACCAAATTCATTCACCACCAACATCTCTCATCAAAAGATAGGGCATTCTTCGTACCCGTTGGGTTCCTCAAGTGGTATCAGATTTCAGGTTGTTTGGTGAAAGATTTCCTTCTTCTTGTTCTGCATTTACCTACAGTCCACTTTTTCCTACAAAAGTTCGCTCTAGAAATCCTAAAAACACTTTGAGCCTTTTGCTTGGCTACTTAGCTCTCGACTTGTTGAATTCACGGTTGCCTTTTTGTGTCAAGTTGTTGGTCCTAACTATTTCATCACTAGAGATTCAAGTTCGTGCCACTCTGTTCTCAGTCCATTTTCATTACCTACCCAAAGTTGAGAAAAAGGCAAGTGCAAAAGAAAAGCCGCACGGATTAGCAAGAAAAAGGCACATGCAAAGAAAGAAAAGCCGCACTGATTAAAATTGCTAGAAAAATTTTCTCAGTACAGAAAGAAAAAGAAACAGTTTGTGTAACATTTCTTTCAAGTTTAGGAGTTCAACTTGCTGTTTTGAACGTTTTGTTAAAGCACAACATTCGTGCTGTCCGAATTTTTCTACTAAAGTAAATTTAACATCACGTGGAGTAACGGATTGCATCCCTATCACGGTTTAGACTAGGACCAGCACAGTACCATCATGGAACATTTATTCAAGTTGTTGTGACTAAGCTGTTCCTTTGTGCAACTCATTTCTAGCAGCCACCTACAACTCCACAAAATCATCTACAACACCACAAAATTGTGCTGGCAGCCACCGGTTGTTGTTGTTCTTGCTGTTTGCCGGCGCCTCCTGCATCGCGTGGTAAGAACTTTTAAGAGCTTGATTTCTTGCTAGTGAGGAAGTGATTGTGTCCTACCACCTCTTAGCAACTGCTAGGATTAATCTGCTTGCTGTTGTATTTCCTTTCTTTACTAACCATGTCAGCTGATGCGAATGAGACATCTCCACATTCACCACGTACGAGGGGCATCATTCAGCATTTTGAACGTCAAGTAAATCTGCACACGGATGCCCTCAATGAGGATATTCAAGTCACCAATGAACGCATTGGTCAATTAGAGTCACCGCAGATTTGCGCCAACACAAAGCTGACCACATTAGAAAGCACTGTTGGGGCTATTAACACTTCT
Source organism: Tuctoria greenei (assembly GCA_036927565.1). NCBI lineage: Eukaryota > Viridiplantae > Streptophyta > Magnoliopsida > Poales > Poaceae > Tuctoria > Tuctoria greenei. The sequence continues at coordinate 58,526,329 of JAYESD010000009.1, forward strand.
CTTGCATCAATCATTGAGTGATTGGAGAGGATGGAACAGGTGGGACGCGAAGAGAGGCAAAGATGTGTTGATGATAGCCACGACTCCGTTGGCAGCGCTGCAAGATATGACGATGCGGAGTATTCAGCAGATACCGAGCTTGATGATGGACCTTTCAGGTGTCTACTGCAGCCACGTCGCGACCATCGTGGTATGGGTGGTCGAGCCCTACGACGTGAGGTACGTGACAATGACGATCCCCTACGCAGCATTAAATTCTCCATACCACCCTTTGATGGGCAATATGATCCGGATGCATATCTGTCTTGGGAATTATCAGTAGATCAAAAATTTGCATGCCAGGATTTTCCTGAAGATAATAAGGTTAGAGCTGCCACTAGTGAATTCACTGAGTGCTTCTGTTTGGTGGCATAAGTATCAAACTAAAAATTCAGCTACCGTACCACAAACTTGGAATGCCTTGAAACAAATCATGTGTCATTATTTTGTTCCTTCCTATCATGCTCGTGACCTTTTGCATAAATTACAATTACTTAGGCTAGGCAACAAATCTGTTGAGGAATACTATCAAGAACTCCAAATAGGCATGATGCGATGTGGCCTAGTTGAAAATGAAGAGACTGCAATGGATAGGTTTATGGGTGGTTTAACAAGAGAAATTCAGGACATATTGGCTTATAAGGAATACACTAAAGTCACTCGATTATTCCATCTTGCTTGTAAGGCTAAAAGAGAAGTGCAGGGATGACGCACAAGAACTAACATTTCCGCAGGTCGAACTACCTCATGGAAGTCTCGCTCAAGTGCTGCTGGTCTTAAGCATGATCCTCCGGACGATGCTTCCAATCGGTTGCCCAGGACTACATCAAAATCAGCACCTTCGCGTGCTATCGAGACAACAAAGGGATCCACCCAAGTTGCAGCCAACACTTCTTCCATCGCTTCCACCGGGAGAACAAAAGACATTCAATGCCTTCTTCCGTATGCTGATTTAGATGATGGTGAGTACTCATCCGCTAGTGATTTAGATGATGAAACATATGCCATGCTTGCTGCACAAGATGCAGGAAAGAAGAATGATGATGAAGAGAACATTGGGGCTGATCATGCTGACCACTATGAGAGTCTTGTTGTGAGGCATGTCTTGAGTACCCAAATGATCAAAGCTGAACAGAACCAGCGACACAATCTATTCCAAACTAAGTGTGTAGTTTTGGAACGATCGTGTCGCATTATTATTGATGGAGGAAGCTGCAATAATTTAGAAAGTGCTGCCATGATAGAGAAGTTTGGGATGACAACACTTCCAAATCCACATCCCTACTACATCCAATGGTTCAACGACAGTGGTAAGCTTAAGGTAACAATTTGGTTCGTGTTGAATTTACAATTGGTTCCTACCATGATTACATTGATTGCGGTGTGGTACCTATGCAAGCTTGCTCATGCTATTTGGTCGACCTTGGCAATTTGATAAAGATACATTACATCATGGTAAATCAAATCAATACTCTTTCATGCATAATGAGAAGAAGCTTGTTTTGCACCCTATGTCTCCCGATGCTATTTTGAAGGATGATATTCCTAGAGCTTGTAAAGAGAAAAATAAGAAATCTACTCAAAATGAAAATTCAAATGTTGTGAAGGAATCGATACAACCTAAGACTGACAATTCCAAATCTGCTCGTGTAAAGAAGAATGAAATAAAATTCAAGAGTGCTTGTTTTGTTGCTTCCAAATATAATTTGTTTGAATTAAAAAATAATGCTGCAATCTGCTATGTGTTTGCTTGCAAAGAAGCTTTGTTCTCACTTCACAACATACCATGTGCTTTGCCCCCTGCTGCCACTAACCTTTTGCAGGAATACACTGATGTGTTTCCACAAGAGGTACCTACCGGGCTGCCACCATTGAGAGGGATTGAGCATCAGATTGACCTCATCCCTGGGGTTTCTTTGCAAACCGAGCACCATACAGGACCAACCCGGAGGAGACTAAGGAGATTCAGTGACAAGTACAAGAATTACTTGACAAAGGTTATGTGCATGAGTCCCTTAGTCCTTGCTCTGTTGCTGTTCTTTTGGTCCCAAGGAAAGATGGATCATGGCGCATGTGTGTAGATTGTCAAGCAATTAATAACATTACCATTAGGTATCGTCATCCTATTCCTAGGTTAGATGATATGCTTGATGAACTTAGTGGCTCGATGATTTTCTCTAAAATTGACTTGCGTAGTGGATACCACCAAATTCGCATGAAGCTAGGTGATGAATGGAAAATAGCGTTTAAAACCAAGTTCGGTTTGTATGAGTGGATAGTCATGCCTTTTGGTCTCACTAATGCACCTAGCACATTCATGAGATTAATGAATGAGGTTTTATATGCTTTCATTGGAAGATTTGTGGTAGTATATTTTGATGACATCTTGATCTATAGCACATCTCTAGAAGAGCATCTTGATCATCCCCGTGTTGTTTTCAATGTTTTACGTGAGGCACACTTATTTGGTAACATTGACAAGTGCACCTTTTGCACAGATAGAGTCTCTTTTCTTGGCTATGTCGTGACACCACAGAGAATTGAAGTCGACCAAGCCAAGGTGGAGGCGATACACATATGGCCGACTCCTACCACGGTCACACATGTACGAAGCTTTCTCGGACTTGCTGGATTCTATCGTCGTTTTGTGAAGGACTTCAGCACCATAGCAGGCCCACTGCATGAGCTTACAAAGAAGGGTGCTCCTTTCACATGGGGCAAGGCGCAAGAGGCTGCATTTGAAACTTTAAAGAATAGGTTAACTCATACACCCCTTATCCAATTGCCATATTCGAGTAAGACTTTTGAATTGGAATGTGATGCTAGTGGTATTGGATTGGGAGGTGTCTTGTTGCAAGAGGGGAAACCTATTGCTTATTTTAGTGTGAAACTAAATGGGCCTAGTCTGAACTATTCTACTTAAGATAAAGAATTATATGCCCTAGTACGAACTTTGGAAACATGGCAACATTATTTATAGCCATTGTTGGAATTATACTCCCTCAAGTGAGACTGGTTCCTATTGCCGTTGTTGTTGTTATACCTTCCTTGAAAGAAAGGACATGGTTGGCCCGACCCTTTACCTCCTGGATTGTAGCCATTGCTATTGTTGTTGTAATTCTTGTTGCTGGCCAAGTATAAGGCATCCTCACAAGTCTCTGGGTAGTCACTCCCCATATGACCCGCGTTGCCCCGGGCTTCACATGCCATGTGAGAGTCTAAGGCTTGGGTGGTGCCAAATACTTCACCACTGGCTTGACAGTTTAGCTTTTTCATAAGGAGGTCTAATTTCACAGCAATCATGTCCACATCTTTCAAGGTGTGCATGCCTCGTTGTCGGGGCTGGTGACGCTCATCACTCCAGCCCATAATGGAAACCATCTTCTCAATTAACTCTTTAGCTTTGGGCACCGTAAGCGAGAAGAAGGCTCCTCCAGTAGCAGATCCACATGATCACGGGCCGATGGAGTTGACCCGTTGTAGAAGTTTTGGATGATGAGCCAATCATTCATCCCATGGTGGGGACAGGCTAGGATATACTCATGCAGCCTTTCCCAAGACTCAGGAATGGATTCCTTAGGCTCTTGCTGGAAACTTGAAATTCTTCCACGTAGGGCATTGGTCTTGCCCAACGGGAAGAACTTGGTGAGGAATGTTGAAGAACATTTCTCCTAAGCATTTATAGTACTTCGGTTCGCTTAGAACCAATGTTTCGCTATCCCAAGGAGGGAGAACAGAAACATTCTAAGGCGGATGGCGTCAGGTGCAACACCCTTGATCTTAAAAGTACTACAAATCTTGAGGAATTGTTACAAGTGAGCACTGGCATCCTCGTTGGCTTTCCCAAAGAAGGGATTAGCCTGCATCATAGTTGTTAGGCAAGTCTTGATCTCGAATTTCACGTCTCTCGTGTTGAAATTGGGCCCAGCAAGCACATTGTCAGCAGAGGGAGCCAAGAACTCACGAAGGGTCTTCTGGGCCATTGGCTTGGAACGTGATGGTGCGTAAATGATGGCTTTCCTAGCCGAAAAGATCACGTGAGGAGGAACGACACGAGGTCGAACTCTTCTCAGCAGTGACTTGGGATCTTCTACGTAGTTAGCCAGCAAAAGGAAATCGGTCATACACTACCCGATTTTCACATCAAAGAATGCAAAAACAAAGGAGGGTTATCCTACTAAATACCTAATAGAATCCTATCTATCACTAGATCATGAAAATCTTTTGTGCCTTCCCTGACAACAGTACTAGAAATGCTTGTAGGTATTTCTCAACGTTTACAGGTCATCCTAGCAGCAGGGCTAGTTCTGCAGAGGCACTAGGCTATCCTAAGCCCAAGCAAGATGAGTCCCGCAACGCACGGAAAGTACCGCTGTAGCATTTCACCCAAGAGTATTCCCTAGGGTATCGTATTTTTTTATCCCAAAAGAAGGCAAGGTAGAAGAGAGACAAGGTCAGGGATAGAAGAGAGTGTTCTAGTGAGGGATCCAGTAGGATGGATAGATGAATTGAAGGGGGTATTGTGACACACACTTAAGCAAGTACTCTAAGGGGTAAAAATGTAGTGGAGGATAAGTTAGGGAAGGAGCTACTTCTACTGTGCTTTAGGTATTCATATATGTAGTCAACAACTGTACATATGGCTATGCTAACTACGAGTATTAAGGCTTAGCGGTCCAACAAATCGGGCACGAGTTTACCCCGTGGAATATCAGGACGATTCCCGCCACGAGCCTGCAGCGTAGCTGGTGTAGCCAAACATCAGGGATTACGAAGGACGGACAGGGCTGTCACCACCTGCCGCCTACCCCTACAAACCGTTGGTCTGCAAGACATCCAACGCTACTTAATTATCTAAGCACCTTGGTTACATAACAAGTAAATACCTTGGAGGCTCAAGTACAAGTACCTCTCTAAGTCAATGACTAGCCTAAACATCATTGAAACCAATGTGGTTACCAAGCACTACATTATCATATTAACATAATCACATTAATATCTAATTAGACTATAGTGGAGGTGTATGATGCTTATGATAATATAATAAAGGCATTATAACTAGGCCAAAATGATATCTACACCTAACACATGCATGGACTCCACAACCAGACAAGGAACGCTTCATCCAAGTATATGAATAAATAAAGACTAATGATAATATTATAAAGCATAATGTCACAAATACAAGAGAAGATACATGAGCCATACTGTCGGTGGTTTGGAACCGGCAGATCTCCCGACACTACTAAAGTGTTAGAGGAGTTTGATGTTCGGTGTGGGCGCGTGGAGATTCAAGAAGGTGAATAGTAAATGACGCAGGAGACACAAGAGTTTACGTGGTTCGGGCCGCCTGAGCATAATACCCTACTCCACAGGTGTGTTGGTGTTGTATTAGCTGTATGAGCTTGTGTTGAGTGTCTATGTCGCGTGTGTCTCGCCTCCTCTGAACCTGTCATCGGCCTGTCCTTTTATAGTACAAGGGCAGGCCATTACAAGTTATCCTGGCCCGACATGTGGCCCCGGCGGTTACTAGTATTGATACCTCTTCAACACGTTTAATTGCTCTTAATGACTCTGTAACAGGCTTTGACAGCACCGTTACTGGTGTTAAAATCATCCGTTTAAGTGTCATTAATATGGTATTAATGACACTTAATCGGGTCTTGAAGTCCTTGATTCCCCTTTGAAGATCCGGAGCCGTTGCGGGGTCTTCCGGAGGTTAGAGGCTGAAGATCTGACGATTGGACACGTGGCAGCTCTAGAGCATACTATGGGAAACATGTAGCTCTGGAGCTACCTGACACGTGTCTTGTCTGGAGCTTCTCTCGGTCTGGGGTTAAGTCCGGAGGTGCCATTTTGGTACATGGTCCGGAGCTTCCCCCTTGTGGGCGGTAGCTCCGGTTTGATAGTACACGTGGCGACCTTGGGATTAACCATGTTGGAGAAGCGGGTCCGGTTATGTCTGACATGTGGGCCTCCGAAGGTCTTCAAATCAAGTAGATGACTTTCCTTTGAGATCTTTGTAACCTCAAGGGATGTACGGTTTCTAGGGTATCGACAGTGGCCCCCTGGACCTACCTCCGGGGAAGACCACTGGGGTGAAGTTATTCCGCCGGAGGTGGGTCCATCCTCACAACTTTTGAACTGGGTCTTCAAAGGTCTTCGGAGGTGCCGTTGGCGAGGATTTGGAGTTAAATCCTCGCCGCGTGGCGTATCCCGCGTGCGGCAGATGAGATCTTTAGCGTGCGGATCTCACGCAATTGAAGGTCGCCGGTTCCTGATACGAAAACCGTATCGGTTCCGCGCGCCTTGTCAGGCCGCCGCCTTCGGGCTTCCCGCCTCATGATGGCAACCGTTCGCCTGGGTAAGAACCTCAACTTGATCATCGGGGTGGTCCCGGGCCCACTTGTCATCGGCTGGGTGGAATTTTTGGGTGGTATCTTCGACTTCCTTGCGGTTTCCATCCAAGCGTTGCGAGGGCTTACTTAAGAAGGAAAGTGCACACCGTCGGGAGTTCTTTACTCCTCTCATCTGTTCTTGCGCTCAAACTCCCAACTTGTGCTTTACTTTTCCTCTCTTGCCTCGATGTGCTGCGATGGAGTTGGGTCTCCGCGAAAGCCGTTTGAAGACCGATGGCGACCTGAAGAAGGTCCGGGCCCTCATGGGATGGTCCTCGGACTTCTTCAACCGCTCGGTCCGCGCCGGTGGGGAGCTCCCGTTTGAGAAGGAGCACGCCTGCGAAATGGTGTACTTTTCCTCATACGCCATGGTGGGGTTGATCCCACCTTTTTCTTCCTTTTTCTTGATGCTGCTAGACTTCTATGGTCTGCAGTTGTATCATCTCGGCCCCCACTCCATTCTTCTTGTGTCCATTTTACGTCCACTTCTGTGAGATGTGGGTGGGTATCCCCTCCTGCATTGAACTCTTCCGGACCTTCTTCACCGTCCATACCACAGGCAGGAGCAATGAGTACCTTGGCTTCTACTACTTTGTGAAGCGCAAGAAGTGCCCATTCAAGTACCTCCGGTCATTTCCCACTGGGAAGTGGGATGACTGGAAGAAGGACTGGATAGTCGTCCAGGTGGAGGAGCACGAGAGGCTGGAGCTGCCCGAAGGCCTTCCCAGCATCGACATGACAATCTGGAGTGAAGCTCCGGTGCTGGTGGAAGCCTTCAACCCTGTTTTGACCAGGATCCGCCAATGCGTGGAGGGAGGATTGACTCCTCAGGCAGTGTTTTTCAACTTCTTGGTCAACAGGTGGGCGCCGCTGAAGAGGAGAGAGAAACTCGCATGGGCCCTCAACAGCGTGATGGACGACGACCGGGTCGAGACCGGGCTGTCCAACATGGTGGGGAAAACCTTGGAGTTGCACCTCAAGAACTTCCAGCATGGCATCGACGTCAAAGGCAACGACTTGACTCCGCCATCAGCTTTTCTTCCTCTGAATGTAGAAGTGGAGTTCAGCACGGAGCTCTGGTGGAAGATGCCCGTGCTTGAAGACCTTGGTGTCGTCGAGAGAAGATCAACCACCGGGTTAGCGATCCCCGGAATGTCCGCGGGTGGCTCCGACCCTGCTCCAAAGCCGAGGGAAGAGGTCGTCAGCAAGGGCAAGGAGCTGGCGGATGAACCTATGAGCCGGAAGAGGAAGCTGCAGTACGCCGACGGAAGGTCCGTCAGACCCGCTACTTCTGCATCGGCTCCTTCTCCCCGGAGGGGAAGGTCTTCTACAACTGCGGCGACTGTTCCCATAGTGGGATCCTCCCGGAGCGCGACTGTTCCCGCAGTGGGGTCCTCCCGGAGTGTGACTGTTCCCGCAGTGGGGTCCTCCCAGGGTGTTAGCTCCGGGCACGCAACTCCAGCACCTGGGTCGGTGGAGGCCTCTAGGTCCGGGGGTTTTTCCCGATCGAGGGGGGCCTCGACCCGGGAAACACCCGTGGCCGCGACGAGTTTTGTGGGGCCTTCCGGAGCTTCCACGCCGGCTATGACCAGCCTAGAACGCCTGGGAAAAAGGTTCCGCGCAAGTTGGTGCGGAAGCCTCCAAAGGTAATTTTTAATCTTTACCTTGGATAGTTCTTTTAATTGTAGTAACTATTTTTTAAGTTTCTTCGTTCATCATCTGCAGCGTCCGCAAGAAGGGGAGTGAGGCTCCACCCTCAGCCCCAGCGGCTGAAGCCGTGAGGGTGGAAGCTTCTGCTCCTGTCCCGGTGCCACCCCAAGTGGTGGTTGAAGCTGCGACAGCTCCGGCGCCGGCTGTCGTGGTCATGGACCTCGACTCATCCCCAGAGGCTCCCGTGGTAGCGCCGGACCGCGGGAGTGAAGATGCGCCAGCGGCACCTGTCCCGGAGGTTGAAGCTCCGGGTCTTGGCGCTGAGATGATGGAAGCTCCGGCTGTTGAGCCGGAGGAAGCAATAATTCCGGCCCTAGAGCCAGAAAGTGTCGAAGCTCCGGCGGTCGAGCCGGAGGTGATTGAAGTCCCGGCGTGCGCGCCGGATGTTGAGGAAGTCCCGGCGGTTGGGCCGGCTACCTCAGAAGCACCAGCCGCAGAGCCGGTAGTTGTTGGAGCTCCGGCTGCAGGGCCGATTGAAGATGAAGATCTTCCGGCTCCCGCGCTGGTTGATACTAGAGTGTCGGAGCCCGAGCCCCCATTGGAGGAGGTACCCAGTATGGAGCCAGCAGCGGCTCCTGCTCCGGAAGTGACAACGTCAGAGGTACTTGCGGCCGAGCCGGAGTGCCCAAGCGAAGTCACTGGCCCCAGCCTGAGGGGGTGAATGAAGACCTGGCGGCGGGGCCTTCCTCGATGGCGACTGAGGCCATCCCGGAGGACAGCTCTAGTGCCATGGATACTCAGGGGACCACTCTTGTGGAGTGGGACCCAATTTTTGTATCTGAAAACCCGCTGGAACCAGCAGAGGAGACCCCAGCAGGTCTGGAACCTATCCCGTTGTCACTGTCTATTGACAACGCATGTTCCAGTCTGCGTCAAGTCCAACTGGCCTTCTTCCACGACAGCAAGGCTCTTGAAGAGGAGCGCCAAACCCTTAGGCGGTGGCGTAACCGGCTCTACTTCGAGACCAAGCTGGCGCAGTCGAGGCTAGCGGATGACAAAGAGTGGATCAAGCGGGAGAAGATCCGCCTGGAGTACTGGGGCTAATTACTGGATGACAGGGAGAGTATGACTCGTGCCCTTGACGCTCAATCCCGGTAGATCTACGATCAGGCCAAAGCAGCCAATAGTGCGGCCGATGAAGGCCACGAAAAGCTTGAGGCCATTAACACTGCACTCATCAAGCGCCGAGAGGCACTTGAAGAGAGGGAGAAACGGCTCGAAGATGAAGAGCAGAGACTCCTACAGTTGCGGTATGACGTCCTGAGGAGGGAGGAGGAGCTCGCCGAGAAGGTGGCTCTGGCTGACAAGGGCCTCGAGGAGCGCGCCAAGAAATTGGAAGAGCGCTACCATGAGGAAGAGGAGAAGGCCTGGGTGCGAAGGTAGGAACTCTACGAACAAGAGTGTGCCCTTACTGCCAGGGAGAAGAAAGTGAGGGGCAGAGAGAAGGACATGGTCGACCGCCAGAACAAGATCCACCTCTGGGAGGAGGAGCTCGGAAAACTCGAAAAGCGGGTTGCTGAGAAGATTCAGCAAAACGCCAAAGAAGTTGAGTGCCTCGCCCGCGAGAATTCTGAACTGGTGGCGGCCAGAAGATCCCTGGAAGAAATGAAGGGCTTGAGGACTGAGGACTCCCTACAGATTTGGGAGTTCCTGGGCAAGGCCAACGACCCGTTGACACTGATGGGCTTCAGCCCCATGCGCCCGGATGATCTGGAGCCAGAGCCGGACCTGGCGTTGCAGGCGTTGAGCTCGGCAGGCAGCAAACTCTCCAAGGTGGGCGATGTCATCGCGGACCAATTGGAGGTTGAGGGGCAATCCCTGGCGAAGAACGTCGCAGAATATGTGCCGACGTGCTACACCAGCCGGAACTCCCAATTTCCTCTGGACTCGGTGCTTGAAGGTACCGTCGAAGGAGAAGGGGAAGCTGCCCGAGCCAATGTGTCGGAGGTTGCCCAGAAAGTCGCCCAATTCTTTCATAGGGTCTCGGACCATCTCTGTAGTTCTCACTTATATTTTCTCTTCTTCTTCCTCAATTTTGTAATCTCTTGTCTCCAGATGTAATCCCTTGTCTCCAGATAAATGAAATCCCCAAATTTTTGCGAATTTCACTTTTTGTCTTCAACACTTTTGTCTTCACATGGCCCCCTGGTAGATGTACACAATTTGATTGTGAACATGTACCAAGTGGATATTATGTTTTGTTGAAGACTCATTTGCTCCGAACTTGTAGAATTTAGGTCCGAAGTCTTCGATAGTGAAGGCCCCCTGAGGTTGTCGGAGCTTAGAAGGTCCGGCATTGTCTATCACCGGAGCTTATTAGCTCCAGCAATAGTCTCTATCAATGCGTAGAGCATCGATAGTTAGTCCTCCGGGGTGTCAGAGCTTAGTAGCTCTGGCAGTGACCTTGGCCAACACTTAGTTTGTTGGCAGCAGACTCTATTTGCGGGGTCTTCTCACCATCTTTTATTCAGCGTCGACGGCTGGCCCCCCTGGCTTTACCGGAGCTTGATTACTCCGGTGATGCGTAACATCGATTACAAGCCACCTAGGGGAGTCGGAGCTTTGTTAGCCCCGGTTTTTCTCCATCAACGTAGATTTTATTTTTCCTGCACACTTAAGCCAAGAAAAATAATAAAATTCATTTCTTGTCTATAACTTCGTCGCGGCTTACGATTCTCAAGAAGATTTTAAGTCAAACGCGATTCAAAATACAGCCGAATGCGTTGTCTTTTCTTCCAGATCCAACTGTACATGGACCCGCCTTACTTTGGCCTGTCGGGGTGTAGGTAGAGTGGCGTACTTAGGGTGCTTGACCAGGCTAAGTCGATAGCACACTCCAGCCCTAGGTTGGCTTGGCGGCTTTCAGGCGAGTTGGCCATGAACAATATTTGAATCCAAAAGAATTGACAACACAACTCGTATCATATATAAACCGGTCGAACTAAAATTTCTTAAGAATTGCACGTCTTTGTTATAGACAAGAAAGAGAAAAATAAAAATGTTGAGCCTGTACAAAATAAATGCACGTGGAGTCTGTTTCACATGAAGATGTCTTTCATTATAGGTCCGGGGTACAGGAGAAACAAGTACACTCTTAGGGTACGAAACAGGCTAAGCGTGTTTCATTTCTCGTTTGACCCAGGGTAGTTAGCCACACTTTTAGTCCTGAGACTGTGACAAGTGTTGCATGAACTTTATGGACCTTTCGGGAAAGGTCCAGCTGTTCTCCCGGAGGAACTACCCGGCTCTGTACAATGACTCTATAACATACACCTCAAGTTACTCAAGACTCACCTCCGTGGTATTAAGTGTAGAACTTACGGAGGTGCTCGATGTTCCAAGGATTTGGGAGAGGTGTCCCATCCTCAGTAGCCAAGCGAACGCTTCCGGGACGGGATACTTTAATCACTCGGAAGGGCCCCTCCCAGCCGGGGGAGAGTTTGTTTAACCCTTCTTTGGATTGTATTCTCCGTAGCACCAGATCGCCTTCCTCGAGCTGTCGGTTGTGTACATGCCGCTGGTGATAACGCCGTAGGGCTTGGCGATATCGGGCATTCCGAACAGCTGCTTGGCACCTTCCCTCCTCAAGGAGGTCTAGGTCTTCACACCGGAGCTGGTCCTGCGCGGCTTCGTCGAAGGTCCGGACCCGGAGTGAACCCAAGGTGATTTCCGGAGGAAGGATTGCTTCAGCTCCGTACACCAGAAAGAAGGGTGTCTCTCCAGTTGACCGGTTTTGAGATGTCCTGTTGGCCCATAAAGTGGGCGGAAGCTCTTCGATCCAGTTGGCTCCATGTTTTTTCAAGCGCTCATAGGTGCGCGTTTTGAGTCCTTTAAGGATTTTAGCATTTGCTCTCTCGGCTTGGCCATTGCTGGCTGGGTGAGCTAAAGAGGCGTAGAAAACTTGAATGCCGAGGTCTTCGCAATATCCTTGAAATGCAGAGCTTGTGAATTGGGTCCCATTATCAGTGATGATTTTGTTTGGGACTCCAAATCTGCATACAATGGACTGCAAAAAGTTGATAGCAGATTGCTTGTTGATTGTCCCAACTGGAGTTGCTTCCGGCCACTTGGTGAACTTGTCAATGGCGACGTACAGGAAATTGTAACCTCCGACGGCTCTTGGGAAAGGTCCCAAGATATCCATCCCCCACACAGCGAAGGGCCATGTAGGAGGTATCATTTGTAAGGGATGAGCTGGTGTGTGAATTTGCTTTGCATGAAATTGACATGCTTCACATTTCTTCACCAGCTCAGTTGCATCCTGGAGTGCTGTAGGCCAGTAGAAGCCATGCCGAAAGGCTTTACCAACCAGCGTGCGGGAAGACGCGTGGTTCCCACACTCGCCTCCATGGATTTCTGCGAGGAGTTCGCAGTCTTCTTCCCTTGTGATACACCGCATTAGGATGCCGTTGGCACCGCGCCAGTAGAGATCCCCTTCTACCAGCGTGTATCTTTTAGCCAATCTGACTACCCGGTCAGTGGATATATCATCGTCAGGAAGGATGTTGTCTTTCAAGTAGCTTCGGATCTCCGAGATCCATGCATCGGAACTAGCTTGAGCTTTTGGTCTTGCGTGCTGGGTTGCTCGGAGCTACCGGCAGCACCTACGACCCTTGATGGCTGCCATGGTAACAGGGCCATCGGGACCGTCAGCTTCGGGATGCTGATCTCGCCCCCTTCGCTCAGTTCGGCAAGCTGAGCTGTTGGCTTTGACAACCTCCGGACAAAAATTCCGTCAGGAGCCGGAGCTCCGGTTGACGCTTTCGTCGAGAGTTCGTCAGCTTCAGCATTATGGGCACGCTGAACATGGTGGAGATCTAGGACTTCGAAGTCCTTCTGAAGCTTCTGGACTTCAAGGAGGTAAGCAGCTAGCTGGAGATTATTGCAGGAACATTCACCCTTCACCTGCTTAATGATGAGCTGTGAATCTCCCTTGACCAGCAATTGCTTTACACCATATGATAGTGCCACCTTCAGTCCGTAGATGAGTGCTTCATACTCTGCCTTTTTGTTGGTCGCCTTGAAGTCAAGGTGTACCATGTATTTCACCTTTTCCCCAGTCGGTGCAAGGAGAAGGATTCCAGCTCCGGCCCCCTGCTTCTGCATGGAGCCATCGAAGTAGAGGGTCTAGTGAGGCTCGGTGAAGGCTAGAGCTTGATGCTCCGTCTTCTGCTCACTGGGGTCCCCAGGGTTTGATGGAGAGGGAGTCCATTCTGCCACAAAATCTACCAATGCTTGACTCTTGACTGCTTGCCTTGAAATAAATTCAAGATCAAATTCAGCCAATTCCGCTGCCCACTTTGCAATATTCCCAGTTGAATTGGGATTATGCAAGATTGCTCGAAGTGGGTAGGAGGTCACCACTGAGACTTTGTGAGCTTGGAAGTAATGGCGAAGCTTCCTGGAGGCAATAAGAACTGCATAGAGCAGCTTATGCACCTCTAGGTATCGAGTCTTGGCATCATGTAATACTTCACTAATGAAGTACACTGGGCGCTGAATGGTCAGAACCTTCCCAGAAGGGTCCGGAGCTTCCTCTTCACTGACCCGGATCCTCTCGGAGGAATCCGGATTTTCTTCGGGGACCTTCGGGTTCTGGCTGGAGGAACCCGGAGCTTCTTCAGAAGTGACATGTACCCTCCCGGAGGAGTCTGGGTCTCCTGAAGTGACTTCTTGTGGATTCGAATCTGGGAGCTGGGACCCAGACTCGCTTTCAGGAACCTCCGGACCCTCCCGAAGGGGTCTGGATTCCTGAGTATGGGGTAGTTCTGGTCTCTTCGCAACCAGAACCATACTGACGACTTCGTCAGTAGCTAAAATATAAAGCAACAAAGGCTCACCAGGGTTCGGAGCTACCAGAATTGGTAGGGTGGTGAGGAACTGTTTCAGCTCCTGGAATGCCTTCTTTGCTTCTTCGGACTTGAAGAAGGGGAGTGCCCATTCCGCCAGTCTTGAAATGAATCGGCTGAGGGCCGCTAGACATCCAGTTAACTTTTGGACGTCTTTGATGCGGGTTGGTGGCCGCATATCTTCAATGGCCTTAATCTTCACCGGATTAGCTTCTATGCCCCGGTGACTTACCAGGAAACCGAGAAGTTTTCCGAAGCTAACCCCGAAGACACACTTGTCTGGGTTTAGCTTTGTGCGGGTGGCCCGCAGCTTGTCGAAGACAGCCTGCAAGGTGTCAAGGAGTGACTCCTTGTTCCTAACCATGACCATGATGTCATCGACGTACACTTCTACTATGTCTCTAATGAGTTCTTCAAAAGTTTTGTACATAGCTCGTACAAAAGTTGAAGCTGCATTCTTGAGACCAAAGGGCATGGCTGTGTAACAGTACAATCCATCTACTGTGATGAATGAAGTATGCTCTTCATCTTCCCTAGACATCCTGATTTGATGATACCCGGAATATGCGTCTAGAAAACACAGTAATTCACACCCGGAGGTGGAATCCACTATCTGATCTATTCTAGGTAGTGGGAATGGATCTTTTGGACATGCCTTATTTAGTGTGGTGTAGTCGATGCACATCCGAAGCTTCCCGCCGGCCTTGGGCACAACGACTGGGTTTGCCAGCCATTTTGGATGGAAGACTTCTCGGATGAATCCGGCTTTGAGTAACTTCTTCACTTCTTGTCGGATGAAGTTCTGTCGCTCTACGGATTGCTTCCGAGGCTTCTGATGCACAGGCCGGGCGTCGGGGTAGATCTTGAGATTGTGCTCAATCACTTCCCTGGGGATCCCAGGCATTTGTGACGGTTGCCAGGCAAACACGTCGATGTTAGCCCGGAGGAAAGTGATGAGCGTGAGTTCCTATTTGTCGTTCAATCCCCCCGATATACGGGTGGTCTGAGCGGCATCGTAACCAATTTGGACGACTTTGACGGGAATGTCGGCGTCGCCGCTTGGCTGCACTCGAGGTGCAGAAGTCGAGCCTCGTTGACGAATGCTCGGAGGTTTTGGAGCTTGCTCCTGCCTGGAGTCCTCCTCTTGCGCCGTAGTGAGTGCATGGAGTTCTTCCAGTGCAGTTACTCCGGCAGTACAATCTCCGCGGATCCGGAGAACGCCTACTGGTGTTGGCATTTTCGACACCAGATAACCATAATGAGCAACTGCCATGAATTTGTACAGGGCAGGCCTACCCAAGATGGCATTGAAGGGTAAGTTGATCTGAGCGACGTCAAAGACTAACTTCTCGGTGCGGTACTTCTCCCGTGTCCCGAAAGTAACGGGGAGAGTAATAGCTCCGAGTGGGGTAATGGCCCTCGGACCTACTCCGGAGAAAGGTCGAGAGGGGTGGAGATCCGAAGGTCGGAGCTGAAGCTTGGTGAAAGCTTCGAAGCTAATGAGGTTAAGCCCCAAACCTCCGTCTACCATGATGTGGTGGAGCTGGATGTTGTTGATGGTAGGAGATACCATCAAAGGTAACTGACCTGCTCCCACCATGCTCCGAGGGCAGTCCGAAGCATCAAAAGTGATGGCTGTGTCCATCCACTTCCGGTGAGGTTCCAGCCTGACTGTAGGAGCTACAGCGGCCATATCCCGACGCATAGTCTTGATGACGCGACGGGAGGTGATATCCCATGATCCACCAAAAATGGTGTTCATGGTCTTCCGACGCTCGTTGTCAGAGACGTCAGAATCATCGTCAACGGAGGTGTAGACGGCCTTCAGGACCTTTTTGGGATCCTGAAATCCTAACTCCTCTTCAGCCGGAGCTTCGTCGACCTTTTGCTTTCCTTCCCTCTATCGGAAAGGAGATTCTTCTCGGCGCTTGTTGTAGCGCTCGGCAAGGTTTTGGACCTCCCGGCAGTCTTCCAAACTGTGGCTGCCCGTTTTGTGAATGGGACACCACACTTTGGGTTTGCCACCGTCTTCAAAAGATGGTTGAGGTCGCTTCTCGGGGCGTGGCCCCCGGCCACCCAGAGCTGCAGCAGCTGCAACGTTGGATGTGTCGACCGACGGCTTCTTCTTGCCGTTGGTCTTTTTCTTCTTCTTGTCGTTCCCGGAGGTAGCAGCTTCTTCTTTGGAGGATTTCTTGTGACCCTCCGAGGTTGGTTTGGAGTGCATCTCATGACCCTCCGCAGCTCTGGCACATTTGTCAACCAAGCTGAAGAGTTCCGTGACGCTGGTGATCTCTTTGATCGCCAGTTTCTCCAACATCTTCTTGTCCCGTACACCCTGTCTGAATGCTACAATGACAGAGGCGCTAGAGATAGAAGGGATAGTGTTTCGTACCTGAGAGAACCTCTGGATGAATGATCGCAGGGATTCTCCCCCTTTTTGCACGACTGCAAAAAGGTCCAGTTCAGTGCCTGGTCGGGTGTATGAACTCCCGAAATTGGCGGTGAACTGCCGGCACAGCTCCTCCCAACTGTTGATAGAGTTGGGTGGAAGGCTCATAAACCAGGACCTGGTGGTCCCAGTTAAGGCCACTGGAAAATAATTGGCCATCACGGCCTCGTTTCCTCCAGCTACCAAGATTGCAGTGGAGTAGATCTGAAGAAATTCGGCGGGATTGACAGTCCCGTCGAATTTTTCCGGCAGGTGAGGCCGGAACTTCTGTGGCCACCTGACCATACGCAGATGTATGGCTAGAGCTGAACAGCCACCTCCTACTCCTTCAGGAGTAGAAAGGTCCTGAGCTTCTCGTCTTTCACGAGCACGCTCAATATGGACTCGGCCATCTTGTTGGCGGTATCGGCGATCAAGCTCCGCCCGGAGGTCATGAGTTGAGAGCCTAGATACCGTGTGAGTGCGTCGTGCCCCGGAGGGCAATGATGTCACTTGTTGTGATGCAGCACGTCGCCTGCTATTGGAAACGTGCGGACCAAGTCTTCCAGACAAAGTCCGCCGCTGCAACGGGGCTCGTCCTGAAGGAGGAGGACCCTGGTTACTGAGGCGTTCGGCTGCTGCTGCAACCAAATGTTCCACATCAGCCCTCCACTGTTCCAGGGCATCCTGGGATGCGTCCAGAGGTGGTGGGCGTTGGAGAAGAGCACACGCTGCATGGAGCGCGTGTTCTGGGTTGTCATGATTTGCCGACGCAGTAATTGACGCCGGCGCACCATCACGTTGCCTAGCATGATTTGCTGGTGGAGGCGGTGGTGGTGAGAGTGTGACTCCTGCTGGTGCGGAGGCTCCTGCTGGTGGCTGCATATTGGAGGGATTGCCCCCAACAGCCTGAGCAGCAGGTTGACCGTTGGATGATCCAGCAGCTGAGTTCATTATTCTCAAAATCACAGGTGCCCCTACCTGGCGCGCCAGCTGTTGGTGGTTTGGAACCCGCAGATCTCCCGACACTACTAAAGTGTTAGAGGAGTTTGATGTTCGGTTTGGGCGCGCGGAGATTCAAGAAGGTGAATAGTAAATGACGCAGGAGACACAACAGTTTACGTGGTTCGGGCCGCCTGAGCGTAATACCCTACTCCACAGGTGTGTTGGTGTTGTATTAGCTGTATGAGCTTGTGTTGAGCGTCTATGGCGCGTGTGTCTCGCCTCCTCTAAACCTGTCATCGGTTTGTCCTTTTATAGTACAAGGGCAGGCCGTTACAAGTTAGCCTGGCCTGACATGTGGCCCCGGCGGTTACTAGTATTGATACCTCTTCAACACGTTTAATTGCTCTTAATGACCCTGTAATGGGATTTGACAGCACCTTTACTGGTGTTAAGATCGTCCGTTTAAGTATCATTAATATGGTATTAATGACACTTAATCGGGTCTTGAAGTCCTTGATTCCCCTTTGAAGATCCGGAGCCGTTGCGGGGTCTTCCGGAGGTTAGAGGTTGAAGATCCGACGATTGGACACGTGGCAGCTCTGGAGCATACTATGGGAAACAAGTAGCTCCGGAGCTACCTGACACATGTCAGGTCCGGAGCTTCTCTCGCTCTGGGGTTAAGTCTGGAGGTGCCATTTCGGTACATGGTCCGGAGCTTCCCCCTTGTGGGTGGTAGCTCCGGTTTGATAGTACACGTGGCGACCCTGGGATTAACCATGTTGGAGAAGCAGGTCCGGTTATGTCTGACATGTGGGCCTCCGAAGGTCTCCAAATCAAGTAGATGACTTTCCTTTGAGATCTTTCTAACCTCAAGGGGTGTACGGTTTCTAGGGTACCGACACATACCTTTTCCAATTTGGACTTAGGACTGGATGCTCCTCACTACAGCCTAACCTCCACTAAGGGACAAAGAGCACTACTGTAATACAAGAGAGAATGCTTGAGTCGTGTGTGTAAGAAGTGAGGCACCCCCATACTTATACACGGAGTAGAGGCGGTTCTAGCCACAATTAGCGCACGAATCAATCTTCACCGCCTTCAAGAAGCCATGAGGATCCAACACATGGAGGAAGACCGGGTTCAGCACCAGAGCCAATCGGGCGACTAGGGGGGTCGGGCAACCTAGTCGTTGCCCCCTTTCAGGTGTCCTTCCTCTGGGTGACTTCCATGTCGGCCCTTATCCTTTTGTTGGGTGATACACCGTTGGATCTCCTCGATATGCCTGTGAATGAGTCATGGATCCATGTGGTGCCACGTGTCATCGTGTGATTGGCTGGAGTGGCACTATTTAGGATTGCTGCCCCCATTCTCCATCATTTTTGCATAAAAACTCCAACATGCAATATTTCTGTAAGTACAAGTGGAATTATGTTAAATTTAACTATGATGTGTGTAAGAAATATTTATTCCTTCACATAATTGAGTTATATTGACAGTTAAAATTGGTATATAACGACCGTCACACGAGCTTCCTCGACAAGGAAGGAAGGTTTAGGGAGGTCGATGAAAAATACGCCAGGAGGCGGGGCCTTGCAGCTGGAGGCGAGCTTGGCTAGGAAGTAGGATGTGCTCTTATCTCACCTTGGGACAAGGCAGAGCTCAAGCCCTTTAAACCTGTCTTCCATCTTCCACGTCTCCCGACAGTAGGCCTCCATGCACGGATCGTGGCAACTTGATTCTTCCATCAGTTGGTTGACCACGAGCTCATAGTCACCGTGCACGTAGATGCGTTGCACGCCGAGCACGACCATGATACGGAGCCCGTATAGAAGTGCCTCGTATTCCGCGATGTTTTTGGTTGACTTGAAGTCCAGTCTCCCTGTATATTGGAGCTGATCTCCCTCTGGGGAGATGAGGACGGCATCGCTCCCTGCACCCTTAAGGGTTAGGGACCGTCAAAATACATCGCCCAGTATCATGGCGGGTTAGGATTGGCACCACCTGGGTTTCCGTCCAATCGGCGACGAAGTCGGCGAGGACGTGGGACTTGATCGTTGTCAGAGCGATGTAGGATATGTCGATTCCCATGTGTTCTGAGGCACACTTTGCAATCCTTTCGAATGAGTCATGACTGTTGATGATCGCACCAGGCACATGTGCGGTTACCACCAGCATCGGATGGCTTTGGAAATAATGCAGGAGCTTCCGCTTTGTTTTAATGATGGCATACAGAAGCTTCTACACGTGAGGATAGCACGTCTCATAGTTCGATAGCGCTTTGCTGATGAAGTAGACCGACCTCTAGACCCGGTGGACATGTTCGGGCTCCTCCTGCTCTATGATGGGGACAATACTGACAACCTGATCGGTGGCGTAGGAGGAGAAGCGGCTCATTCGGCTCAGGCAATGCTAGTATTGGGGGATTTGTGAGGAAGCCTTCAAATTGTCGATAGGTTTTTGCACCTCCGCCGTCCATTTGAAGGTTCAAGACTTCGTCAGCAGCTTGTCGAGGGCTAACCCCCGCTCCCCAAGCTGAGTGACGAAACGGCTTAGGGCCGCAAGGCAGCCCATCATCCTTTGTATCCCTTTGACGTTGTTGATGGTCCCCACGTTGGTGATCATCATGATCATCTTGGGGTTGGCTTCGATGCCACATTCCGAGATGATGTACCCGAGCAGCTTGCCTCGGGGGATGCCGTACAAGAACTTTCCGGTAAGCCTGCTAGTGGGCCTAAACCCAAACTGAAACCAAAACCAAACCATAAATTATTTGTACCAGATCCAATCCAAACCAACCCACCAGCCCACCTTTTATAACCCAAACCGAACCATACTAAAATGAAAATCAGCCCAGCCCACACCAACCCAAAGTCTACACTGCAGTTTGAAACCGGTTTTGAACTATTTGTTGTAATGGTTCCAGCCCAATCCACATGTCACGAGAAAGCCTCGGTCCGTCCCGCTCCCTTGGTTCGGATCGTGTGATCTGTCTACTGTTGCCCAGAAAGTAAGGAAGATTGGGTAGTTTGTCTGAAAATTTTAATTTTCTTCATTTTTTAAAAAATCCAAATCTCAGAATTCTACAACTCTTAAAATGATGAAATTTTTATGGCGACTAAGAAACATAATATATATAAATATTATATATATATATATATATTAACTAAAACTTCTCCTAAAGCCTATGTAGATTTTAAATAAAAAATGTTTAAATTTGACAACTTTTAAAACTAGTTTCTGTTGTAGGACAATAGTGTAAACACAAGCCATTATAATAATAACACAAAAAATATATAAAGAAAACCTAGAAAATTTAAGAAATAAAATTTATGTAAAATAGATTGACAAAGAGAGAAAATATTTTACCCAGAAGTCTTCTGAAGTGAACTCAAGTTACAACATTTTCCTACAATGAGTGGGCATGGACCATTTGATCCTGCATCTACTATAGATGAATTTATTCATGGCATGAACACTCCATGAAAGGACCATTCCATATTTCATTGAAAAAATTGGAGCCATGCATGGGACTGATCAAGTGTTGGATGCCCTGACGTTTATCGCATTCATAATATCATGGCAAACACTCCCTGCATTATTTACAATGAGAAAGATGTCAGAACTCTTTATATACCAAGCTTAAACCAATACATCAGATAAATATTGCAAAATAGACTATATTTTGTGTTCAGAAGATAAATAACGAGGAGCAGAATAAGTACAAATGCTTGCTGAGGGCTGACATTAACAAAATGCATCAACATATGACAGAAGTACATGCTGACCTAAAGAAAATGCTTATACTGTACATAAAAACATTGCATAGCAGACTAACCTAAAAAAACAAGAAAGAATATTGCTACTGCCACACAATACTACAAAAATCATTGCCCTTGACTTCTAACAGGCAATACTCATACTGGGCGCTGCAGTAAACAACTACAATTCAGTAGGTGGTCTAGATCATAGTGCACAATTAACTCATAGCTCACTAACTCTAACATAACATGCAACCAGAAGATCATCACTTATGTCAAATGCAGACAAATCAAATAGAGCACAAAGGCAGGCGATAATTTAATCCTTAATTCACATGAATATGATTACCAGATTCTAAACAAACTAATAAATATCCTTACTATGAGGACTCCGATACAGCTTATCTAAACCTACCACCAAACCAAACCTATCCAGAATGGTGCAATTGGTCCATATGGAGATTCGTTCAGTTGTCAAGAGCATGGATGTGAAAAATCAGTACTGACCTTGGATGTATGTCAACAAGACGTGGGATTCGTCTCCGTAGAACGCTTCCAGGGCCAAGTCCTGCATGCCCACGGTGATGTCACCATACGCAACCACTACTGCGCCTCGAGGCTCCGCTTCCAGGCGTGTTTGGTCACCACTACCGGCTCCGCCGTGTGCTGAACTGCTCATCCACAATCGACCAGTTGAGCTGGTTGCAGAAGATGTCGCTGTCCTGGTGAGCTGCACAGTCAATGTCATTGCCATTGTAGAGCGGAGACGGGCTGCCGCCCTTCTTGGCCGGCGGCGGCGTATGAAGGGGAGCGGCAATCCAATAGATCTGGAGCAGCTGGACTTCAAGAGGCCATGGTGCTGGCTTTGGTGCCAGCGTGTTGTGATGGCGAAGGGACCAGCGATGTCGGAGGGCGTGACTTGCAGATGCGGCGGCGGCCACTACAACAGCTATGACCATCCATATGTGTTCTTGCTGCTAGGTTTTTCGAATGCCGAGTACTAGAGATCAACGGAGTGTCAAACCAGTATGAGGAACCGGTGCAAATCCCATGGGCTCAAACCGTTTACAACCGAATTATTATGGCCCAAACCAAACTAAACCCGAACTGTTTTAGTGTTGAACCAAACCAATCCAACTCATTTCACATAGCCCATTTCAACCCACCCAAATTCAACCCACAATAAAAACCAAATTGATAAAACCGGTTGCAACCAAACCGTTTGCAAGTTTACTTTCCGTGTTGACCCTGTTGTTGTTGTTGCGGAGGTTGCCGAAGGTTTCTTTGAGGTCAGCGATGAGGCTAGATACCTTCTGGACTTTATTATGATGCCATCGACGTAGACTTCAAGGTTCCGCCGAACCTGTAGCTGAAAACACTTCTCCATGCATTGCTGGTACATTGCCCCCGTGTTTTTCAGCTCGAAGGGCATCCTCATGTAGCAATAAGAGTTGAAAGGGGGTAATGAACGTGGTCACCAGCTATTCATCTTCATGGAGGGTGATCTGGTGGTACCCCGAGTAGGCGTCAATGAAGCACAAGGCTTTGCTCCCTGCGGTGACGTTGATGACCTGGTCGATACTAGGCAACGGGAAGGGATCCTTTGCGCATGCCTTGTTCAGGCTCATAGAGTCGTAGCACATCCTCCATTCCCCGCTCTTTTTTCAGACTAGCACAGAGTTGGCCAACCACTCGGGGTGTTGTACCTCCTCAATGAAACCGACTGATAGGAGCTTGATGATCTCAACCCCGATGGCTCGCTACTTCTGCTCCTCGAAGTGGCACAATCTTTGCTTGATAGGTTGGGAGCCTAACCTGAAGCTCAGAGTGTTTTTGGTGACCTCCCTGGGGATGCCTGGCATGTTGGAGGGTTGTGAGGCAAAGACGTCCTAGTTGAAGCTCAGTTTCTTGCTCAATACCCAGGGCGGTGCCGACCCAAATCGTCTTGGTCAGTTCCTCGGGGTCGATTTGGACCGCCTTTGTGTCTTACGTGGTTCAGAAGGGCCAGACATGATGGTGCGATCGGGTAAGCCTTCCATTACGTGTTGTTAGAGCTCATCGAGCTCCACCACTGCCACCGATGTTGATGCCAGCTCGCATGTGTCCCGTTCGCATAGAATGGTCTTCCAGACATTCGATTGTATGGTGATGAACCCTTTGGGGCCAAGCATCTTCAACTTGAAGTAAGTATATCTCGGGATGTCCAAGAACTCTGCATATCACGGTCGTCCCAAGATGGCATGGAAAGGGCCTTTGAATTTGGGGACTTGGAATGTGAGGGTCTCCGTGCGGAAGTTTGTTTTGTCCTCAAAGGTGACGGGGTGATCGATCTTCCCAGTGGTGTCACTATTTTTCTGGGTATGATGCCATAGAAAGGTGCTTGAGTTGGGCGGTGATGTAAACGCGATATTCCCACAGCATCGAGGGTCCTGGCATATAGGATATTGAGACCACTCCCTTCGTCCATCATCACCTTGGTTAGGCGCTTGGGGCCGATTATCGGATCCAAGATTAGGGGGAGACGCTTGGCCTGAGGGAGGAGGTCGGGATGGTCAGACCAGTCAAACATGGTCCCCTTTCCAGACCACGGGGGGGGGGGGGGGGGGTCGGGGCGATTGTCATGGTGATGGTGATCTCCAGGGTGTGATCAGAGAGTGGTGGAGCAGGCTTGATCGCTCCTAATGTAGGAAGATGCCAGGATGTTGCTGGCGGTATTTCCCTTGAAGTCTTGAGTCGACCACCTATTGGGGCAGGGCAGATAGTCGTGCGCTGGGAATTCAGAGGATGCACGAGTCACTTGGGAAGAACTCCAGGCTCCCTAGGAATTTGGCTAAGACTTGGAGGTTGGCACGGGCAAACTCTAGTCAGTCACCATCGTCGATGGTGAACTCGAAGTTGTTAAAGGATATCTTCATGCCGGATGGATGAGTCGATCGTGGTGGAGCCAACAAAGAACCAGAAAATTGGAACGCACAGCAGTTCGCCCTTCCTGGCATGCTAACTATCAGCGTTCGTATTACCGACTAGTACTGAATAGTTGCATGTTCATCCTCAAGATGGCCTAGGTACAAAGCAATAGGTTTATACTTGTTCCGTCAAGATGCCCTACATCATGTTCGTGTGTCTCGCTCTTCTTTTGTTAAAAATGGATGAGTTCTCTTACAGGCAAGTTGTTTCTCGCGTGAGGATGGCCCTTGGCCCCCTTTTATCGGCCTTTCAGTTGGCCTTCTCCTCCATTCGCACCCTCCCTTATCTCCTCATAGATGGGACCCTAGTTACAAGAACATCTACACATCACAGTATCAGGCAGGGTACTTCATGAAGCTATTGTTATGGGGAGATTGCTATTGGGCATGCTCTTGTCTTATCGCCGAGGAGATCCGGACCGGAGCACACGCATGCCCACCATCCTGTGCACTCGCCCTCCATTCTATCGGATGTGGTGAGGCTTCGAGTGCACGCCAGTGGCGCACTCGATTGTTCTTGACTTGTAGTGACAGCGCCCTGTCCGTATTGAAGACTACCCGCTCGCTGCTGTTCCGAGGGGGAGGGATGTTTGTTCTGGTCGCTCCATGGGAGCCACATCTCATTGAGGACTCGTGCAAGAATACCTGCAAATTATAAGACAATCCATACCTCCTGGTGGCCGGGGTCGGGAACCCTGTCAGAAGCATTTTTCTAAAGCCCAAACTTTTGTAGCAATGCGGGTAATCAATGAAGTACATTCTATTGGTCCCGTCATTTTAGTGTTTTTAACCATCGAGATATAGCCTTGATAGGAGCAATTTTAATCTTTTAACCATGGCAAAAAAGAATCTTATGTTCATCATCACGCACAATCCTAATATCTCCTCTACTGAACATAGACATAGCCACCCGTCTATGCATGAAGTGTAAAGTGGGATTTTGCATGTGGCTATTCTTAGGAGCCCTACACACTACGTTGCTAGTCAAATGTTGCCAAAAACCTTGTTTACTAAATTTAGACAAAGTGTCTAAATTTATTAAACAATGTTTATGGAATTCTAGCATTTCACTTAATTCTTTCCATAAGATTGAGTATTCTATTTGGAAAATCCTAAAAGTAATACCTTCATATCCTATTTTGAGTGTGCATAGGAATCAAATAGTGAAGAGGTGTGAACCATCCTCATCTATTTGAGCAAAATTATCCCATCCTAATGCATGTCAAATGGTAAAGAATTCAGAATCCATACTAATTTTGGAGAGTAGCGCCGGATCGTAGGTGTTCGTATGAGAAAACTCGCGATCTCGAATGAGGTTGTAGGCTTGATGTTCAACGTCTTGCTCCAAGTTGATGTTCAACATCTCGATTGAGAAGGAGCGATGAGGCATCACCTTCCTCCACCAGGATGTCGTCGTGCACACCTCCCCATCGTGGACTTGGTCTAGGCTCGGAGGAGAGGTGCATGCTTGAGTCTCACCATGGCTTGACCTTGATGAGGCTTCCTTCATCTTCCCAAACAACCTCTTTATTCCTTTGTTCATGGCTGCAGAACTTGATAACAACAACAAAACAAAACTCGAAAAAGGGTTACGTTAGCAAAAAACCAAACGAAATCTTCAATGTGTTGTCTTGCCAAATTCAGAGCAACATGATAATGCAAATGCAATTGGAAGCAAATCTTCTTGCACTGGGATTTGAGAGAAGTGTTTATGTAAGTACATCTAGGCACACCCTCGTTGGTTTTGTATAATAGATGACAAACAACTTAAAGTTCTAATCAATTTTGTTGAGTTGAGAGCATGTATTAATTCAAAAGATGAAAAATACAAAAAAGAAAAAAGGAGAATTTTGATGGAAGAGATTGAATTGATAGAGAATGCTTAGTGTTGTTCTTTGTTTTTATAGTGTGTGGGAGAAACACCTCTCAAGAGATCAATTTCCATAAGGGAAGAGTGAGGGGTAAACATAAGTAAAAGAAAAGTCATACACCAAACTAGTACGAACAACATTAGACTAGTTCGATCACTCTTACTGTATGACATCGGACTTGTCCAGCGTCATACGGGACTAGTCCGCTATATGTACACTTATCCATTTTTCCACACGAAAGCACACAATGGAACACATTGGACTTGTTTGTTCTCATACAAACTAGTCTGTTATATGATGAGGACATCACTACCGTTGATACAACCACAACAGCAGCACATTCACCACTTGCGGCTAATCAAGGTCCAATGACACGCGCTCGTGCACGTGAACTTAATTATCTGGTAAATTCATTCCTGGCTGTTCAAATTAATTATCTTTCAAATGGAGAACTATTAAAGCCTTGTGATGACCTTGTTATTATTAGGTGCTTGGGAATTAATCCAGCTATGAGGAATGGAGGGATTAATGCAATGAAGGCTGCTCCACCCGAGGGGTCCTCGTAACTGCAGCAAGTACTAGCTTAAAAGGGGCATAACTTTCAACTTCCAAGGTTGTTTAGTGCAAATAAGTATTGCTAGAAAGTCTCTTTGTCTACTTTCCATTGGATCAAGAATCAAAGGCTGATAACGCTTGAGCTGCCCAGAAAAGGCCAAACAAGACTTGTGACTCCATCCCGAGTTCTAGTCTTCCTCCTCTATATAAGCAACTAGCAGCCATAGGAAGAACTTGGGTTTTGTATTCTTTAAGTTTAGCCATTGCTACTTCCTTGTAACGCAAGTATCGATGAGACCTTCCGATTACTTGAATCAGAACCCCAACTTATCACACCCGTGAGTGTTTGCTTGTTATGATGCTCTTGCTTGTTCTTTGATTGCTTGCAGGTTCAAGGCTGTTCTTAGCACGGCAAGAACAACAACAACAGGAGCCGGTATAACTATCGCTAAGGCGCAACACCCTTGTGGTTGTTGTAGTCGGGTAGCACAACGTCGACCTCTACCCAAATCATAGTTATCAAGAGACAGTGTAACTTTCGCTCAAGACACCACACCATTCTAGTTGTGGTAGTAGGGCAGCCAACGTCGACCTCCACCAAATTCGTTCACCACCAACATCTCTCATTGAAAAATAGAGCATCCCCCGTACCCGTTGGGTTCATCAACAACAATATCCTTCTCCACCAACTCCTGGAAGTTTGGATAATCACCATTTAGCAGCTGAACTTGAATCTTATTGTTTAGACCCCTTATGAACAAGTATTGCTTCCTGCTGTCCGTGTTAACTTCTTTTGGAGCATACCTTGACAATTGCGTGAACTTGTTCAAGTACTCATTCACGCTCGTTTTCCCTTGACTCAGAACCTCAAATTCTTGTCTTTTTATTATCATGACACCTTCAGGAACATAGTGAGAACGAAAGCTCTGCTTAAACTCAGCCCAAGTGATTGTCTCCTGATTAGCGTGAGCGTTGCAAAGGGCTTCCCACCAGTCAGCAGTTGCTTCAACTAGTTGATGTGGTGCAAAGAGAACCTTCTCACGATCACTACATTGAACAATAGCAAGCTTCTTCTCAGCCGACTTCAGCCAATCATCAGCTTCCATAGGATCATTGGCTTGTGCTCATGAACTCGCCCAATCTGTCGTGTGGCGGTGGTGGTGGATGTGGCGGTGCAGCACCAAGGTGGAGATTGTTGTTGTTTGCTTGCATCTGGCCCAAGGTTTGCATCACAGTTTGCATGAGTTGGTTCTGCATAGTCATCAATCGCTCAAGGTTGCTTGCATCAACCCCAATGTTATTGTTCTGTGGAACTTCCATGTTGTCCTCGTCACCATCGTGTGTTCTGCTAGTTCTAGCACCACGAGTGTTCCTTCATTTACGAGTAGTGTATCCCCTCGGCATCTGTGAGAGAGGAGAGGGTAAGATAGAATTCAGATTTGAAAGAACGATTCCTCAACTATATGCATCAAGGTATATGACATTTTCGGTACCCGGCATACTCCCTCACGCACAAGCTAGAGCTGCCTAGGTACCCCACCTCCCAGTAGAGGCAGGGTCCAAGGGCGCCACGTGTTCAAGAGACCCGGACCCATCAGCCTCAGATGGGTGGTCCAGGGTACCCGCAAGAAGCACCAAAGCAGAAGCTCAGCGCCCCCTGTGGAGACGAGCTCCCGGCACCGCCACGTGTCCAGCAGGATGGGACCTCGCCTCCTCCGCAGAGATGACCTCCCAAGCTTCCACGTGGTCCGCTAGGCGGGACCTGACCTCCTCCGCAGAGGTGAGCTCCTGAGATGTCACATAGTCCAGCCACTTGCGCCTTGTCCCTGTCAAGAATTGAAGATATGCGGCTTCCACAGACGCATGGCGCGACGCATGCCTAATGTCACGTACCGCTATGACCAATCGCATCATGGTGAAGACATCGCAGACCTATCCCACTCCGCCAAGTGGCTAGCTTACGGAGACAGAGACAGTTGGACGGGACATCTCCTGCCAACGTCAGCAACGGCGCATGGGCTACTGACAACTTGGACGACAAGACGGTGAGTCTTCAAAGCTGCGGTCAGAGGAAGCTTATGCCAGAAGCCTTAGATCTTTAGGATAAGATCGCCCTGGGACCACCTGTCGGGCCCTTGGACCCCACTTGTAAGTTGTCCGGCCTTGTCTATAAAAGGCCGGAACCGCCACTGTTATAAAGGATCGAACATTATGCTCACGCATACACACATACTAGCAATACCATCTACCGTGGAGTAGGGTGTTACGCTCCTCGCGGCACGAACCACATAAAAACCACCGTCTCCTACTCTCATCCGCTAGAACACTTGATTGAGGCCTAAGCCCCACCAAACTAAGAACCTCCACGGGCTGTTCCTTAGCAGATCCGGGGGAAGTGTCACATTAACACTTCGACATTTGGCGCACCAGGTAGCGCCTTTTTCCTTCACTAAAGTGGTAGCGCTTTCACCAATCATGGTGTTCATCAGGCCCGTGGATGGCGGATTTCGTGACCACCGTACGATGACCAGATCCATCGTTCGAGCGGCACTCTCTGGTCCGTCACGCCCCCGTGCAGGTACGGCTGGCCAGAACAGCACGTCGTGACACATCCCGGCTCAGTTGGCTCCCCCAGCGCCACCGACTGCAAGCCCAGAGAGCGCTCTGGCAGCAGCCAGGGCTCTTCTCCACCACCCACCGTTGCTGAACACTTCCCAGGGAGCGGCTCAGCAGCGAGTCCAAGACATCGACCACTTCGTCGTTGCGGCCATCAACTCTCCCAACAGAGGGAGACGTCACGTGTCGCTATTGCGCACGTCGTCCATCGACCGGCACACCACCGACTCCAGGTCTACCAGGCCTACCAGCTCTGACAAGATCCCCACGGAGGACCCGAGGGCTGATCTTGACCATCATCGAGCTCAGTTAGATGGTCGCGTCATCATCGAGCGGCAGCAGGAGAGACGGCGCAACCTCGAAGCTGAGTATGGGCCTCGAGGGCCTGACCAGGAGGAGTCCTCCGTCCGAGGAGCACCGCAGGTAAACCCTCCACTGCCGCCATCGGACCAGGACTACGTTAAGTCGACTACACCCCTGTACTGCCCGGTACACCAGGTACCGCAACAGTATTTGCCACAGCAGCAGGTCCGGCAGCAGCCACATGTGGCGCAGCAAACCCCCCTGGCGTATGCTGTCCCCTACATTTCTCTGGTGAAGCCCGTCGGAGGGTGCATGTCCTTGGCGCCATACCTCCGACTGGCGACGTGGCCATGCAAGTTCTGGCCACACCTGTCGGAAAGGTTCAATGGGAGCGTCAACCCTGCAGAGTTCCTGCAGATCTACACCACGATGCTCCTAGCTGCAGGAGCAGATGAGCCAGTCCTGGCGAACTACTTCCCCATCGCCCTGGTCGGCTTAGCCTGGTCATAGCCGATGAACCTGCCCAAGGGGTCCATAACCTCTTGGGTGAGCCTTGCTGACAGTTCACAGTGAACATCGGCAGCTCCTACACACGGCCCGACACCAAGCTCGACCTCCACGCCATGCGCCAGCAAACCAAGGAGACGCTGAGGTCATTCATCCAGCACTTTTCCCAGGTACGCAACTCCATCCCCAACATCCCGAATGCTTCTGTCATAGTAGCGTTCCAGCAGGGAGTGCGTGATCGGAACATGCTCGAGAAGGTAGCCACGCACAATGTGCAAGATGTCTTCGAGCCCTTCCCCATCGCCAACCGGTGTGCCCGCGCAGCTGAGGTTGTGACTGGCACATCCAAACCTCCCCTAGAACAGGTGGAGCCAGCCAGGCCGACAACAGTGCCGTTAGCCCGGGTAGCAGCAAGAAGAAGAACCGGAGCGGCGGCCAGAACAAGCCGTTGCATGGATCTTCCGATGCCATAGCAGCGGCAACAGGTGGGGGAAAACCCCCACGCTCCGACAAGCGCCCACGTCAGCCACCTGCTACAGACGACGGCGCTGAGCCCTGCCCGGTGCACAAGACTCGCGACCACACTGTGAGTGAGTGCCGGGAAATCAAATGATGCACTGAACGCTACCAAGAGCGGGCGCAGTAGTGCCCGGATGGCACCCCCTTCCAACAGCGGGAGGGCAAGCAGGAGGTCGACCCCAAAGTCAACAATGATGAGGAGATGAAGCACCAGAAGCAAGAGCGGGCCGTCAAAGTCGTCCACCAAGATGAGGATTCCAACGCTAGCAGCAACCACGAGCGTCGCAAGACACTCCACATCATCTTCGGAGGGTCTTGGGATCTAGCGTCCCGGAACGCGGTCAAGACCCTTCGTCGAGCAGTGGCTTCTATAGCCCCTGCCCCCACTCTGGCGCGGCACCACCGGTGGAAGGAGACACCGATCAGCTTCGATGCCTTCGACTGCCCCAAGAACATGGCCGAGGCATGGGTTCAACCTCTCATGGTCGCCCCCACCATTGCCAATGTCAAGCTCCACTACAACTTGATAGATGGTGGGGCCAGCCTCAACCTCCTCAGCTGCACAGCATTCGAGCAGCTGTAGATCCCGGTGTCAAAGCTCACCCCTTCGAGCCCATTCTCGGGGGTGATACCAGGGAGCATCATCCCATATGGCGAAATTCATCTTCAGCTGACCTTCGGGACACCAGACAACTAAAAGACGGAGATCATCCTCTTTGACATCACTAATGTCAGCCTCCCCTTCAACGCCATCATCGGCAGGCTGGCCCTATACTGATTCATAGCTGTAGCCCACTACAGCTACCTCGTCCTGAAGATGCCAACCCCCTCCAACATCCTTAGGATCCACGGAGACCGCACCACTGCGGTGTTAGCCTTGGAGCAACTCCAAGCCCTATCAGCAGATCCGGCACCCGTCCCGGACCGCGCTGGATCAAGTCAGCCTGCGCCGAGCTCGCGTCAGCACGGAGCACCCACTGTGCCCCAACTGCAGCCCTCCAAAAGCACCAACAACCCCGTCAAAGTGGACGAGCTCAGTCCCAGAACTGCTCAGACCACCGGCAAGGCGGGCAGCAGGAGCAGGAATTAGGGACGCTTGCTCATCGCCCCTATAGAAGCCGCCGACAGTAAGGTTGCACCACAACCATAGCTGCTTTTGGAGCTTTGGGTGCCCCTATTGTAAATATTAAGCTTAGTAGGACAGTGTAAAGGTTTTCATAGGACCTAGGAGCAGCATTAAGGACAACCAAGCTCCGGGAGGGTCAGGTCCAGAGTGTGCAGTCAGCTTGGCTTGGTCCCGAACCCTAAGCATGCACACCCTGCCTCCCTCATCATCCAGAAGCAAGTCGTTGCCCTCTTTTTTAAAAAGCCTGTCTCCCCCTATGAACACTGATAAAAAATCACCATTTACTTAATGCTTCCTTAAAAACATCGTTCATTTAATTACACATTAATTTTATGATCATACCATACTATCCTCGTTTATTGTATGTTATCTTCGCATACACGGTTGTATGCTCTGTAACTCACCCCTACTGAAGTCATGCAATCCTACTACAGGCGGGTTCACTTGAGGTACCTGCAATGTGTGAGGTGTTCTTCCGGCTACTCTACTCATTAGGGTCCCGTGGCACCAGAAGGCTTCCTAGGAAAGGTTTGTGCCGAGCAGGAGGTCCAGGGGGTGTAAACTGCTTAGCCTGGTCCTGCACCCTAAACATACACACCCTGCCTCCCAGCGCTACAGCTGAGTATTGGAGCCAGAAAGCTCACACCCTAAAGACGGCAGGTGCGGGACCCCGGAGCACCAATGCATCCAATTACCAAAGCCCCGTGCGTCAGTCCAGGACAGTAAAACATAACAGAGCTAAGGAGAGGAACAGGTAGGACAGACAAGCAAGACTAGTCCCCCCTCTTTCTATCATATGTGCAGGTTAGCCAACCCCAACACCTTGCAAGTGGCGTGCCGTCGACGTCCCAGCACACCAACGACATCAACAAGCGTGGATAAGTGAGTAAACTCTCCTGCTCGCTCTTGTTGCTAACAAGGTTCTCTTGTGATAACTTGTAAACCAGGGGCCTGCCGTCGATGTATCTATGAAGATGGCAGAAGATGCCGGAGCATCCAGCTCCGACACCTCGCAAGGGGCCTCCCGTCGACGTCCCAGCGCGTCAACGAGAGCAACAAGTGCGGACAAATGAGTAAACTATCCTGCCTCGCTTTTGTTTCTAACAGGGTTCTCTTGCAATAACCTATAAACCGGGGCCTGCTGTCAACATCTCCACAACGGTGGTGGGCGACGCCGAAGTATCCAGCTCAAGCACCTCGCAAGGGGCCTGCCGTCAATGTCCCAATGCGTCAACAACAGCAACAAGCGCAGACTAATGAGAAAACTCTCCTGTCTTGCTTTTGTTGCTAACAAGGTTCTCTTGTGATAACCTATAAACCAGGGGCCTGCCGTCGATGTATCTACGAAGATGGCGGAAGACGCCGAAGCATCCAGCTCCGACACCTTGCAAGGGGCCTGCCATCGACGTCCCAGCGCGTCAATGAGAGCAAAAAGCGAGGACAAATGAGTAAACTCTCCTGCCTTGCTTTTGTTGCTAACAGGCTTCTCTTGCGATAACCTCTAAACCAGGGGCCTGCCGTCGACGTCTCCACGATGATGGCGGGCAACACTGGAGCACCCAACTCTGGCACCTCCCAAGCACGGATAAGTGAGTAAACTCTCCTGCCCCGCTCTTGTCGCTAACAGGGTTCTCTTGCAATAGACTGTACACTAGGGGCATTTCGTCGATGACTCTACGAAAATGGTGTACGACGCCAGAGCATCCAGCTCCGGCACCCCCAAGGGGTCTGCCATCGATGTCTCAACGACAATGGTGGGAGACGCCAGAGCACCCAACTCTAGCACCTCCCAAAGGGCCTGCCGTTGATGTCTCCACAACGGTGGTGGGCGACGCTGGAGCATCCAGCTCCGGCAACTGGTGGCGCCCTGACACTCCAACTCCCGTGCTCTTCAAGGAGCCTATCAAAGACATATTGCGATCAAGTGGTAGATGTGCCCAGCCAGCTAATCACATCTACCAAGGGCCCTCTAAGGGGGATCCATAAGCCGAAAATCAACAGACAGCACTTCGGCCATATCAATTGTGCAATCGTTGGTCCTCACAAGCTAACGAGCTCGACAAGTGGTTCTGCAAACCCTTATGCAACTAAGGACTCAGAACAACAATTGAGAAGCACAAAGACAAGCCAAGAAGCAAAACACAAATTCAAATTCATTAAGGAATTTTTACAAGGGGCGAGCCCCAGATACATAGATGAGCTACCAGCCTCAGTCCCGGCTAAATTGCGCTACGACATGTTTGGCAGTATCCTTTACCTCTGCCACTGCTGTCGCCTCGTGCTCCTCGATAGGGCCTTCAAAATACTGGCTCTAGTGGCAGATCGGGATACCAGCTTTGATAGCACACCAAGACATGGAACGCCACCGTCTCCGCCGCCGCTCTACCCTCGACTTCAAGACGCTGAGCCAGCTGACATTCCCGCAGATTGAGCTCCCGGGCGCTGCGCTCCGTTGTGTGCTCCCAGGCTTGGACGTAAAGATCATGCAGGAGGAGTGTCTGACGCTCAGCTAAGTGATTCGCCCGATCTCGTGCCAAGTTGCTCTCTCGGAGCTCAAGATCTTCGAGGTGAGACTGCAACCTGTCCATATCGGCCTCAACTAGGCCATCTTGCCTGAGCCGCCACCTCTTGTTTGGTGACAGCGGCCTCCCGCTCAGCAATAGCAGCTTCGTGGTGATCCAGGGCCTCTCGAACCTCCTCAAGGGCGCGCAGACGAGCATCAATCTTTATCATTGGCCACCTTGGCGTCGGCCAGGATCTTGTGGGACATTGCGTCCAAGGCTTTCACCAAGCGATGACTCAGCTCGAGCTCCTTGCTCTCCTTCTGGTACTTTGCCTTTGCCTCGGTGATCTTGGACCTCAGAAGGTCATCCCAGCCTTGGAGGCTCTCGCCCTCGGCACGCAACTTTTCCCATTCCGCGACGAGAGCCCCCTGCGCCCGATGGAGGTTGGATTGCACCTGAAGGATGTTAGACTGCATCAAGTCCATGATGTCAGAGAGGCGCTCTAGCTGCTCTAAAGTCAGGGAAGGTCGTCTGGCGATCATCTCGGGGGCCTCTTCCTCCTGTAGTGCTGAAGGCAAGGCCACCAATACTGGGGATCTTGCCCCCGGAGACTGAACAAGAGTTGCCTCCAGCGCGATGACCGGAGATGCCTCTGTCACGATAGCTCGAGACACAGTAGGAGATGCTTCACTACCCGCGCCAAGCATAGACGCCAGAGCAGCACTCCCATGAACATGCTTGGCGGGCTTCCCCGCCGGCGCAGCCATAGCCTCTTTGGCCACCTTCGAAGCGCTTTGGGGCACTACCCTGACAGTAAGGGTGTCACAACAGATGACGTAGCCCTGCAAATCAAGATCAAGACCTGACCAATCAACAAAGGAAGGAGAAATAACAAATGAAGGTTTGGTAAGAATGCCTTACCAACATCCCTGAAAGTTCCAGCGGGCCTCCACCTTCGTCGGCCCAAAAGTTCTGAGTCCTCAAGACAGAGTGGTAGGCGAGGTCGCCCGGCCAGACCTCCACCAGAACCACCAGCGATGCCGCCACCCTACGTCGGTGGGTCTCCACCAACTCCAAAGAATCCACTCCCAGTGCCTCCTCCTGAGTTGCCGACGATGTCGGCCCAAGGCCTTTTTGCTTGAGGCTTCGCGGGTGTGGCGCTCCCGAAGCCTCTTGTGGTACCTAGGGTCGCGCTCGCGACGGGGATGTTGGACGATGTGCCGACCACTAACGTCGGTGGAGCCACTACTTGACGGACCAAGCCTCCCCCCGAAGAACCGCCGACACCCAAGGTTGAAGAGGGGTGCACCGGGGGATGATGACTTGGAGCGAAGGACATTTGTGGCGGCGCCCTCGGTGGCAACCGAGGGCGTTTCTCCTTCACGAACCCGACCACCGGAACCTCCCCCTTGCCTATGTCGAGGACCGGTGCCTTCCCCTTACCTGCGTCAGGGATTGGCGCCTTGCCTTTCCCCCCCGACAGAAGGTGCCTCCTCCTCCCTAGAAGCTTCGGAGCCTGAAGAAGGTGCGAACTCCTGCGAAGAGTCGACGATGGCTAGGCCTCGGTTCTCATCACCAACCTGACGCAGCTCAAGACTAATCATGTCCAGGTTGGGCATCTCCTTCAGAACCTTTGTTCGAAGGTCCCCATCTGTGCAAAGCGGTGGGCAAGCCCGCGGGAGGTTGAAGACGTCTGGCGATAGAGGGTCATCGCATGCCCTGGACATTACATTAAACACCTCCTGTTGGGTCGTCTCTGTGTCGCGACCCCTCAGCATCCTGGTGCCATCTTGGAGCCAGAAGTAGAGCCATGTAGGGCGGCAACGGTGCTGAAGGGGGGCCAGACGACGATGAGCGAAGTCCGCCATCACTGCCAGCTTCGACAGGCCGTGGTCCGCCAGGAATCGAATCCTCTCCATCACCGGAGTGTACGCCGCCTCCAGCTCCGGGCGTTCCTCCCAGGCCGCCTTCCTAACCGCCGTCCAGCCGGTAGGCACGACCATGTGATTGTGGGCGTCGGTGCGTACAATCACCCAGTCGCTCCTCCAGCCAGGCCACTTCGCCGAGGAGAGCAGAGTAATGTACTTAGAGGGGTTGTGCGCCTGGCGATGGAAGTAGTAGACGCCGAGGAATTATGCCTTGTTCTTCTTCCTGGTCTGTCTCACCACGAAGAACTGCTAGAACACCGGCACACTCGAATGTATCCTGACGAACATCTCGCAGAGATGCGAGAACACCGCCGCCACCACAAGAGAGTTCAGCGACAGATATTGAAGCTGGAGCCCAAGAACCTCCAGAAGCGTCACTAGGAAGGAGGAAACAGGAGGGATGAACTCGGAGTATGTGTACACCTGGAAGAAGACGGTCTCTCCCGCCTCCAACTCCAGAGGTAAGGAGCCGGGATAGATCAAATCCTGTCGCTCCTCGTCCTCCCAGCCGAAAAGCCACCGCACGGATGAGACATCCTCCATCCGGGAAGGAGGCAAGGCTGAGTCCATTGGGACAGGAGTTGAGAACCTCGAAGCTGAGGAAGGAGTAGGCGCTAAAGAAGGAAGTTGAAGACTCGAATGCTAGGGGTGTGTATAAGGGAGGAACCACCATTACCCACGGAGGTATCCTTTTAAAGCACCCTACCGGCGTTTGAGCGCACGTTGCAAATTTGGGCGGGCTCAGAATCAGCAAGTCATGCCCCAACGTCCATGACAAGTGGGCCCTGATCCCCCGTCAGAAAAACCAGCCCGGGCAGTTCTCCGCCTGAGAAGGCAACCCGGTGGTTCCCATAAAGGCGGAAGTGAAAGCAACAGAAGAGTAGCAGCCGCATTGGGAACCGTTGCAATAATCTTGCAGCAAGCAAAGATCCTTTTGCCATGACCCCTCAAACAGAGAGGGACGCATGGACACAACGGCAGAGGCGTGCACCGCTTCGGCTGATCAAGACAAAATTCAAAGACCGCGCGGGAAAGCAGGATAGGGCTCCACCCTTGGGCTCGTCGCCTCCCCCCAAGGTGGACCCAAGGGCCACTGTCGGTACCCGGCATACCGGGTACCCTCGCGCACAAGTTAGAGACGCCTAGATACCCCACCTCCGAGCAGAGGTGGGGTTCGAGGGCACCACGTGTTCAATAGACCCGGACCCATCAGCCTCATATGGGTGGTCCAAGGTACCCGCAAGAAGCCCCAAAGGAGAAGCTCAACACCCCCTTTGGATAGGAGCCCCCAGGTAACCACGTGTCTAGCAGGTAAGGATCCCTCCTCCTCGTGAGACAGGGCTCCGGAGCTGCTGCATGACCAAGACATCAGACGGGCCACCTCCCATAAGGGCGTACTCCGGCACTGCCACATCTCCTGCAAGGCGGGACCTAACCTCCTCCGCGAAGGTGAGCTCCTGGCACCGCCACGCGTCTAGCAGGATGGGACCTGGCCTCCTCCGCAGAGATGAGCTCCCGAGTTGCCATGTGGTTCGCAAGGCGGGACCTGACCTCCTCAGTAGAGGTGAGCTCCCGAGCTGTCACATAGTCCAGCCACTTCCCTGGACGGAGGGACGCGGAAGTTAAGAGGGCAGAGCGCCTTGTCCCTTTCAAGGATTGAAGATACGCGGCTTCCCTAGACGCATGGCGCGGCGCACGCCTAATGTCAGGTACCACTACGACCAATCGCATCATAGTGAAGATGTCTTAGGCCTATCCCACTCCGCCAAGTGGGTAGTTACGGTGATAGAGACACTTGGACGGGACATCCCCTGCCAATGTCAGCAACTGCGCATGAGCTACTGACAACTTGGGCGGCAAGACGGCGAGTCTTCAAAGCCGCGATCAGAGGAAGCTTATGTGAGAAGTCTTAGATCTTTAGGATAAGATCGTCCTGGGACCACCTGTCGGGCCTCAGGACCCCACTTTGTAAGGCGTTTGACCTTGTCTATAAAAGGTCCAGACCGCCACCGTTACAAAGGAACGAATATTACACTCACGCATACACACATACTAGCAATACCATCCACTGTGGAGTAGGGTGTTACACTCCTTGCGACCCGAACCATGTAAAAACCACCGTCTCATACTCTCATCCACTAGAACACTTGATTGAGGCCTAAGCCCCGCCGAACTAAGAACCTCCACGAACTGCTCCTTAGCAGATCTGGGGGAAGTGTCGCATTAACACTTCGACAAACACTAAACAATCCTTTATTAATATAAACCTAAACAAGGATGTGGACAAGTGTCGAAGCATCCCACATCTCTCTACTATATGCGGATGTGGACATTCGTCGAGGCGTCCCACAACTCGCAACTAAGCACACAAGGACACAAGCAAACACCAATCAAATTTCAACACACCACACTAATTAAAACTAATATGATCTAAGCGTTCTTGTTACAAAATACTCATAGGGGACTTAAGTTCCTAATTGTGAGGTGGTGAGGGTGTCCTTGGCTGCGCGGATGTGATGGGGTTGCGCCATGGTGATGTAGGTGACCTTATTCGCTTGGGTGACCATGGTTCTCCTCTTGCTTCACATTCTTTCATCTCCAAGTTGGTCTCCAACCGAGCCAACTCCTTGCGAAGGTAGTGGATCTCTCTTTGTGCGGTTGCATAGCTATTGCTCATGTCCAATAGTGCCTTTTGAGACCTATCCATCGCTAGCAAGTTGTCTGAAGCCTTTTCTGGTCCAATAAGCTTCCCTGTACCACTCTCCCGCTGAGGGTGCAGCTCAAACGTAGTATTTTCAAGATCAAAGCGGCGAGTATGGCACAAACCTGTGAGTGTCGCCCATGCAACATCATCCGTGACATCCTTTTGAGTAGACCTCCAGGTGAGAGCAAAATGTCGTGAGACCACTTTGTTGGTGAAGAAAATGACAACTTCAGCATGCCATTCATCTCGTCCGGGATTAGAGACCTTCTTCATGAAGTAATTAGCACAAATGCAACGGAAATGAAGGAATTCCGTTAGTTCCAGCGATGCATGTCCTCCTTCGGTTCCGGTGGTCCAAAGCTCCATAATGTTTGACTGATTAGCTACCTCCTCCTCGGGTTTGACATTCTCCTCCTCTTGCTTCGGCT
This sequence comes from Tuctoria greenei, assembly GCA_036927565.1. Classification (NCBI taxonomy): domain Eukaryota; kingdom Viridiplantae; phylum Streptophyta; class Magnoliopsida; order Poales; family Poaceae; genus Tuctoria; species Tuctoria greenei. The sequence continues at coordinate 58,565,483 of JAYESD010000009.1, forward strand.
TGTCAAGCTCAATGGGGTTAAGCCCACCTCCAAGGGGCGGCGGGCAAGTGCTCTTGACGCTGTACTCCTAGTGATTGGCATCTATAGAAAACAAACGTGCATTAGAGGAGAGAATAATGTAACATAAATCTGAAAATTGCAGCAGCCAAAATAATGGGAAAAGAGCGGTGCGGCTATCCAAAAGAAAAGAAGAGGGAGGAAAATGCAGCAGCTCACAAAATAAATTTACCCACACATAGCAGCAGCAAAGATGCACACTTTACGCAAATATTTAAGAGGCAAAAACAGCAGCGAGCACCATAAGACACGGCTGAAAATTGCATTGAAAATGCAGCATCAATCGACACTTTTTGGTGGCTGAAATGACGAAATAAAAACAGCAGCAAGAAATTTCGAAAATATCAGATTAGAGGAGTGTTCCTATGTGCTCTAGAGTGTCCATTCTACCTAGGCTTGCATCCTACGTTCAATGCGGCTCTGATACCAATGTGTGACACCCGGTTCCGAATATGAACCAAGTATAGCATATATGTGTGGCTAGGACGTTCATCACACATACACGGATGCATCACAAACGATATACAGAATTTAACAACATCTCAAATAGTAAATAAGTACCTTATTATAATAATTCAATGGTTCATGAATGACAAGACTCTAATTATTGCAGCGGAAAGTAAACTAAGTTGCACGACTGACGGAGGAACGCAACCTAGTACTCTACGTGATCCTCATGGTACTCCCAAGTGTCTCCTGTAGCTGTTGGTGGGGGAATTGCAAGGGTGAGTACGTGTCGCACTCATCAAGTGTGGGAATAGATGACATGTAGCTAAACAAAAGGATAGAAATAAAATGGCTAATTGCAGAAAAGTACATTCATAAACATGTAAAAGCATCCTATTATGTCTATGTGAGTTTAATTCCTCTCATGACCCAAGTATTTATCATGCCACGTGTTTATATCCTCATTCACCATCACAATATTTCAGTCCAGAGTTACTATCATCACCATATATCAATTTCATATCGTTCCATAATTTGACTAAACTCATGTGACAAACCAAACCATACCAAACTATTCCAAAATCCAAAATCCAATTCTAATCATGTAGGTCATCCAGGTGCTCGTGACCGGGAGCACAGCTATCATGATAGTTTTTAACACTCTCCAGAGGTTGTACCACTTTACTCACATGTTCGTGATTTCATCACCTTTCGGTGACTAAGAACCTCTATTATGCCTTATCACACTTCCGTAGGTGTGTGGCCAAGAGATCACAAAATAGTCTTTCAAAAGGGACTACTAGTAAGTACGGGCCCACTAAGATTTCACCGGCAGGCTTGAATCTCCATTCTCCCACCCACGGGCCCCCTCGTGTGCCATGCGGATCCTAGGGTAGCCCTAATCGACTCCCATTCCCCGCGTCATCCAATGGTCCATATAGTACTAGCAGCACATCTAATTATTCAGCTACGCCACACCCATACTTGGCCTTGTGGTGGCACTATTGTCCCAGCATATTCTCGCATGAACCAATCCTTAGATCTAAAGCAAGCAAAAACCACCATACCATCCAACCCATTCCACAAAACCATGCTTGCTTAGATCACCTAAGTTCCATGTTGCTAATTTAATCATCATCTTTTTACCATCTCAAATTCTCATAATTAAAGTTGTCAAGCATATTATTTAAGTTACCCATAACCCGTGTAGCGATGCGGTGTAAAAGAGAAAAAAATACCCATACCCAACTCATTATGTATATCCCGACGACAAGGGGTGGCATACAACGCTAGTGAACTCCTACGTATGGGTTTCCCATCATATTGACATGAGCATGCAATTTTGCAAACAATACATTTAATAAAAACGGGATCAATATGGTCAAGGACACTTGCCTTGCTCCGACGGATAGGGTTGCTTAAGCGCTTCGAAGTCTTGGTTCTGGAAATCCTCGTACACGACCTCTTGAGCACGTCCCTCTACTCGTGATCACACACATACAAGGAAACACATACGAAACAATACAATGCACACATATTAATCAATATGTAATGACATGAATGCATGCAAAGTTCAATAATTAATTAACTACAGTTGTTTAATAATTAGATGCAACTAGTTCATATGTGTTCGTGCGAGTTTACGGGGGTTTTAATGATAATCAGGGTTGCTGAAATAAAATAGATGTAGATGCAATTACGATTTAATTCCGGGTATTAGATTTATTTTGTCGCTAAATTTTGTCTCGGAAAACGTATCCTACCCTAGGTGCAGCGGCTTTGAAGGTCGCAAGACGGAGGCGTGGCATAGACGAAGTAGACGGCGCAGCTATCCTCCAGCGGCACGACGATGGCGGTGCGATGATCTCCGGCGGACGACGACTCCTTCCTTATCTTGCTCTTCTTCTTCTCTTTTTCTCCTCCTATTTCTCCCTGGCCGCAGCCTCCCTTTCTACCGGCGGCGAGGGTTTTTTATTCACCTGGCGGCTGGCTCTTATGTACGTAGGCTAGGGAAAAAATTTTATGTGTTTGAGGCCAGCGCTTCAGTGCTTTTTATAGGGACCGGCTGGTCACGTACCGGGCGCCCCTAGTGTCCCGCTCGACCACGGGACAAAGTCCCGGGCGCGCACGGCGCTGGAGCCCCGGGCGCCACGGCCTAGCGCGCGCGCGCAGCCCCGCGTGCATACGCGGCTCGGAAACCGAGTCCACTCAGACTCAGTGGTGGCCGACTATTATTTTTTTATTTTTTATATATACTTACTTTTTCTTATTTACATATATATTTTTTATTCTATTTTTTCTTTAATTTTTTTGTACTCATTACCTACACATACTTATACATGCAATTTTTATTTTTTTCTCCTTTATTCTACTAATGATTTATGGATGAAAATGTTATGCAATGCATGATGCTAAAAATTAGGGTGTTACAACCCTCAAGACAGTGCATGAAGGAAATCGCTCAGTTCCAGAAGCCAAAATTGAGATGATTGAGGGGGAGCTAGGCAGGTTTGTCATCGTGGATGGTGAAACTCCTCAAGAGATGTACAATTGGATGAAGGTCCTTATCAACAAGAGTAGAGCATACGAAAGCAAGAAGTAGATTGACCATGAATTAGTCAAGAGAATGATAAGGGCATTTATGCCCCGCAATGTCACCTTGTGCTCCATGATCCGAGAAAGCCTGGGGTTCCAAAAAATGACTTTGGCTGAGCTTTTAGGCAAGATCATCAACCATTAGATGATGAAGAATGAAGCACAATAAATGAAGAATCTTGTCAAGCTAACCTCATGCAAGGAGGTTTCCCTCAAGGCGACCTGCAATCCAAGAGGAAAAGAAGTCCATGAGGTGCAAGAAGAAGATAGTGATGATGTGAGCATCAATATGGATGACGAAGAAATGGTCCTCTTCATCAAAAAGTTCAAAAGAATGATGGGGAGAAGATGAGGCGATAATTACAATGAGAGCAAGGACAAGGACAAATGCAAATCCAAGACTAGACAATATTGCTACAATTGTGGTGAGTATGGGCACTTCATGGTTGATTGCCCATATGAATAAAACAAGAAGAAGAAGAAAAAGAAGAAAGAAGAAAAACCACAAGAAAAGAAAATGTTCAAGAAGAAGAAGCAAGTTGGCCAAGCACAACTCGGCAATGATTGAGACTCAAATGATGAGTTCTGCTCCAAAGATGAAGATGGGATGATAACTATTGCCATCAAGAAGCCTTCAACGAAGACCACTCTCTTTCCAAACTTGGGAAGATGGAAGGACTCAAATCACACTTGCCTTAAGGCCAATGAAGGCAATAAAAAGTTTAAATCTAGATCCTCCTCTTTACATTCCTTAATTTATGATGATTTTGATAGTGGTATTGAAAATGAACACATGCTTAAGTACTTAAGTAAGAGTACTCTAGCTAAAATGAAAACGTTGTCGAACAAGATATTTGAGAAGGAAGAACTTATTAACCGATAAGAAGATACGCTCATCCTTAAAAAGGAGAAAAATTGTGAGGTTGAAAATCTTCTTGAGCTCAAAAAGGAGAAGAAAGAGGTGCTTGAGCTTGTGCTTGCTTTGAGCAAGGAAACTAGCTCAAATCTTGAACATTTAAATATTGTACTAAAGGATGAACTTGTAAACTTGACAAAAGTTATCGAGACCCTTGAAGTGCAAGTTGAATCATTCAAGCTAAGTGATTCCTCCTTCTCTAAGAGGTCACCTTTCTCAAATGTTGAGTCCATCCAAATTAAAACATGCAACTGTGTTAATTTGGTTCTCAACTTGAAAAATGAGCTTAAGGTGGCACAAAACAAGCATTCACCTAAGGGTGGCATTTTTGACAAGGAGAAAATCAAGTACGCACATATTGCATATTCGGTTAATAGAGCTCCAAATGACAAGGAATGCCCTGGATATTTTCGAGGTGAAAAGCGAAATGCTAGAAACTCAAGAATAACAAGGAATGGATTTCTTTTGTCAAGGAAGGCTCAAATCAAGTTGAGAACAAAAAAAATGTTCCTTCCTCACATGAAAAAAGTTAAAAATAGACCAAACACTATGTTTAATGATTTTAATGCCTCACGTGTTCTTATGAAAAACAAGTTTGGTCATATCTATGCTAAGTATGTTGGGCCGCTCCACAATAGTCCGAAATATTGTGTGTGGGTGCCCAAATGTCTTATAACTAATAGCAAAGGACCCAAGCAAGCTTGGGTACCTAAAACCAAGGCGTACTTCTCTGGTTGATCCAAATTGGTGCTTGATAGTGGATGCACCAACCACATGACTAGAGAGAGGAAAATGTTTGTGGAGTATGAAGATAATGAGGATCCAAAGTGAAGGAATACTTCAAAGACAATAGTTAAGGATGTTCGGGACCAGTAAAATTGCAATATCCTCGAAACACACACTCTGTCGGGTTTTACATCTCTCTTTGGATTATAACCTCTTGTCCATATCTCAACTATGTGACAAGGGTTAGAATTGTTTATTCACTAATGAGGGTGTGACCGTTTTTGGAAGAAGCGATGACTCGATTGCTTTCAAGGGTATGTTAAAGGGCAAGCTTTACCTTGTGGACTTCACTATGGGTAAAGCCAGCTTGACTCATCCTTGATTGTAAAAACCAACATGAGGTGGTTGTGGCATAGACAATTAGTTCATGTTGGTATGAGAAATCTGCAAAAATTTCTAAATGGGGATCACATTCGAGGCTTGAAGAATGTTGTTTGATAAAGACAGGTCATGTAGCGCTTGTCAACCCGAGAAGCAAGTTGGAGCAGCATATCCCGCCACGAACATGATGACAACTACAAGATTGTTGGAGCTACTACATAAGAACCTCTTCGGCCCAATCTTCTACATAAGCATCAGTGGTAACAAATATGATTTACTAATTATAGATGATTCTTCTAGATTCACTTGGGTATGTTTCTTGCATGATAAGGGAGAAACACAAGGTTTCCTCAAGAAATTCTTGGGGGGAGCTCAAAATGAGTTCTCCTTGAGAATTAAGAAGATAAGGACTGACAACAACATTGAATTCAAAAATACCCAAGTTGAAGAGTTCTTGGAAGAAGGGATCGAGCATGAACTTTCAGCTCCCTACACCCCCCGAACAAAATGTGGTAGGCAAAAAGAAGAATCGGACACTTATAAAGATGGCGAGGACCGTACTCAATGAGTACAAGACTTCAAACAGATTTTGGGCAGAGGCGGTCAACACCACTTTACACGCCACAAATTGGCTATATCTTCATCGAATCCTAAAGAAGACTCTGTATGAGCTTCCTACCGGTAACAAGCCATTTTTTACTTTAGAGTTTTTAGAAGTAAATGTTATATTCTCAACAAGAAGCCTATGACTTCAAAATTCGCTTTGAAATTTGATGAAGGTTTATTACTTGGTTATGACTCAAACACTTACGCTTATCGTGTCTTCAACAAAACCTCTGAGATTGTTGAAGTTGCACGTGACATAGTGTTTGATGAGACTAATGGCTCCCAAGTGGAGCAAGCTGCTCATTGTGTTCTAGATGAAGAAGAGGCCCTATGTCAAGCATGTTTGACCTCAAGATCCTAGTGAACTAACATCATCGCGATCGGAGCCACCCACACAAGATCAAGCAAAAAACTTGAAAGATCAACCTCAACAAGATCAAGATGATAAAAATCAAAATGGAGGCAATGATCAAGGGGATATAAAGAAGATGATGAAGAGGAAGAAACTGACACAAGACCCCAAGTTCCCCACCCAAAAGTGCACCAATGTCCAATAGGATCACCCCGTCGACAACATCCTTAGAGACATCTCCATGAGGGTAACTACTCAATCTTGTATTGCTAATTTTTGTGAAAATTACTCGTTTGTCTCTTCCTTGGAACCATTTAGGGTGGAAGATGCACTACGAGCTCTGCGTTGGGTGACAGCAATGCAAGAGGAACTCAACGACTTCAAGAGGAATCAAGTATGAGAACATGTGTAGCGACTAAATGCAAATGTTGTGGACACCAAGTGGGTGTTCTGCAAGAAACAAGATGAACATGGGGTGGTGACAAGAAATAAACCGTGACTTGTGGCCAAGGGGTACTTACAAGTCGAAGGTTTGGATTTAGATGAGACTTCTGCTCTCATAGCAAGGCTACAATCAATTTGAATATTATTAGCCTATGCTACTCACCATAATTTCAAGTTGTATAAATGGGCGTAAAAGTGCATTCCTCAACATTCCAATAAGGAGGAGGTGTACATGGAGCAATCACCAGGGTTTGAAGATCAATAACTTCTTAACTATGTGTACAAGCTACGTAAGACTCTCTATGGCCTCAAACAAGATCCTAGAGCTTGGTATGAGTGCCTTAGAGATTTTCTCACTAAAAATTGTTTTAGGATAGGAAAATCTAATTACACACTATTCACAAAGCACTTTTATGATGATTTATTTGGTTGCCAAATATATGTCGATCACATTATATTTGGTTTTACTAACAAATTGTTTTGTGATGTTTAGTAAAATCATGACGGACAGATTTGAGATGTCCATGATGGGAGAATTAAAGGTCTTTCTAGGTTTTCAAGTGAAGCAACTTGAGAGTACATTCATTTGCCAAACAAAATATACACAAGATATCCTCAAAAAGTTCAGCATGGACAAAGCCAAGCCCATCAAAACTCCAACGGGAACCAACAGACATCTCAACCTCAACGAAGATGGTCCAAGTGTAGACCCAAAGGTATTTCATTCTATGATTGGGTTTTTATTATATCTTTGTGCATGTAGGCCCGACATTATGTTGAGTGTATGCATGTGTGAAAGGTTTCTAGTCGCTCCGAAGGAGGGTCACTTGACAGCCGTAAAGAGAATCTTGAGATATTTAGTTCATACGCCCAACCTAGGTCTTTGGTATCCCAAAGGATCTAAATTCAATCTCATCGGATACTCCAATGCAAATTATGCTGGATGTAACGTCGATAGGAGTACCTCCAAGACTTGACAATTCTTGGGTATGTCCCTAGTGTCGTGGTCGTCCAAAAAGCAAAATTCCATTACCATATCCACAACCGAAGTGGAGTATGTCGCAGCCGGGAGTTGTTGTGTACAACTTCTTTGAATGTAAAAAACTCTAAGGGATTATGGTTATAATATGAACCATATTCTGCTCCTATGTGACAATGAGAGTGCCATAAGGATTGCCCATAACCTCGTTGAGTACTCTGTTGACGGTCGTTATATACCAATTTCGACCGTCAATATAGCTGAATTATGTGAGGGAATAAATACTTTTTACACACATCATAGTTAGAAATAACCTAGTTCCACTTGTACTTGGAGAAAATGGTGCATGTAGGAATTTTATATAGAATCGAAGTGAATTCAAGAGAGGAATCCTAAAAAATATCTTTCCAGCCAATCAGACGCCAACATGTTACAGCACATGGATCAAATGACCCACCTACATGAGTATCCTAGGGCATCCAACAACGTAGGGTCACATGACCCACCTGTCAGCCACCTAGACAAAGCACACAGTGATTGGTCCCAGGACCAAGTTGGCCGACCTGGGGGGGGGGGGTCGACCAACCCTTTCCTGGTGCTAAACGCTGTCAACTTCCACATGTCGACTTCCTATGATGAGCTGATAGCAATGGAGACTGATTCACGCGCTTTTGGTGGCGGGAACCGCCTCTACTCCGTGCATAAATAGGGGGGAGAGGCATCACTTCACTCCACACACCACTCAAGCATTCTCTCTTGTATACACTAGTTCTCCTAGTTCCTTAGTGGATGTTAGGCTGTAGAGAGGAGCCTCTTGTCCCTAGTCCAAATTGGGAAAGGTATGGCTCATGTATATTTTCTTTTACTTGTGTCTATATTAATATCATTACTCTTTACTTATTCATATACTTGCATGATGTTTGGTTGTGGAGTCCATGTATGTGCTACGTGTAGGTGTTCTTATGATCTATTAATAATGCCTTTATTCTATTATCATGAACATCATATGATTATGTTAACATGAGTAAGTTAGTGCTTGGTCCCAACATCGGTTTCAACGATGTTTAGGTTAGTCATTGCCTTAGGAAGGTACTTGTACTACAACTCTTAAGGTATTTGCTTGTTATTCAAGCATGGTGCTTAGATAATCAAGTTGTGTTGGATGTCTTGTAAATCCACGGTTTGTAGGGGTAGGCGACAGGTGGTGACAGCCTTGTCCGTCCTTCGTAATCCCCAACGTTCGGCTACGCCGCAGGCTCGTGGAAGAAATTGTCCTGATATTCTTAGGGGTAAACCCGTGCCTGATATGTTGGACCGCTAAGCCCTAGTACTCGTAGTTAGCATAGCCATGTGTACACTAGTTGACTATTATATGAATACCTAAAGCATAGTTAGAGTAGCTCCATTCCTAACTTAGCCTCCACTAGGAAATTCTTACCCTTTAGAGTAGTTTGCTTAGATGCATGTCACACTACTCCTATTATCATCTTACCCTTGTTCTGATAAATACTTAGTACCCTATACCTTGATCATTGTTGATGTTCCTTACCTCACAGATAAAAATCCGAAAGCACATGAAAACTGTCGTGTAGCACTTCCCCTTGAGAGTATTCCCAAGGGTATCAAATCCAAGGAATGTGTGTGCTAATCTTATGAACTAATTTATCCAAGGACAAAAAGTTGTTTGGTACGCAGGAAACAAAGAGGAATTCAAAGTTTTGATTCTAACTCAAAGAGATTTGCAGTACCTGCTTGCTTCGGACACGAGTTTATCCCTAGCAACACTAGGACGACTCTTGCCAAGAGCCTATGGCATAGCCAAACATAGAGGGTTACAAAGGACAGATAGGGCTGTCACCACCTACTGCCTACCTCTTCAATCCGTGGGTCTACAAGATATTCATTGGTGATTTCTAACCTAAGCACCACGCTTACGTTCTAAATCACTACTCTAGTTGTTTCAAAAACAAAGCTACAATTAGATCCTCTGATAAATTAAAGCAATGAACCCACAAGTAATTACTTGTGCAAACTACTTTGAATTGGAAATCAAACTTGAGATGAATTCACAAAGGCTTACTTTGATTTTGAATCAAACCTTTGTAGGCGTACTAGTGTAGAAGAATGACTTGAAAAGCCCAAGCCTCCTCCTCCTAGACACTTCACCACACTCTCCTTCTACTTGGCAGTCTCTAGGACTACTCTAAACCTTAGGAGTGGTATTCTATTCTCAACTTTTGGTGTGTGTGTAAAGTTAGGTGTGGGTGCTATTTATAGGGGGGGAGTGTCGGTTTCCACCACCAATTGTGTGCGAATCAGTCTTCATCATGACCAGGACACCAGAGGGAGTCGACACGTGGAAGCTGACCATGTTTTGCACACATTTTAGTGCAGTCGAACCCCCACTTTTGCCGAATAGAAAAGTGGACCAATTCCACTATGCTTCCTCAAGGTGACTTCCAGGTGGGTCCTATTGACTGATATGAGTGATACACCATTGGATAGCCTTGGATACTACTGTTTGCGGCCATTTGATCCATGTGGTGCCACATGGTGTCGTCTGATTTGTCAAAATCCAATTTAACAGATTACTCCTTGCATGTCTTGGTATTTTTGGGTATGAATTCACCTGCATATAAATAAACACCAACACTTGTGGAATTGGTTAGTTTTTACCCCTACACTACGTTGTTTTTCTCTTTTGTACACATTATGAGGTGAAATTGACGGTCTAAATATGGCACTTAAGTACCGTCAACAAACTCTCCCACACTTAGTCCTTTGTTCGTCCTCGAGTGAAGGCAAGAAGAGTATATGCTTCTCTTTTTTCGTAGCCATGTCTTCTATTCCTTTTTATTTTTCTAGGGAGATTTTAATAACCATAATGTATGGAGTTTCTTTATTGGATGGATGAATGGTGGATGCAAATTCTCAATGCGAGAAAATTTTGCATGAATGAGGTGCACAAGAATTCCTAAGCCAAAATTTCATGCATGCCAGTCAATTGGGTCACGAGTTTGATAAAGTTCAATGAAAAGCAAGGTGACATATGCATGTGGTTTTCAACAAGTGTATCGTGTGGTCTTGGTGGGTATTTAAATTTCCAATGAGAGAGTCAGGCAAAGTTCATGACTCCAAATTTTTGCAAACATCAAAATCGATTCAAGCAGAGAGATATCTTTTCGAATAACTCATTTACAATATCACACAAGACAAATACTTAGATGAAGTGTTTTTCCTACTTTAATTGTCATAATCACAAACAAAGGCAATAAATTGAAATATAAAGTTTTCAAATTTTCAGCTCAAGCAAATTTCGACTACCAAGTTTTAATCTCGAATGTTGAGTTGATTCATTTTATATATTCAGTTTTAAATAGGAAATCAACTTAAACAGCATGATAGCACATATATTCGGGGATAAGAGATCCAAACTGAACTTGCAGAGTGAAATGGGGCCAAGTGGGGCCCACACCTATGCGGGCGAACAGGGGGTTTGACCGACCCCCTCTGGCCTCTCTGGTGCTCCGCTTCAATGAGTCGAGTCGTATGTTTGGTTGCAATGTGTTTATGATGCAATGCTATTTTTGCACGTTGGGATTTTGCGAATTGGGGTGCCCCCCCCCCCCCCCACACACACACTTGTTTCATGAATCCTTTATTCAACAAAAATAAACTAAAGGAGGAACTTTATCAGTGTTAGATGAACCGATAAGTTTACTTTATTGAATTCAAAAATTGGGGATGCTTACATTGTTCAATCTAAACTGAAAGAATAAAAATTTGAAATAAACTAAACTTAAATTAGCATCCTATGCTGTTGGGACATCTAAACTATGGTGCATTGTAGATGTCAAGGTCTCCAACGACAATTCATAAGTGCCACAGCTTGGTGCTCATGCCACGGCGAAAACGTCAATCTCCTCCTTGAGGGAGATGAGTTCATCCTTCAACTCCGCCCTCTCGATGCACCCTTCAGCCACTAAGTCAGATAGCTTCTTGTTATCCAAATGGAGAGAAGCTAACCCCTTAGGAAGTTGTGCCACTTTAGGGGCACGAGGAGATTTCCCGTTGCTGTCCTCAAATTGGCCAGGTGGCCCTCTGATGGCTGGCGGCGAGAGGTGACGCCTAATCTTGGAGGGCGATGAGCTCGTCGACTCCTCCATTGCCAAATTATCCACATGATTGAAAAAGCCTTTGCCATATCCTCCTTTAGCCTTGCGCACCCCGTGCATAATGAGGCGGTCTCCCATACGCTCCGGTGAGGTACACATCGGTGATTTTTACTGGTGGCTCACTACGCCACCGCCCATGGTCTTTAGAGTGTATGAAAACTCCTTGTCGGGCTGCAGCATCGGGAGAGACTCATCTTTTTCAGGAAAAAGACGGGTCTTGACTGGCTTAAGGCCAGCCATAGGCATACGATGTGTAGGCGTCGTCGACTACATGGGCATCCTCCGAGGGGAGACCGATCATGCAGCACCATGTTTAGGTGCTACGTCCACGTGGAGTTGTCATCGGTGGTGGGATATTGGCAAGAGGTTTAGCATCTAATGCCATGATGGACTCCAATGCGAGGATGGTGTCGTCATTGGCTGGCACGATGTCTCCGCTCAGATTGGAAGTTGAGCTAGAGAAGGCATGAGGGGAAATTTTCTTGTCGGCCATGACTTGGATAGGAGGAAAAGGAGATGAATGTTTATCATGAAGGTCCAAGGTTCCCTCTCTGCTCCCGTCATTAAATAAGCGGAGAAAGATACGATAGCACTAAGAATATTATTGGGATAAGTCAGGAGAGTCCGCACGAGAAAACAAAATGCCGGCGGCGCCAAGGAAGCTTCGGTCGAACCTAGGGTTTGGCCGAACCTCCTCTGGCTCTGTTTGGGCCAGGTTTTCGTGGGTCGACTAAATGGGACCCATAGATGATTATTTGTATGGTCCCATTAGTGGGGCACGGCGAATTTAGACAAAATTTAAAGAAATGGCATGAAAATTAATAAGTTTATCACGTCTATTTCTTTTTCTGCCTCCTCCTGGGGTTCAAGGAATAATTTGATTTGGTGTCCATTCACTTTAAATAGCTGACCATCATCACCTTGGAGTGTGATTTCTCCATGGGATGAGGTTTCTATTACAGTGAAAGGTCCTTACCATTTACTTCTAAGCTTCCCATGTACGAAGGGTTTTAACCCTAGAGTTAAAGATCAAGACTTTATCTCCAGGTTTGAACTCTTTTGGCATGATCCTCTTATTGTGCCATCTTTTGATTCTTTCCTTGTAGATTTTGGCACTATGATATTCCTTATCTCTCCATTCTTCCAACTCGGAAATTGGTTTCAATCGGTGTTTTTCGGCTTCATGGAGGTCCATGTTCCACCGCTTTATGGCCCAATAGGCTCTAGTTCCAATTCTAAAGGAAGATGACAAGTCTTCCCATAGACAAGCTAGAACGAAGACATGCCGATGGGTGTTTTATAAGCAGTACGGTATGCCCACAATGCGTCGGGTAGCTTATGCCTCCATCCCGTTCCCTTTTTCAAGATGGTCTTTTGCAGAATATTCTTAATTTACTTATTAGATGTTTGTGCTTGACCAATTGTTTGTGGGTGGTATGGAGTAGCAATATTATGCTGGACACCAAGCTCCCTCAAAAAGTTTCGAAATGTCTTATCTATGAAATCAGACCCTCCGTCACTTATGACCATACGGGGAGTGCCAAAGCGTGGGAAAATAATCTCATGGAACATTTTCCTAGCTTGCTTGGAATCAGCATTTTTGCATGGCAAGGCCTCTACCCATTTTGAGACATAATCTACGGCCACCAGGATATACTCGCAATCATAGGACCTTGGGAAAGGTCCCATGAAATCGATCCCCCACCCATCAAATAATTCCACTTGAAGATTATATTTTAGGGGCATCGCATTGTGAGCAGAGATTCCTCCATGCTTCTGGCATTTCCAACATCTACGAATGAATTCCTTTGTATCTTCATACATAGAAGGCCAATAGAATCCACTCTGCCAGATCTTTGCCTGGGTACGGTAAACACAGTAGTGACCACCATAGGGGCTAGCATGGCATTTCTCAAAAAATTTTGGTGCCTTCGATTGATGGGATGCACCTTCTGAGAAGGCCATTGGCACAAACTCTCATAGATGAGTTTCTTTTTGGTTTCCCCTGGTGGTACGTATCCCGTGACCATGAAGTTCACGATATCCGCATACCAAGGGTGAGAGTCAGTCACCTTGAGAAGAATATCATCTCGTAGGAAGTCATTGATAGGAATTTCCATGGTTTGAGTGACTTCGATATGTGAGAGATGATCCGCAACATAATTCTCTACTCCCTTCTTATCCTTGATTTCCTAGTAAAATTCTTGGAGTAGAAGAATCCACCGGATTAGCCTTTTTTTAGCATCCTTTTTGGTGAGCAAATACTTCAAAGCAGTATGGTCTGTGTAGAGTATGACCTTGGCTCCAACCAAATAGGACCTAAACTTATCGATAGCAAAAACTACAACCAAGAGCTCTTTCTCAATTGTGGCATAATTGAGTTGAGCTCCTGTTAGAGTTTTGCTAGCGTAGGCTATTGCATGATGCTTATTATCTTTGGTTTGGCCTACGACTGCACCAACAGCAAAATCACTAGCATCACACATGATTTGGAATGGCAGCGTCCAATCAAGAGGTTGAATGATTGGAGCTGAGATGAGTCTCTTTTTGAGTGTATCAAATGATTTAGGGCATTCATCATCGAAATCAAAGAGAGCTTCCTTAGCTAGTAGGTTGGTGGGGGGTTTAGCGACATTTGAGAAATCTTTGATGAATCGCTGATAGAACCCCACATGACCTAAAAAGCTGTGGATTCCCTTAACGTTGATAGAACGTGCAAGTTTTTCAATAACTTAAATCTTTGCTTTGTCCACCTCTATCCATCTCTTGGACACTACGTGTCCAAGAACGATGCCTTCACAGACCATGAAGTGACACTTTTCCCATTTAAGCACTAGGTCCTTCTCTTGGTATCTTTGTAAGACCTTGTCTAAGTTTTCAGACAATGATCAAAAGTTTTTCCATAGACGAGAAATCGTGCATGAAAACTTCCATGATTTCCTCAATCATGTCGGAAAAGATAGACATCATGCATATTTGAAAAGAGGCACGAGCATTACATAGTCCATAAGACATACGTCGGTAGGCATAAGTCTCGTAAGGACATGTGAATGTGGTCTTACTTTGATCTTTAGGATGGATTGGGATTTGATGATAACCCGAATTCCATCAATGAAACAAAAGTAGGAATGTTATGCCAACCGCTCTAACATCTCATCGATGAAGGGTGGTGGAAAATGATCCTTTCTTGTAGACTCGTTAAGTTTTCGGTAATCGATGCACATCCTCCAACCCGTGATGGTACGTGTAAGACCTATATGTGCTGAATACATTGGCTTGTAGTGAATACACTTGGCTTTAATGATAAAAGTTTTTAAATATCACCAAAACACCTTTTTATCAAGGTCCGACTCTAGCTCTGAGCTACAGCAAGGTCCGACGGTAGGTCCGGCTTGTTTTGGGTAGCTCCGGCTACGTTAGATGCTAGGTCTGACTTCTTGGTAAGGTCCCACTAGCTTTGGTTAGCTGCGGTGAGCTTTATCTTTAGCTCCGGCATGTCTTTGTTAGCTCCAGCATGTCTTTGATAGCTCAGGCATATACTTGATAGCTCCGGCATGCTTTTGCTAAGCTCCGACATACTTTGTCTAACTCCGGTTTTGGGTTGACTAGTTTTGACTAGTTTTTGGTAAGCTCCGGTGCTAGGATCTACTAGTTTTGGTAAGCTCCGGCTCAAGCTCCGGGTTGCTCTGGCAAGGTCCGGAACTTGACCGCAGTGCTTCTGCTTTTCATTTGCAATGTTTCGTACTTGCTTTACATTGTTGGAAAGTTTGCTTAGTATTCTTTTACTAAGTTTTTGGTACGTTTTGGTTGATATGGATGATATCGTTTTTGCTATGCTTTGCAACATGCTTATATGAGGTTCTCACGTAAGGTGTTGTGTTCGGAACTAATTTGAGTCAAGTCGAGGACTTGGGCTCGTATGGATTGGTTGTTTATTCATGTGCAGGTGTTGCTTGAGTTCAAGACATGGCTGGTGACGGGATCCATTGGACTAGTCTCAGGGAGGAGATAAGGTTGAGCTGATCAGGAGGTCACGCAGGATGATTGAATCAAGAGCAGTGCATATGAAGGTTACTGGACATCGAAGGAAGGTGTTTGCACGTATGCATGCGGTGCATGACGTGGCAACATGGTTCCAAAGATGGGATAAGGAAGGAAAGATCTGGTCGGAAGGATCGAATCGTACCGGTTGATGACTTTGGCTGTGGCGGAGTCGGTTATGGCTCGGTATGGAAAGTATCGAGTTGGTTATGTTAGGATTTCATGTGTGTCACGAATTTGAGTTGTTTAGGAATGTGGGATACGTTCTTAAAGTGTTTGGAAGTCTTAAGATTGCTTCTATCTACGTATAGAAGAATCTTGAGCAGTTATGGAAAGTTAGGATTCATGATCTGATTAGGATTGGAGTTCTAGTTGAGATTGGGATGGCCTAAGGGCTGGTTATATAAGCAAGGGAAGGCCAAAGCTCGTGTGTGACGACTTTGGGGCTGTTCCTCTTGTGTTCTATTGAATAAATTTTGTAGTTTGAAGGAACTTTTGTGCCTTGTTCGTCCGACTGGTTCCAGACAAGTTTTACTCGTCAAGTTTCTGGACAGCACTACCTTTCGTCGGTGGTTTTATCATAACTCGAGTTTTACAGATCCAATTGACGTGATTCCTTTTGGGTTGTCTTCACAACTTGATTATCTATCATATGTCAAAATTTCACAGTCATTGGATTTGTGGTTTTTGATCTACACGAGTTTCTTTGCAACATTCCAGAACTGTTTTTTCTCGAGTAGGTCAGATTGACCTTTGTTTGATCTTTCGATCATAACTTCAGTTTTTCTCAACGGATTTGAGTAATTATTTTTGTGTTGTCTTCGTGACTTGAGTCTCTCTGATATCTATCACTTTTGTCACGGTGAAACACGTTTAGATTAGTCTCATACAGGATTTCTTTAACAGATCGTTTTTCTGCCGAAAGGGTTTGGGGTTTAATTGTTTCCGCTGCGTAAGATTTTTAAATCTACCATTCACCCCCCTCTGGTAGCTTTTCACGTGCTCTTCGATCCTACAATTGGTATCAGAGCCACAGTGCTCTAATCTTTGTGATTTGCACATGTTTTTGACTAATCATCATGGAGAAATACTCCGCCAAACCTTGTGTGTTTGCTGGTATTGATTTTCAGGTTTGGAAGGCACGCATGGAGGCTTTCATCCAGACATAAGGCTTTGCAATATGGGAGAAGGTGTACAAGACTTACGAAGTGCCACCTAATGATCAAGTCACGACCACAAACCTAAGGGACGTCGACAACAACAACAAAGCCCGAAACTTGATCATCCAAGGACTCACTCAAAGCGACTTTGATCGTGTTGCGCACCTCCGGTCAGCATACGATGTTTGGAGAGCTCTCTGTGACTATCATGAAGGCTCCAACACAATCAAGGAGGTAAAACAAGATATGTTCAAAAAGGAATATATGCGTTTCGAGATGCAACCAGGTGAGTCTATCGATGACCTCTTTGCTCGTTTCAATAAAATTCTCAGCAACTTACGAAGTGTCAATGATAATTTTTCTGATGCTGAGAATGCTAGGCAACTTCTTAGTGCATTAGACATGTCAGTTTGGGAGATGAAAGTAACATCCATTCGTGAATCAACTGTCATGAGTTCTCTTACATTAGATGTACTTTATTCTAAACTAAAAACTCATGAAATTGACATCCTAGCATGTAAGAACCCAAACAAGGCTATTGCATTTGTTTCACAACGTGATATGTCTAGCTCCGGCCAATCATCATCTTGCAATACTCTTGCTTTGTTGTCCTCACTAACCCTGGAGCAGATCGAAGAATTTCCAGAAGAGGAGTTGGCACTCATCTCTACTAGATTCTCAAAAGCATTGCAAAATGTGAGAAATAGAAGGAGAGGAAGCTCCGGACCTCAACGCTGTTTTGAATGTGGTAAAATAGGACACTTTCGTACAGAATGCCCTAACCTTTCAGGTCCGACCACCCGGGAAGAAAAACAAAGCAATGTCCGGACCTCCTCTGGAAATTCCAACAAGAAAAAGAAGTGTACCATAGGACGCAAGATGATCAACAGTTTCATCACTGCACTTCAAGAACTTAGTTCAAGTGATGTAGACTTTGAAAGTGATGAAGATGATGACGATCTGGCCAACTTATGCTTCATGGCGGGCAAAACAAAATCAAGATCAAGTCAAGAGGATGCAGAACACAACAGTGAAGACGATGAGGTTACACGTTTGAGGAAGGAGAACATTTGGATTGTGGATTGAGGTTGCTCACGCCACATGACCGGTAACAAAGATTGGTTCTCCTACCTCTCTTTTGTGTCACATATAGAGAATGTTACTTTTGCCGATAATTCTTCAACTCCTATAATTGCTAAGAGTTCGGTTAGAGTAAATGATCACTACACTTTGAAGGATGTGGCACTTGTCAAAAATTTGAAATACAACTTGCTTTCTGTTGCACAATTGCTAGATGAAAATCTAGAAATTATTTTCAATAAAAACTGCTGCAAAGTTGTAGATTCAAATAGTGAGCTTATTTTTAACATGTCTCGGTTTGGAAGAGTTTTTAAAGCTGATTTTGATATGTCTTCCTCTAAGTATAGGTGTCTAGTTGCTAATGATTCAAAAGGACTTATATTTTTGGCATCGTAGACTTGGTCACATAGGCTTTGATCACCTAACGCGTGTTAGTGCTCTTGATTGCATACGTGGGCTGCCTAAGCTTAAAGGGGATAAAGAAATTGTGTGCTCTTCTTGTAGACATGCTAAGATAGTTGCAGGTTCACATACTCCTCTCACAATGATCATGACAACTGAACCATGTCAACTTTTGCATCTTGACACCGTAGGACCTTCACGTGTTCAATCCTTCGGAGGTAAATGGTATGCACTTGTTATCGTTGATGATTATTCTAGATACTCTTGGGTTTACTTTATGGCATCTAAGAATGAAGTTTTTAGTCACTTTAGAACTTTATTTCTTAGATTATCAATTGATCACCTAGGATCATTAAAAGCAATTAGAAGTGATAATGGAAATGAATTTAAAAATCAATCTTTTGATCACTTTTGTGCTAAAAATAGAATAGATCATCAATTCTCTTCACCATATGTACCTCAACAAAACGGTGTTGTAGAAAGAAAGAACATAACCTTAGTTGAGATGGCTAGGACTATGCTTGATGAATATCAAACTCCTAGGAAATTTTGGGCTGATGCATTAGCAACCGCTTGTTATGTCTCAAATCGTGTTTTCTTGTGTGCTAAGCTAGGTAAAACACCATATGAGCTCCGGTTTGGACATAGGCCTAGTGTTACACACTTTTGGGTCTTTGGTTGCAAATGCTTTGTTAAGAAACATGGTAATCGTGATAAATTTGAACCTAGATCCATTGATGGCATGTTTCTTGGTTATCCATCTCATACTAGAGGCTACCGTATGCTTTTACTTGACACTAACAAAATTGTGGAGACTTGTGAAGTGTCTTTTGATGAAGCTAGCCCAGGTACTAGCTCCGGTGTTGCAGGACCAGATCCGTATCCTCAGGGGGAGGGTATTTTCGAAGATGAAGAAGAGCCGGTGATACTGCCTAGTAGTTCCGAAGCTGACACGTGTCCAGCTTCGGACATTGAACAAGCTCCGGCTATCACCTATGCTGGTCCTGATCGTCCACAAGTCACAAGATCATCAATCTACGATGAACCTAATGAAGAAGAAGCTTGTGAGACATCTGTTCCCCTACGGTTTTACAAAGATCATCCCCCACAACAAATGATTGGAAACTTGCACGAACGAGTCACACGGTCCAGGTTTTGCGATCCAAACTCTCATGCTCATTCTGCTTTTGTTGCTTCTTTTGAACCCAAAGATATATCACACGCACTCACTAATGAATCTTGGATTATTGCCATGCAAGAAGAGTTAGAAAATTTTGAAAGAAATAATGTTTGGAAACTTGTACCTCTACCTCAAGGTCACACTTTAATTGGAACTAAATAGGTATACAAAAATAAATAAAGTGAGAATGGGGTTGTGGTTAGGAATAAAGCTAGGTTGGTTGCTCAAGGTTTCACTCAAGTTGAAGGTCTAGATTTTGATGAAACTTTTGCTCCTGTTGCTAGATTAGAAGCCATAAGAATTTTGTTAGCCTTTGCTGCATCTAAAGGTTTTAAGCTATATCAAATGGATGTTAAAAGTGCTTTTCTTAATGGCTACATAGATGAGGAGGTTTATGTCAAACAACCACCGGGTTTTGAAAATCCAGATTTTCCTAATCATGTTTAGAAACTGTCCAAAGCCTTATACGGTCTCAAACAAGCCCCTAGAGCATGGTATGATAGGTTAAAAACATTCTTACTTGAAAAGGGGTTTACCATGGGCAAGGTTGATAAAATTCTTTTTGTGCTTAAACATGGCAATGACTCATTATTCGTTCAAGTGTATGTGGATGATATTATCTTTGGTTGTGCTTCTCATGATCTTGTGTCCAAGTTTTCAGCAATGATGAGTTCCGAATTTGAAATGAGTATGATGGGTGAACTCACTTATTTTTTGGGGCTGCAAATCAAGCAAACCAAGGAGGGTACCTTTGTGCATCAAACGAAGTATACCAAAGACCTCCTAAGGCGCTTCAACATGGATAAAAGCAAGCCTCTTCGGACACCAATGGGAACAGCAACAACACTTGAACTTGATGAAGATGGTGAACCCGTGGATCAAAAAGAATATAGAAGCATGATCGGATCACTTTTCTACCTCACGACATCAAGACCAGACATACAATTCAGCGTATGTCTTTGTGCACGGTTTCAAGCTTCCCCACGTGTTTCACATCGTCAAGCCGTCAAAAGGATTCTCATGTACTTACATGGAACTCAAGAATTTTGCATTTTTCTTCCTTCTTCCTCAACTGTTACTTTGAAAGCTTTTTCGGATGCTGATTTTGGGGGTTGTAGGATTGATAGGAAAAGTACTTCTAGTGCTTGTCATTTTCTTGGTAATTCTCTTGTTGCTTGGTCCTCTAGGAAACAAAATTCAGTTGCACAATCCACAGCCGAATCTGAATATGTAGCTGCTGCTAGTGCTTGCTCTCAAATTCTTTGGATTGTTCAAACACTTAAGGACTATGGGGTTGATCTAGATAGTGTTCCACTATTCTGTGATAACACTAGTGCCATTTGCATTGCTAAAAACCCTGTGCAACATTCTAGAACTAAGCACATTGACATTAAGTATCACTTTCTCCGAGATAATGTTGAAAAAGGAAACATTGTGCTTCACCATGTAGATACCGAACAACAATTGGCCGACATTTTTACAAAACCTTTGGATTTCACTCGTTTTGTTTAATTCGTAGTGAAATAGGGGTTATGCATCCTCATGGCTTAAATTGAGGGGGAGTTTTTGAAACTTGGGAAGTCTATGTGTGAATCTGAAATTAAAATAATATGAGCATAGTATTTCATACATTTATGACTTTGTGATTCCTTTTACATGCTGAAAGTTCTTACTACATTACTCGTGTTATACACTTTGTAGTTTTTGCCATGTCTAGTATTTGGAATAATTACTTACACTAAAACTGGTCATGATCGAACTTTCTTACTGTTTTGAACTTGTTGCATGCTCACAAATGCTTTTAATCATTAAGAATTAATCAAGTCATCAACTCACATGTTGAGTTTTTATGAACAAATATAAATTGAGAAAAGATCAAGAGAATATGCATGCATCGCACTTCTTCTTTTGAGATGGCTTGTCATTGCACTTAGATATGAACTTGGAAGAAGTTGTGTATGACTAAAACCATGTTCTTAAGCTTCTGATTGTCAAATGACATAGGCTTGGCTTGGTTGGTTAGAATAAGGCAGATGCGCATATAATCTCTTGCAAATATCATATGATCTAAATTTATGCTTTGAAAAATAATAAAATGCAGCAACAAGTGTCATGCTTTCAGGTATTGAAATAGTTAAGTTTGTGAGATCATGACTTGCTTAAATTGAAAATTGCATTTGATCTCTAGCATGGCTTACACTATTTTATGTATTTCATTGATGTGATAATGTAAGGTACTTGATAGTATGACTTGGATGAGCTTTGTTTATATGTATATGTTATAATATGCTCATAACAACTAAAGAGGGAGAGATAATTTGTTTATATGCTCATGACTTGCTGAATACATTGTCAAAGGGGGAGACATAAGCATGAAGAGAAAGAGAATATGTGCATAAGGAGAGATAATAAAGGGGGAGAGATAATATGGGAATTTTCTCATTTTTTCTCATTTTACTTTTGATTTACAAAGGGGGAGAAATTGCCTTCAAAACTTTTATGTGAATAAGCCAATGTTCGGATTTTAAATGGTGTTGCCAATGCATTCATCAAGGGGGAGATTGTAAGACCTATATGTGCTGAATACATTGGCTTGTAGTGAATACACTTGGCTTTAATGATAAAAGTTTTTAAATATCACCAAAACACCTTTTTATCAAGGTCCGAGTCTAGCTCTGAGCTACAGCAAGGTCCGACGGTAGGTCCGGCTTGTTTTGGGTAGCTCCGGCTACGTTAGATGCTAGGTCCGACTTCTTTGTAAGGTCCGACTAGCTTTGGTTAGCTCCGGTGAGCTTTATCTTTAGCTCCGACATGTCTTTGTTAGCTCCAGCATGTCTTTGTTAGCTCCGGCATGTCTTTGATAGCTCCAGCATATACTTGATAGCTCCGGCATGCTTTTGCTAAGCTCCGACGTACTTTGTCTAACTCCGGTTTTGGGTTGACTAGTTTTGACTAGTTTTTGGTAAGCTCCGGTGCTAGGATCTACTAGTTTTGGTAAGCTCCGGCTCAAGCTCCGGGTTGCTCTGGCAAGGTCCGGAACTTGACCGCATTGCTTCTGCTTTTCATTTGCAATGTTTTGTACTTGCTTTACATTGTTGGAAAGTTTGCTTAGTATTATTTTACTAAGTTTTTGGTATGTTTTGGTTGATATGGATGATATCGTTTTTGCTATGCTTTGCAACATGCTTATGTGAGGTTCTCACGTAAGGTGTTGTGTTCGGAACTAATTTGAGTCAAGTCGAGGACTTGGGCTCGTATGGATTGGTTGTTTATTCATGTGCAGGTGTTGCTTGAGTTCAAGACATGGCTGGTGACGGGATCCATTGGACTAGTCTCAGGGAGGAGATGAGGTTCCAACAACCAAATTCAGGAGGAATTGTGGTTGAGCTGATCAGGAGGTCACACATGATGATTGAATCAAGGGCAGTGCATATGAAGGTTACTGAACGTCGAAGGAAGGTGTTCGCACGTATGCATGTGGTGCATGACGTGGCAACATGGTTCCGAAGATGGGATAAGGAAGGAAAGATCTGGTCGGAAGGATCAGATCGTACCGGTTGATGACTTTGGCTGCAGCGGAGTCGGTTATGGCTCGGTATGGAAAGTATCAAGTTGGTTATATTAGGATTTCGTGTGTGTCATGAATTTGAGTTGTTTAGGAATGTGGGATACGTTCTTAAGGTTTTTGGAAGTCTTAAGATTGCTTCTATCTGCGTATAAAAGAATCTTGAGCAGTTATGGAAAGTTAGGATTCGTGATCTGATTAGGATTGGAGTTCTAGTTGAGATTGGGATGGCCTAAGGGCTGGTTATATAAGCAAGGGAAGGCCAAAGCTCGTGTGTGACGACTTTGGGGCTGTTCCTCTTGTGTTCTATTGAATAAAATTCGTATTTTGAAGGAACTTTTGTGCCTTGTTCGTCTGACTTGTTCCAGACAAGTTTTACTCGTCAAGTTTCTGGACAGCACTACCTTTCGTCGGTGGTTTTATCATAACTCGAGTTTACAGATCCAATTGGCGTGATTCCTTTTGGGTTGTCTTCACAACTTGATTATCTATCATATGTCAAAATTTCACGGTCATTGGATTTGTGGTTTTTGATCTACACGAGTTTCTTTGCAACATTCCAGAACTGTTTTTTCTCGAGTAGGTCAGATTGACCTTTGTTTGATCTTTCGATCATAACTTGAGTTTTTCTCGACGGATTTGAGTAATTATTTTTGTGTTGTCTTCGTGACTTGATTCTCTCTGATATCTATCACTTTTGTCATGGTGAAACACGTTTAGATTAATCTCATACACGATTTCTTTAACAAATCGTTTTTCTGCCGAAAGGGTTTGGGGTTTAATTGTTTCCGCTGCGTAAGATTTTTAAATCTACCATTCACCCCCCCCTTTGGTAGCTTTTCACGTGCTCTTTTATCCTACAGTACGTTGAGGAATTAATTGATTCTTATCATTTTGAACGACCGTCATACCTCCTTTCTTAGGCACTACTTGAACTGGGCTGACCCATTCACTATGAAGAACAAGGTAGATAATCTCGGCATGTAGAAGTTTCAAGACTTCCTTCTTGACAACTTCTTGTATTGCATTATTCAATTGCCTCTGAGGTTCCCTTGAGGGGACACTCTCGGGGTCAATAGGAATGTGATGGGTGCATAGCGCTGGACTAATCCTCTTGAGATTCTCTAATGAATAGCCAAAAATAGCTCTATGCTTTTCTGGCAGGGCTATGAGTTTGAGTGTCTCATCATCTGAAAGCTTGTCACTTATGATGACAGAGGCTTCCAAATCTCCATTTAAAAAGTCATGACGTAGTACTGGAGGTAGAATTTTGAGATCAACAGGAGGTTTTGGAGAGAACTCTTCTTTTGGCAATTCAATTGCCTCCTGAATTCGTCCTCCTCTTGGATGAAATCTTATTCTACTTCAATTTCAGGGAGCGCTAAAAATTGAAGAGTCCTAACATCCTCTATTGGTTCATCTTGGATGGAAGATTCTGCAGATGTATTCTTGGAAGGCAGGATAGGAATAGAGAATTTTCTCCCTACAAGTTTGACATTGAGGTTTCCTTCCAAGGAAATTTCCATGAGAAATTTCTCAATGGGAATCCCAATCGTAATGCTGAAATCTTGGATTTCGATCACATGGAAGTTTAGGATAGCCTCAATATCTTTGTGTTTTACAGACACCTATTGCACAACCCTGCATCCTTCAAGGATGTTTCCGAAAGAATCTTGAAAGGGTTTACATGTTGGTGCCAATGGCACTTCGCCTAGAATGGCGAGAGCACAAGAATCGAAAATGAGATTTGCTCCAACAGTCGGGTTTTATAGTGGGACCCTCATTGGTGTCCCAGTAATGAAACATAGAATGGTTGCCAAAGGTGACATCATCCGAAGGATATCGGGTGACTGCTCAACTTTCGCAATCCATTCTATGCTTAAAATAGAGGAGAACTCCTTGACCGTCTGTTGGACGAACAGTCCATCACATGGATTAGGTGGAGTTAGTAGCAATGATGGTTTCCTATGGCAGCCATACTTCAAGGTATTACCAAAATCTTCAAATACTTCTTACTTGAAGTAAAAGGGAAACTCCGAAGGTTGAATTTCTTCTTCCTTCGTAATCTCTTGTTCGAGGGAGGGTTCTTCCGTCAAGGTTTTGGATAAGCAAGAAATAGGTTCATCCTTGCCCATGGATTTATCCTCGGTTCTTGACACAACTTCCTCTTGAGGAGGCTCATTAAGACCCATAATGAAGGAAGAATTTTCTAGAGTTCTATCCAAAAGATCCTTGCCTTCTTCCGGTGTCTTATGGAGGAAAGATCCTCCAGCCAAAATGTCAAGATGTAGGGCAGACTCTTTGTTCAATCCCATGTAGAAGTGTTGCAAAAGCAACGGATCGGGGATGGACAAATCTGGGCTGAAATTTCTCAAAAAAGAAAATCTATCCCAAGCTGCACCTATAGATTCCTTCTCCATCTGCTGGAAGCATAGTAATTCCTTCTGTAAGGAAACAATTAGAGCAATTGGAAAGAAAGGAAGACAAAATCTGTCTCGTAATTCATTCCAATTCCCTTTTGTTTTCCCAGCGTTGTGGTCGTACCATTGTTTTGCTTTTCCTTGAGGGAAAAAAGAGGTGATATGTGGTGTTAAGAAATACTAACAAGCTATTCTGACACAGTTGTCGTGAAAGGCACAAGAGTGAAGGATAGCTATCACTTATGATTAAGATATAGGCACTAGTAGTTATTAGACAGGATTACCCTTGCTTTTTTTTTCCGTTGTGTGAAAACAGGGTTGTGTTTGGATAGCCCATTCTTTGGGAAAGCCAAAGAGGACACTAGAGCTTAGCTTCATTAGTATTTCAAGGCATTCCTCAACAAATTCTTCCCGTTATGCAACATCATTGCCCACAACGGGAGAATTCTACAGCTTCAAGTAGGAGCCAAAGGCATCTATTCCCAATGCTTGGGTGAGGCTTCAAGATAATATATTGGTTTGCCTTCACCGTGGGGATGGATATTTGGTTCAACATCTAACACTCGTACAATAGGTTGACTTAGTCGACCCGTGATAACATTCCTACTGAAGTTGGAGGTGACCTCTTCTCATTCATCATGAGGAAAGATTAAGATTTAATTGAGAAGATGGTCATCATTCAAAGGGGTGGATCCATGAATGCCTCAGTTCCGCTGGCATGACATGCACACCATTGATAGGGTGGACATGCTGGCCACAAAACTGGACCTATTGAAAAATCAAGAAGGTCAAGCTAATGGAGAAGTGTTTGGATGATCCAAGCAATGGATATTCACATATCTTGTGAAAATCCATGTCTACATGGAACTCTTGGTGATGAGTACATCGCTACCATTGATACAACCATAACAGCAGCCCTTTCACCACTTGCAGCTAATCAAGGTCCAATGACACGCGCTCGTGCACGTCAACTTAATTATCAGGTGAATTCATTCATGGCTGTTCAAAGTAATTATTCTTCAAATGGGGAACTATTAAAGCCTTGTGATGAACTTGTTTTTATTAGGTGCTTGGGAATTGATCCAGCTAGGAGAAATGGAGGGATTAATGCAATGAAGGCTGTTTCACCCGAGGGGTCCTCGTAACTGCAGCAAGTACCAGCTTAAAAGGGGCATAACTTTCAACTCACTAGGTTGTTTAATGCAAATAAGTACTTGCCGGAAAGGTATCTTCGTCGACTTTCCATTGGATCAAGAATCAAAGGCAGATGACGCTTGAGCTACTCAGAAAAAGCCGAACAAGAGTTGTGACTCCATCCTGAGTTCTAGTCTTCCTCCTCTATATAAAAAACTAGCAGCCATAGGAAGAACTTGGATTTTGTTTTCTGTAAGTTTAGCCATTGCTACTTCCTTGTAATGCAAGTGTCGACGAGACCTTCTGATTACTTGAATCAGAACCCCAACTTATCACACCCATGAGTGTTTGCTTGTTATCTTGTTCTTGCTTATTCTTCGATTGCTTGCAGGTTCAAGGTTGTTCTTGGCACGGCAAGAACAGCAACAACAGGAGCTGGTGTAACTATCACTAAGGCACAACACTCTTGTGGTTGTTGTAGTCGGGTAGCACAATGTCGACCTCCACCCAAATCTTAGTTATCAGAGACGGTGTAACTGTCGTTCAAGGTGCCACACCATTCTGGTTGTGGTAGTCGGGCAGCCAACATCGGCCTCCACCAAATTCATTCACCACCAACATCTCGCATCGAAAGATAGGGCATCCCCTGTACCCGTTGGGTTCATCATGTGGTATCAAATTTCAGGTTGCTCGGTGAGAGATTTCCTTCTCCTTGTTCTTCATTTACCTACAGTCCACTTTTGCCTACAAAAGTTCGCTCTAAAAATCCTAAAAACACTTTGAGCCTTTTGCTTGGCTACTTAGCTCTCGACTTGTTGAATTCACGGTTGCCTTTTTGTGTCGAGTTGCTGGTCCTAAGTTTTTCACCGCTAGAGTTTCGAGTTCGTACCACTTTGCTCTCAGTCCATTTTCATTAACTACCCAAAGTTTAGAAAAGGGCAAGTGCAAAAGAAAAGTCGCACTGATCAGCAAGAAAAAGGGACGTGGAAAGAAAGAAAAGCCGCGCTAATTAAAATTGCAAAAAAATCTCAATACAAAAAAACAGTTTGTGTAACATTTGTTTTAAGTTTCGGAGTTCAACTTGCTGTTTTGAACGTTTTGTTAAAACACAACGTTCGTGCTGCCTGAACTTTTCTACTACAGTAAATTTAACATCATGTGGAGTAATGGCTCGCGTCTCTATCACGGTATAGACTTGGACCAGCACTGTACCATCATGGAACATTTGTTCAACTTGTTGTGACTAATGTGGTACTAACTTTTCCTTTGTGCAACTCATTTCTAGCAGCCACCTACAGCTCCACAAAATCATGTACAACACCACAGGATTGTGCTGGCAGCCACCGTTTGTTGTTGTTCTTGCTGTTTGCCGGCGCCTCCTGCATCGCGTGGTAAGAACTTGTAATAGCTTGATTTCTTGCTAGTGAAAAGGTGATTGTGTCCTACCACCTCTTGGCAACTGCTAGGATTAATATGCTTGTTGTTGTATTTCCTTTTTTTACTAAGCATGTCAGCTGATGCGAATGAGACATCTCCACATTCACCACGTACGAGGGGGATCATTCAGCATTTCGAACGCCAATTAAAGCTACACACGGATGTTCTCAACGAGGATATTCAATCACCAATGAACGCATTGGTCAATTAGAGTCAATGCAGATTTGCACCAACATTAAGTTGACCACATTAGAAAGCACTGCTAGGGCTATTAACACTTCTCTTGCAGCAATCATTGAGCGATTGGAGAGGATGGAGCAGGTTGGATGCGAAGAGAAGCAAAGACGTGTCGATGACAGCCACGACTCCGTTGGCAGCGCTGCAAGATATGACGAGGCAGAGTATTCAGCAGATATCGAGCTTGATGATGGACCTTTCAGGTATCGATGACAGCCACGTCGCGACCATCATGGTATGGGTGGTCGAGCCCTACGACGTGAGGTACGTGACAATGATGATTCCCTACACAGCATTAAATTCTCCATACCACCCTTTGATGGGAAATATGATGCAGATGCATATCTGTCTTGGGAATTATTAGTAGATCAAAAATTTGCATGCCATGATTTCCATGATGATAAAACGGTTAGAGCTGCCACTAGTGAATTCACTGACTTTGCTTCTGTTTGGTGGCATGAGTATCAAACTAAAAATCAAGCTGTCGTACCACAAACTTGGAATGCCTTGAAATGAATCATGCATTGTCGTTTTGTTCCTTCCTATCATGCTCGTGACCTGTTGCATAAATTACAACAACTTAGGCATGGCAACAAATTTGTTGAGGAATACTATCAAGAACTTCAAATAGGCATGATGCGATGTGGCCTAGTTGAAAATGAAGGGGCTGCAATGGCTAGGTTTATGGGTGGTCTAACAAGAGAAATTCAAAACATATTGGCTTATAAGGAATACACTAACGTCACTCGATTATTCCATCTTGCTTGTAAGGTTGAAAGAAAAGTGCAGGGACGACGCACAAGAACTAACATTTCTGCAGGTTGAACTACCTCATGGCAGTCCCACTCAAGTGTTGCTGGTACTAAGCATGATTCTCCAGGCGATGCTTCCAATCAGTTGCCCAAGACTACATCAAAATCAGCACCTTCGCGTGCAATCGAGACAACAAAAGGATCCACCCAAGCTGCAGCCAACACTTCTTCTTCCATTGCTTCTACCAAGAGAACAAAAGACATTCAATGCCTCCAGTGCAAGGGTTTTGGGCACCTACAAAGGGACTGCCCAAGCAAGCATGTGCTGATTGTACGAGAAAGTGGTGAGTACTCATCCGCTAGTGATTTAGATGAGGAAACATATGCCATGCTTGCTGCACAAGATGCAGGAAAGAAGAATAATGATGAAGAGCACGTTGGGGGTGATCATGCTGACCACTATGAGAGTCTTGTTGTGAGGCGTGTCTTGAGTGCCCAAATGATCAAAGCTGAACAGAACCAGCGACACAATCTATTCCAAACTAAGTATGTAGTTTTGGAACGATTTTGTCGCATTATTATTGATGGAGGAAGCTGCAACAATTTAGAAAGTGTTGCCAGGGTAGAGAAGCTTGGGATGACAACACTTCCACATCCACATCCCTACTACATCCAATGGTTCGACGACAGTGGTAAGCTTAAGGTAACACGTCTGGTTCGTGTCGAATTTGCAATTGGTTCCTACAATGATTACATTGATTGTGATGTGGTACCTATGCAAGCTTGCTCTATGCTATTTGGTTGACCTTGGCAATTTGATAAAGATACATTACATCATGGTAAATCAAATCAATACTCTTTGATGCATAATGAGAAGAAGCTTGTTTTGCACCCTATGTCTCCTGATGCTATTTTGAAGGATGACATTGCTAGAGCTTGCAAAGAGAAAAATAAGAAATCTACTCAAAATGAAAATTCAAATGCTGTGAAGGAATCGGTACACCCTAAGACTGACAATTCCAAATCTTCTCATGTGAAGAAGAATGAAATAAAATTGAAGAGTGCTTGTTTTCTTGCTTCCAAATCTGATTTGTTTGAATTAAAAAATAATGCTGCAATCTGCTATGTGTTTGCTTGCAAAGAATCTTTGTTCTCACTTCACGACGAACCATGTGCTTTGCCCCCTGCTGTCACTAAACTTTTGCAGGAATACGCTGATGTGTTTCCACAAGAGGTACCAGCCGGGCTGCCACCATTGAGAGGGATTGAGCATCAAATTGACCTCATCCATGGGGCTTCTTTGTCAAACTGAGCACCATACAGGACCAACCCGGAGGAGACTAAGGAGATTCAGAGACAAGTACAGGACTTAATCGACGAAGGTTATGTGCGTCAGTCCCTTAGTCCTTGCTCTGTTCCTCTTCTTTTAGTCCCAAGGAAAGATGGATCATGGCGCATGTGTGTAGATTGTCGAGCAATTAATAACATTACCATTAGATATCGTCATCCTATTCCTAGGTTAGATGATATTCTTGATGAACTTAGTGGCTCGATGATTTTCTCTAAAATTGACTTGCGTAGTGGATACCATCAAATTCGCATGGAGCTAGGTGATGAATGGAAAAGAACGTTTAAAACAAAGTTTAGTTTGTATGAGTGGTTAGTCATGCCTTTTGGCCTCACAAATGCACCTAGCACTTTTATGAGATTAATGAATGAGGTTTTACGTGCTTTTATTGGAAGATTTGTGGTAGTATATTTTGATGACATCTTGATCTATAGCACATCTCTAGAAGAGCATCTTGATCATCTCCGTGCTGTTTTCAATGCTTTACGTGATGCACGCTTATTTGGTAACATTGACAAGTGCACCTTTTGCACGGATAGAGTCTCTTTTCTTGTCTATGTTGTGACACCACAGAGAATTGAAGTCAATCAAGCCAAGGTGGAGGCGATACACAGCTGTTCAATTCCTACCACAGTCACACAAGTACGAAGCTTTCTCGGACTTGCTGGATTCTATCGTAGTTTTGTGAAAGACTTCATCACCATAGCAGGCCCACTACATGAGTTTACAAAGAAGGGTGCTCCATTCACATGGGGCAAGGCACAAGAGGCTGCATTTGCAACATTGAAGAATAGGTTAACTCATACACCCCTTCTCCAATTACTAGACTTCAGTAAGACTTTTGAATTGGAATGTGATCCTAGTGGTATTGGATTGGGAGGTGTCTTGTTGCAACAGGGGAAACCTATTGCTTATTTTAGTGAGAAAGTGAATGGGTCTAGTGTGAACTATTCCACATACGATAAAGAATTATATGCACTAGTATGAACTTTGGAAACATGGCAACATTTTTTATGGCCTAAAGAACTTGTTATACATTCTGATCATGAATCTTTGAAGCACATTAAGAGCCAAACTAATCTGAACCGTAGGCATGCCAAGTGGGTAGAATTCATTGAGTCCTTTCCTTATGTCATCAAACACAAGAAAGGAAAATATAATGTCATTGTAGATGCCTTAACTCGCCGTTATAATATGTTTTCCCAACTTGATTTTAAGATTTTTGGCTTGGAAAAAATTAAAGAACAATGTACTTTTGATGCTGATTTCAAAGATGTGCTGCTGCAACGTAAAGAAGGAAAAACATGGAACAAGTTTGTTCTCACTAATGGTTTTGTGTTTCGAGCTATCAAATTGTGCATTCCAGCTGGTTCTGCGTGTATCTTACTATTGCAGGGAGCACATGGTGGAGGGTTGATGGGACACTTTGGTGTCAAGAAGATGGAAGACATCCTAGCAAGCCGTTTCTTTTGGCCAAAGATGAGAAGAGATGTGGAGTGGTTTGTTGCTCGTTGCACCACCTGTCAAAAAGCTAAGTCCCGTCTTAATCCACATGGTTTATATATGCCTCTCCCTGTTCCTAGTGCTCTATGGGAGGATGTTTCTATGGATTTTGTTTTAGGATTGCCTAGAACAAAGAAGGGGAGGGATAGTATTTTTGTGGTTGTGGACAAATTTTCTAAAATGGCACACATCATACCATACCACAAAACTGATGATGCTACCCGTAGAGATAGAATGGGTCCCAAAGTATTGTTTCAGATAGAGATGCCAAATTTCTTAGTCATTTTTGGAAAACCTTATGGGCTAAGTTGGGGACAAAATTGTACCACTTGTCACCCTCAAACTAATGGACAGACCGAAGTAGTGAACCATAGTTTATCTGCTATGCTTAGGGCTGTTCTGAAACATAACATCAAATTATGGGAAGAATGTTTGCCTCATATTGAATTTTCTTACAATCGTTCACTGCATTCTACTACTAAATTGTGCCCTTTTCAGATTGTATATGGTTTTATCCCTCGTGCCCCCATTGATCTTTTGGCTCTGCCACCTTCAGAGAAATTGAATTTTGATGCTTCTCGTCGTGCTGAATTAATTCTTAAAATGCATGAGCAAACTAAAGCAAACATTGAGAGCATGAACGCTAAGTATCAACAAGCCGGTAGCAAGGGTAGAAAGCATGCTACTTTTGAAACTGGTGATTTGGTTTGGGTGCATTTAAGAATGGATAGATTTCCTGATTTGAGAAAATCTAAATTGCAACCTAGAGCTGCTAGACCCTTCAAAGTGCTTCGAAAAATTAATGATAATGCATATGAAATAGAGTTGCCTGCACATTTTGGGGTTACTTCCTCTTTTAATATTGTAGATTTGAAACCATATGTGGGCGAGGAAGATACATTTGAGTCAAGGACGACTCAATTGCAAGAAAGGGAGGATGATGAGGACATCGCTACCATTGACAGAACCACAACAGCAGCCCATGCACCACTTGCAGCTAATCAATGTCCAATGACACGCGCTCGTGCACGTCAACTTAATTATCAGGTGAATTCATTCCTGGCTGTTCAAATTAATTATCCTTCAAATGGGAAATTATAAAAGCCTTGTGATGACCATGTTATTATTAGGTTCTTGGGAATTTATCCAGCTAGGAGGAATGGAGGGATTCACGCAATGAATGCTGCTCCACCCGAGGGGTCCTCGTAACTGCAGCAAGTACCAGCTTCAAAGGGGCATAACATTCAACTCCCAAGGTTGTTTAATGCAAATAAGTACTTGCTGGAAAGGTCTTCTCGTCTACTTTCCATTAGATCAAGAATCATAGGTAGATGACGCTTGAGCTGCTCACAAAAGGCTGAACAATACTCGTGACTCCATCCTAAGTTCTAGTCTTCCTCCTCTATATAAACAACTAGCAGCCATAGGAAGAACTTGAGTTTTGTATTCTGTAAGTTTAGCCATTGCTACTTCCTTGTAATGCAAATGTCGACGAGACCTTCCGATTACTTGAATAAGCACCCCAACTTATCACACCTGTGAGTGTTTGCTTATTATCTTGTTTTTGCTTGTTCCTCGATTGCTTGCAAGTTCAAGGCTGTTCTAGAAACGGCAAAAACAGCAACAACAGGAGTCGGTGTAACTATCGCTAAGGAGCAACACCCTTGTCGTTGTTGTAGTTGGGTAGCACAACGTCGACCTCCACCCAAATCGTAGTTATCAGGAGATGGTGTAACTATCACTTAAGGCGCAACACCATTCTGGTTGTGGTACTTGAGTAGCCAACGTCGGCCTCCACCAAATTCATTCACCACCAACATCTCTCATTGAAAGATAGGGCATCCCCTGTACCCATTGGGTTCATCACTTGGGGATTTATTTCCCTAAGACCCATGAGGATCTTTTGTTTCCAAATAACTCCAAAGGCTACCACCAACAAGGAGGTCAAAAGTGGAATCAATACAATAAAGTAGGCTTGTGAATTTGAATTCCACCGAATTCAACTTCAACAAGCCTACCTTGATGTATCTTCTCCATGGCCAAAGAGAAATTAATGACATGCTCATGAAGCATTTGGCTAAGGACAAACCACTTTGAAAAGCATTCAAGATCCATGGTTTCCACAATCACTTGTTGAACCCTACACTTCGACCAAACTCATGCAACTTTGGGAAAAACGACATTGTGTACGAAGCGTTTCTTGGTTGATTATGGAGTCCACATGTCATTATGCCCAAGCAAGCCTCTTGATCCTAGATCAAGCATGGGTTGAATTAAAAGAATATCTTGAAGGTCGAAGCGACACCCCCGTAAGTGGACATCCTCATTTGCCTTCATGAGGAATGAGGAGACTCCATCATATCATCCACAATGACATTCTAAGAAGACGGGGAAGCCAGGGCCATCCAAATGAAAATGGCCCAAGTTCACAAAGTGTTGACGGTTGTTATACACCAATTTCACCTGTCAATATAACATAATTATGTGAAGGAATTATCATTTCTTGCACATATACCTTTCTATTTAACCTATTTCCAATTTTCCTTGGAGAAATAGTGCATGTAGAGAATTATTGCAGGAAATGGGGTAAAAGAGGGGGAGCAATCTTATAAAATACCATCCAGACAATCAAGCGCTGACATGTGGCACCAGATGGATCAAATGGCCTACAAATAGAAGTATCCGAGGCCATCCAACGGTGTAGAACCCATATCAAGGGATGGGACCCACCTGGCGGTGACCTGGAGAAAGCACACGAGAAATAGTGCAGAGACCAGGTCGGCTGACCCCTCAAGTTGGCTCACTTGATCCTAGCGCCAAACTTGGTCAATCGCCACGTTTATCCATCCTTGCTAGAATTATCTTGTGTGTGTCATACTACCTCCAAATTATCATTTATCCATCCTTGCTAGAACCCTACCTAGACCAACCTAGCCTCTCCATTTGATGATTGCTTTGCTTCCACCTAGCCTTCCTTTGGGAGAATATAAATGACACCCTTTGAGAATACTCTAAAAGGGAAAATGCTACATCGATAGATTATGTGCGCTTGCGGATTTATATCTGTGATTCAAGAACTATCAACAAGCATTTCTGGCACCATTGCTAGGAACGATTTATTATTAGTGTGTAGGAAATATCAACAAGCATGTTTGCGCCATTGCCGGGGAAGGCAGCCAAAGTATTGCATGATTGAGTGAATAGGATAGGATCCTGAGTAGGTTTTTGTAGGATAACCCTTCTTGTTTTCATATTTTATGTGAAAATGGGGTAGTGTATTTCTGGTTTCCACTTGCCAGAAAACTTTGTTGAAGATCCCAAATCCCTTCTGAGAGATCGAACTCGTGTCGTTACTCCTCAAAAGCTTCGTGCGGCAAGGAAAGCCAGCGCAACTGCACCAACAACCAAAACACCAATGGCCCAGAAGACCCTTCGTGAGTTTTTGATTCCCCCTGCTAACAATGTGCCTATTGGGCCCGCTGTTAACACGAGAGACGTGAATTTTGAAATCAAGATTGGTCTGATCACTATGGTGCAAGCCAACCCATTTTATAAGAAGGCTAACAAGGATGCAAGTGCTCACCCGGAACAGTTTCTTGAGATCTGTAGCTCTTTTAAGATCAAAGACGTATCACTTGATGTTGTCCGTCTTAGGATGTTTTTGTTCTCTCTTCTTGTGGGAGCGAAACAGTGGTTCTATGCGAACCGAAGTGTTGTAGACACTTAGGAGAAGTGTTCTACGATATTCCTCGCTAAGTTCTTTCTGTTAGGCAAGACCAATGCCCTACGTGTAAGAATTCCAGCTTCCAGCAAGACGCTAAGGAGTCCATTCTCGAGACTTGGGAAAGGCTTCAGAAGACCTGGCCTGCCCCCACCATGGGATGGATGATTGGCTAATCATCCAAAACTTCTAAAATAAGCTGATCCCTTCCGCCCATGACCATGTTGATCCTGCTGCTGGAGGAGCCTTCTTCTCATTGTCAGTGCCCAAAGCTAAAGATTTCATTGAGAAGATGGTGTCAAACAAGGGTTGGAACGAAGAGCATCTCCATACTCGCCAACGAGGCATGCACACCTTGAAGGAGGTGGATATGATCACTGCCAAATTGGACCTCCTTATGAAGAAGATTGATGGACAAGGTAATGGTGAGGTATGTGGCAATGCCTGTGCCCTAGACTCTCACATCACTTGTGAAGTCTGTGGCAACACGAGCCATTTGGGCAATGACTGCCTAGAAACCCGTGAGGATGCCCTATACATAGCCAACAATGGGAACAACAATGGCTATCGTCCAGGAGGTTAAGTGTGGGGCCAACCACGCCCTTTCTTCAAGGAGGATACAACAACAATGGCAATAATGGAAATCAACTCAACTTGAGAGAGCTTGCCATTAGCTAGCTGAAGATCAATGATGCTCTATCCAAGAAGTTGTCGGCTAACAACGAGACCCTAGAGAGCATTAATGCCAAAATTGAAGGACTATCCTTGACCTTCAAGAATCAGTTGAGCTTTAACAAGATGTTAGAGACCCAGCTGGCTCAACTGGGCGCTGATGTTCCACCAATAGAGAATAGCAGGATGCCATGACAGCCCGAACCTCCCATGGAAAGTGCCAATATGATTTCTCTACAAGAAGGCAACTGGCTGAAGGACCCTGGATGTCCAACAATATCTTGCTCGATTGGGGCTCACCACTTTGAAAAGACCCTTTGTGACCTTGGAGCAAGTGTGAGTGTGATGCCCAATGTGGTTTTTGACCAGCTGAACTTCACGAAGCTTACTCCAACACCAATGCAGCTCCAACCGGCTGACTCTTCAGTCCGTTATCCAGCGGGTATCGCTGAAGATGTTCCGATGAAAATCCGGAATTGCTTCATACCCGTGGATTTCGTGGTGCTTGACATGGAGGTCGAGAAGGATATGTCGCTCATCCTTGGGCGACCATTCTTAAGCACCGCGAAGGCTCGCATAGATGTAGGAGCTAGAGAAATCCACTTCCATATCAATGGCAAGGAGGAGAAGTTTAACTTTCGCCCAAAGTTGGAGCAATGCTCCATGATCCGTATCAAGTATGGGTCAAATGTTAAGCACATTCAATAGGTCAAAATCACACCTCCAAAGGTGGACCCGCTCATCATGAGGAGATTGAGCTATGCGGAGAACCCATCTTATTGTCCACGCCGACACCTCAAGAAGACAGAGAAGTCCGTGCCTCCCCAATGGCCCAAGTCCACCAAACTGCCAAAGAAGGAATGGCGGAAGAAGCAACACAAGCCGTCCGAGCCCATCCCTCTGGGCTCGGATGTCAAGAAATGAAGAAGGAATGTCCATCTCATCGGACGGTGGTGAGACCTAGCCAATAGGTTAAATTGGTATTTATCCTTTTCTTAATTTTTCTTTTCTCTTCAATTGGTTTTCCCCATTTAGTTTGATTTTTCCTCACTGCATATTTGATTTTTCTTAGCAAGTTGAGAACCTTTATTCTCAACTATCATTTTTTTCTTTATTTTCCACAAAAAGAAAATTGTTGGGTTTTTTAAAAAGAATTTTTATTCAGAAAACAACTTTTCTGAGCTGCAAAAGTGGTAATTCACCAATGTGCTAATTTCATAGCCGTTGAGGTGCCACCTGCCGAAAGGGAGAACAGGGGGCCCACCTGTCAATGCGGCCCACCCGCCTGTTTGGCTGACATGGGAAAAAGGCCATTTTGGCTCTCTCTCCTCCACGGCTACATTTGATTCCCTTGCGACCATTGGGGAGTGTACACTATAAATGGTGGCCTTGAGGAGCACTACTCTTCACACCTCTCCAAAGTCACTCTTGCTCACATTGTTTTTATTGCTCTTTATTGAAGTACTCTTGCTCAAAATCCAACCCAAAAAGATTTTCTTTTGTTTGCATTTGCAATTTGTTCTCAAGTTATTCAAGAGAAAATTCATTGGGATTTCTGCTTTTGCTAACATTATCTTATTCGAGTTTTTGCATTCTGTGTTCTTGCTTGTTGTGGCCATGAAAGGAATGAAGAGGTTGTTTGGAAAGAGGAAGGAGGCTGCAAGTTCAAGCCTCGGTGGAAACTCAAGTGCACGTCTCTCTTCCGTTGCTACACCAAATTCACGGAGGAGGAGTGAATGTGAGGACATGGTGCTAGGATAGATAAGTAGCGTTGAATGTCTCGTAGACCCACAGATTGAAGAGGTATGCAGTAAGTGGTGATAGTCCTATCTGTCCTTTGTAATACTCCACGTTCGGCTATGCCACAGGCTCTTGGCCGGAATCGTCCTAGTGTTGCTAGGGGTAAACCCGTGCCTGATATGTTAATACACTTAGCATGAGAATTCATAATTGATATAATTATTAGTAACTAACTTAGGCTATGTATATGTATAGTAGAAGCACAGTAGGAGTATCTACCTAACTCTTAGCCTAGTCTCTCTTTACCTCATTTACCCCCCCCCCCCAGGATAGAATGCTCTTGTGTGTGTCACACTACCTGTGACACCCGGTTTTGAAAAATGAATTAAGTGCAGTGTATGTGTGCCCAGGATGTTGCTTCACACATACACATCAACATCACAAACGGTAAACAGAAATAACCATGTCACGAATAATACAAATACGTTGATTTTATTGCAGCAGAAAATAAACTAGCGTAGGCAACTCTAACTCCACAGGCAATCGATGGTAGTACACACGCTTAGTATTCCGCTTTGTCTTCAAAAATATCTCTTGCAGCTGAATTAATTTTGGGAATAGCAAGAGTGGACACGTGTCGTACTCAACAAGTGTGGGAAAATATGATGTATAGCTTAAACAAGGATGGAAACAAAATGTCTAATTGCAGAAAAGTACATTAGCTCATAAACATGTAAAAGCAGCCTAAAATGTCTATGTGAGTTTAATTTCCTTCACATCCCAAGTAATTATCATAATCCATTTTCAGCATCCTCATTTACCATCATAATTCATTTATAACCAGCCAACAATTAATATCATAACCATATGCCAATTCCATAACTCTCATAACCATCCATACTCTTATGACATAACCAATCCTATACCGAACCATCCCAAAACCCAAATCCAATTCTAATTTGTAGGTCAGCCAGGTGCTCTTAACTGGGAGCACGACTATCATGATAGTTTTTAACACTCTACAGAAGTCGTACCACTTTACCCACATGTTCGTGATTTCATCACCTTTTGATGACTAAGGAGTCTCTATTATGCCGTCTCACACTTCCGTTGATATGTGGCCAAGGGATCACAAAATAGCCTTTCAAAAGGGACTACTAGTATGTACGGACCCACTAAGATTTCATCAGCGGGCTTAAATCTCCATTCTCCCTCCCACGGGCCACCTCGTGTGCCATGCGGATCACAGGGTAGCCCTACTCAACTCCCATTCCCCACGTCATCCAGTGGTCCATACAGTACTAGCAGTATACCTAATTATTCAGCTACGCCGCACTCATACTTGGCCTTGTGGTGGCACTGTTGTTCTGGCATATTCTCGCATGAACTGGTCCTTAGATCTAAGGAAAGCAAAACCACCATACCATCCAACACATTCCATAAAACCATGCTAGCTTAGATCACCTATGTTCCATGTTGCTAAATTAATCATCATCCCATTACCATCTCAAATTCTCATTATTAAAGTTGTCAAGCATACTATTTTAAGTTACCCATAACCCGTGTAGCGATGCGATGCGAAAGAGAAAAATACCCATACCCGACTCATCATGTGTAACCTGGCGACAAGGGGTGGCATACAACACTAGTAAACTCCTACGAATAGGTTTCCTATCAAATTGACACAAGCATGCAGTTTTGCAAACAAAACATTTAAAACATAGGATCAATATGGTCAAGAACACTTGCCTTATATTCCGCACTCTGATGGTCAAGCAAATCAAAGTATTGCATATGAAGATCCACGAATATTCGCTTCGTGATTGTAACCACTTGAGCGTACTCGTCTACTCGTAATCAAGAACATACACATATGAAGATACACAACAAATGCATTGCAATCAACACTAACAAATATGCAATGACATGAACGCACGTGAATAATTTGTTATGAAGATTAATAATTTATTACATGGGTTTCATATTTATTGTAGATTATTTAAACAAGTTTTCAGATTAATCACTATTAACTCAGAAATTGAAATAATTATCCTATAATAAGAATTAGGTTTAAAATATCATAAATTACTTCTTAGAATTCATTCTGAATTTTCTATGGCTTTTAAATAATTTTCCTTAATGATTTACTATTTATTTGATAAAACTTGGAATTAATTACAATTAATAAAGAGGCAAAATAATTATTCCAAAACATTAAATATGCTAAAACTATATAGTAACTTCATGAAATTTATTCTAAATTTTCTGGAACTTTTCTAGATTTAATTTGATACTCCCTGAGTTAATTAGCTTTAAATCCTATCTATTAAATTTAGAAAACAGATTAAATAATATTGAAAATATAAGATTTGGTCAAACCTGAAATAACATATTGATCTTGGTGGATATTATAAAACTTGCAAGTTTAAGTTGATATATGATGATCTAGTGATGATTAATAGACACATGAATAAATTAAACTCTATACATTATGTAATTTTATTATTAGATTAATTCTTGTCATTTAGATCTAAGCCATAAAATCTACCATGTGAGTGGTTATTCTCGACAGTCGTGGAACGGCGACGTGATGCGTGTCTTCGAGATCTGGAGTTTCGTTGACGAAGAGGACGATAGTGACTTAGCGACTCTGTCGAATATCGGTGCCATGATGTAAATGAAGGGGATGGCTAGCGGTCATGCGTTGACGAAGAAATCGGCCATGACATAGTAATCTCCCAGGACGATAGTGCGACGAGCTCCAATGGACGGTGGCTCCTTCCCTTTTATTTATCCTCTTCCCTTCTCTTCTTCTCCCTCTTTTTCTTCTCTGGCGTGCCTTTTCTGCTCGCGACTTGGGTTACGGCAGGACATCAGTCCTCTCCCTTTTTTTATAGGGGTGGCCAGGCTACAGGACTTGAAGTCCCTCCTGAGTACGCGTGCTCTCTCTGGAGCTCCGTTCTGTTGATGAGGATATCGCTACCATTGATACAACCACAACAGCAGCCCATTCACCACTTGTGGCTAATCAAGGTCCAATGACACGCGCTCATGCACGTGAACTTAATTATCAGGTGAATTTATTCCTAGCTGTTCAAACTAATTATCCTTCAAATGGAGAACTATTAAAGCCTTGTGATGACCTTGTTATTATTAGATGCTTGGGAATTGATCCAGCTAGGAGGAATGGAGGGATTAATGCAATGAAGGCTGCTCCGCTCGAGGGGTCCTCGTAACTACAGCAAGTACCAGCTTAAAAGGGGCATAACTTTCAACTCCCAAGGTTGTCTAAAATAAGTACTTTCTAGAAAGGTATCTTCGTCTACTTTCCATTGGATCAAGAATCAAAGGCAGATGACGCTTGAGCTGCCTAGAAAAGGCCGAACAAGACTCGTGACTCCATGATGTGTTCTAGTCTGCCTCCTCTATATAAGCAACTAGCAGCCATAGGAATAACTTGGGTTTTGTTTTCTGTAAGTTTCGCCATTGCTACTCCCCTGTAACGCAAGTGTAAGCGAGAATTTCCGATTACTTGAATTAGAACCCCAACTTATCACATCCATGAGTGTTTGCTTGTTATCTTGTTCTTGCTTGTTCTTCAATTGCTTGCAGGTTCAAGGCTGTTCTTGGCACGGCAAGAACAACAACAACAGGAGCCGGTGTAACTATCCTTAAGGCACAAAACCCTTGTGGTTGTTGTAGTCGGGTAGCACAACGTCGAACTCCACCCAAATCGTGTTTATCAGGAGACGGTGTAACTGTCGCTCAAGGCGCCACACCGTTCTGCTTGTGGTAGTCGGGTAGCCAACGTCGACCTCCACCAAATTCGTTCACCACCAACATCTCTCATCGAAAGATAGGGCATCCCCTGTACCCGTTAGGTTCATTAAGTGGTATCGGAGCCAGGTTGCTCGGTGAGAGATTTCCTTCTCCTTGTTCTTCATTTACCTACAATCCACTTTTGCCTACAAAATTTCACTCTAAAAATCATAAAAAATACTTTGAGCCTTTTGCTTGGCTACTTAGCTCTCGACTTGTTGAATTCACAATTGCCTTTTTGTGTCAAGTTGCTAGTCCTAAGTTTTTCACCGCTAGAGTTTCGAGTTTGTGCCACCTTGTTCTCAATCCATTTTTATTATCTATCCAAAGTTGAGAAAAAAGGCATGTGGAAAAGAAAAGCCACACGGATCAGCAAGAAAAAGGCACGTGCAAAGAAAGAAAAGCCGCACTAATTACAATCGCTGAAAAAAGTTTCTCTGTAAGAAAAAGAAGAAGAAACCGTTTTTGCAACATTTGTTTCAAGTTTCGGAGTTCAACTTGTTGTTTTGAATGTTTTGTTAAAACACAACGTTCGTGTTGTTCGAACTTTTCTACTACAGTAAATTTAACATCATGTGGAGTAACGGCTCGCGTCTCTATCACGGTTTAGACTAGGACAAGCACCGTACCGTCATGGAACGTTTGTTCAACTTGTTGTGACTAATGTGGTACTAGATGTTCCTTTGTGCAACTCATTTCTAGCAGCCACCTACAACTCCACAAAATTATCTACAACACCACAGGATTGTGCTGGCAGCCACCGTTTGTTGTTCTTGCTGTTTGCCGGCGCTTCTTGCATCGCGTGGTAAGAACTTGTAATAGCTTGATTTCTTGCTAGTGAGGAAGTGATTGTGTCCTACCACCTCTTAGCAACTGCTAGGATTAATCTGCTTGCTGTTGTATTTTCTTTCTTTACTAACCATGTCAGCTGATGCGAATGAGACATCTCCACATTCACCACGTACGAGGGGGATCATTCAACAT
Source organism: Tuctoria greenei (assembly GCA_036927565.1). Lineage (NCBI taxonomy): Eukaryota > Viridiplantae > Streptophyta > Magnoliopsida > Poales > Poaceae > Tuctoria > Tuctoria greenei. The sequence goes on from JAYESD010000009.1 coordinate 58,608,356, forward strand.
TTTGAACGCCATCTAAAGCTGCACACGGATGCCCTCAACGAGGATATTCAAGTCACTAATGATCACATTGGTCAATTAGAGTTGACGCAAATTTGCACCAACACCAAGCTGACCACATTAGAAAGCCCTGTTGGGGCTATTAACACTTCCCTTGCAGCAATCATTGAGCGATTGGAGAGGATGAACAGGTTGGACGCGAAGAGAGGCAAAGACGTGTTGATGACGAAGCGGAGTATTCAGCAGATACCGAGCTTGATGATGGACATTTCAGGTATCGATGACAGCCACGTCGCGACCATCGTGGTATGGGTGGTCGAGCCCTATGACGTGAGGTACATAACAATGACGATTCCCTACACAACATTAAATTCTCCATACCACCCTTTGATGGGAAATATGATCCATATGCATATCTGTCTTGGGAATTATCAGTAGATCAAAAAATTGCATGCCATGATTTCTCTGACAATAAAAAGGTTAGAGCTGCTACTAATGAATTCACTGACTTTGCTTCTATTTGGTGGCATGAGTATCAAACTAAAAATCCAGTTACCATACCACAAACTTGGATTGCCTTGAAACGAATCACACATCGTCGTTTTGTTCCTTCCTATCATGCTCGTGACCTGTTGCATAAATTACAACAACTCAGGCAAGGCAACCAATCTGTTGAGGAATACTATCAAGAACTACAAATAGGCATGATGCAGTGTGGCCTAGTTGAAAATGAAGAGGCAGCAATGGCTAGGTTATGGGTGGTTTAACAAGAGAAATTTAGGACATATTGGCTTATAAGGAATACACTAACGTCACTCGATTATTCCATCTTGCTTGTAAGGCTGAAAGAGAAGTGCAGGGACGACGCACAAGAACTAACATTTTTGCAGGTTGAACTACCTCATGGCAATCCCACTCAAGTGCTGCTGGTCTTAAGCATGATTCTTCGGATGATGCTTCCAATCGGTTGCCAGGATTACATCAAAATCAGCACCTTCGCGTGCTATCGAGACAACAAAAGGATCCAACCCATTCCACAAAACCATGCTTGCTTATATCACCTATGTTCCATATTGCTAAATTAATCAACATCCCATTACCATCTCAAATTCACATTATTAAAGTTGTCAAGCATATTATTTTAAGTTACGCGTAACCCTTGTAGCGATGCGGTGCGAAAGAGAAAAATACCCATACCCGACTCATCATGTGTAACCGGGTGACAAGGGGCGGCATACAACACTAGTAAACTCCTACGAATAGGTTTCCTATCAAATTGACACAAGCATGCAGTTTTGCAAACAAGACATTTAAAACATAGGATCAATATTGTCACACCCGTTATTAAAAAAGGCGGCCAGATGCTTTCCACATGTATGCCAGTATCAGTTGAACTCATACATGTGTAGACGGAAGTGAAATACCATTAAATATTGCCATGTTCGAGTACATCATCTTATTACAATAAATGATCATCCTGGTGTAAAGAAAAGTACACAAGCAGCGGAAAACAAATAAAAGGGCTCCAAGCACAGGCATTGCATGGGGGATACATCAGCCTAGAACATATCGTCTGGATCTCCATAGAAGTCCTGGTTCTCCACCTCTTCATCCTCATAGACTGGGGGAAAAATTATGCAACTAACAAGTTTTAGTACCAACGGTACTCGCAAGTGGGGAAGTTTATATCATGTGGTTCATAACGAGGAAGGCAAATAATGGTAAAGCACTATAGCAATTACAACCTACCCTTAATGTTGTTAAGCACCTACATGTAGGTGAAACCCATCCATAAACCCCATAGTGACCAGATAATGCCAAACCATATACCAATTAACCATGTGTGCTAATTATGAACTTGGTCTCAAGCCGCTCGTGTCTGTGAGCACGGTTGTCTAGACAGTTTGACAAAACTCTGCAAAGTTTGTATCCTTTACCCACAGTTCATGATCTCATCCCCTATTTCCAGGTGGACTAAAATAAACCTCCCTGTTGCCAGCAGCGGCCAACCACTATACACACTTCCATAGGTGTGCGTCCAGGAGATCACTACAAGGTCTTTCCAATGGTTCTTCTGACTTGCAATCGGAACTATGAGGTTTCACAGCTCCGGCACTTGGATTCTATATTTCCCTCCGCCAGGAGAAGCCCCCTCTAGAGCCATGCGGATCCCAAGGCTACATCAGGAGCGTCCAAATTACTAAACCAAGTTGTCCCATATACATCCCTGTGGCAATATTGTATAACTTATCAACTTCCTCCATAACCCGGTCCTTAGAATCCAATAGGTGTCAAACCCCAAACCATTGTCTTGTGCACGCATGCACCATACCAATAAACACATCCTATCAGATTCATATCAACTACTTCCATTATTGCCAATAGCTCATATTTCATATAGATCAAATATAACATGTAGACAAATTGATTCATATTCAATTAAGCATAGCTAAGTGTGAACTAGTTAATATTAAACCATCCAAACCATAGCAACAAGGAATACTGTGGAAAATCTAGGGAAAATGTAACATAGGATTCATCTTTTAATTTATCATGCATCTAACTAAACTTAACAAAAAGGGTGTAAGATGGTCAAGGAATTTGCCTCCAGAGTAGGGTTCGTGGTCGACGGGAAACTGGTGCTCTTGAAGGTTGAAAGTCAGTTCTGGCCCCGACTCTAGATACGATGTTGCACATAAAATAATATCATACAATAAGAACAATCACAAAATGCAAACATATAAAATCCTACGCATTTATGATTTTATGGGTAATTTAGTTCATAGCCATAAATTTTTTCTTATTGAGAATTTGGAGTTAAATGAGATAATTTGAATAAATCATATTTTTAGCAATTTTATACAGATTTATATATTTATTTGAAACCTATTATTATTTTCCAGAAAGTTTCCTCCTTCAAAAATATGCTTAAAATAGATTCGCAACATAAAATATGCATTTTACAATTTTTTACAACATTTTTAGTATTTATTTCTAATGTATAAATTAATTTCTATAGTTTAAATACAGTTACAAAGCATTTTATATATAAACTAGCAATTTAATTAAATTATTAAAAATAATTACAGAATTGAATATTAATTAAAAATATGTATAGGGTTGCTTTTATAATATTTTATGGAAACCATGGACTTTTATTTAATTTCTGATATTTTTAGGGGCTAATCTACAAAATGCAATTAATCTAGAGGCTAAAAACTATTTTTATAAATTCCAGGGGTCATGTTATAAGTTTCTAGTATTTCATTTGCTATTTTCTAATATTCTAGGGGTTAATTTATGAAATCCACAGTCAATTCTTGATTTATATAAAGTCCACGGCCTCTTTTGCATTTTTCTTGGGTTTCTGCATGATTAATTTATTTTTCCAGGGGCTAGTCTGCAAAATGGTAAGGGCCCTGGTGTAAAATACCAGGCGTGTAGAATAATTTAAATTCTAGCCGTCGGATCTTGAATCTATGGCTTAGATTTAATTAAACGAAAGGGTACATTATGATCTAATCTCGACCGCATGTTTGAAACGGATGGCCGACAAGCGGCCACGTCACCCACATGACCAGGGGCGGCGGCGCGCGACGGCGTAGAGTGCTCGCGGCGGCGTTCCTGCCGGCGGCGACCAAAGCGCACAACAGACCAAAGAAAGGGGACATTTCTATAGCGAAAAAGGGAGACGAAGGCGAGACAAACTCACCTAAAGGTGTTGCAAGGCCCGGAACAGAGCGGAAACAAGGCAGTGACGGCGAGTGGCGGTGGAACTCGGCAGCGGCGACGCAGTCGGCGTCGCGACGACATTTCCCCCAAAATACGATGTTCAACGAGCTCCTAAGCACACGGCGAACATGTTAGACAAGGTTTTGAGGTGAGAAATTAGGTGATTCGATGGGAACGGAGTCGCCATTACCGAGCTCGACGGTGGCTAGGGTTTGAGATGTCAGGGTGATGGATTGGGGGGGGGGGGGGGATTCGGCCGAATTTCATACGGGTTCGGAGGAGTAACGTACGGTGAAATCATGAGGCACTATTTGGTGCTTGGTTGAGTAGAAATGGGCGACATTGAAGAGGGAGTGAGTGGGCGACGCGACGCGAGCAAAACCAACGCGCGGCGGCTCGGTGGGGAAGGCGGATCTGACGGGCGGGGCCCGGCTGGCAGTGAGGGGGGACGGGAGGCGCGGGCGCGAGCCGGCGCTGGAAGAGAGGGGAGTTGGGCGGGGAAAAGGATGGGCGACTCAGGTTAGTTTTTCCTTTTTCTTTTTGTTTTCTTTTTCTTTTATCTTTTGTTTTTCTTTCATTTTATGATTTGAATTCTAAAACAAAATTTCTAATGAATTTAAATTATCAAAAATTTCACACATTCAATACACATGATGTACTTGCCTTATGAGAATTTTATACCAAAAGAAATTATTTTATATCTCTAGTTAAAATTCATTTTACATTTTTTTCCCAAAAATTGGGTGTTACAATTCTACTGCCCTAAAAAGGAATCTCGCCCTCGAGATTCGGACGTTCTATAGAAAGAGATCGAAAATGGGGCCTTGAGGTCTTCTTTGTCTTCTCCACGTTGCTTCTTCCTTTGAGGGTATTTTCATTGCATCATGCACACGTGAATCATCTTCCTCCTCATAATGTCTCAAGATAGCTTTATCAGATAGGCTACCCCCTTATGCTTTGGCTTACATTAGGGTAAACTTTTCTCGCTATCATGTAATACTGTAGTAGAGTGAGAATCATCACGATACGTACCTTTCACAGCTACAGATGCACCCTGAACATCCTCCAAGGACACGTTATTGATCGGACACGCGATGGATTATGTGTCGACTGCTTCTTTAAGCAACTGAAGGAGTAGTGGCCTCTCTCGCCGCGTTAGTAGCATTGCCTAGTCATGTTGGTACCTTGAGTTTTATTGCCTGACTGTTGACTATGTTGCGGCTGCTCTATTGGACGAGAAGAATGTTGGTGTTGCATCTGCTGAACTTGCTGGGTATATGGCACTGGTGAAGTGGAGTTGGCAGGATGACTCATGTGTGCCATCTGTTGTGGATTAAAGCAAGGGCAGTTGTTGTCGACAGAGGATTGCCCCATCACCATCTTTTGCTTGCGATCTTCTCCATCACATTCCTTCCTCTTCCTTTCCACAGTGATGGCCTTATACACCAGATGTTGAAAGTTAGTATAGTCGCTAGAGGACATCATCAACTATATCTCTTTATCCAATCCCTCCTTGAAACAAAATTGCTTCTTTGCATCGGTGTCCACATCTCCAGGACCATAATGGGATAACTGTGTAAATTTATTCAAATACCCCCGCACATTCATATTCCCTTGCTTTAGTGCGAGGAACTCCAACCGCTTTGCTTGAATTTTGCCTTCAGGCACATGATGGTTCCGAAAGTTGTGCACAAACTCTTGCCAAGTTATGTTCTCTGGGTTTTCATGTGTAGTCGTATAAGCGGTCCATCAGTCAGTTGCGGGTCCTGAGAGTTGATGAGATGCCAGTAGTACTCTTTCTCGTCCTTCAAATTGAACAATCCTCAATTTACTCTCAATTGTCTTTAACCAGTCGTCAGCATCCATAGGCTCTATAGCATTTGAAAAGACTAGAGGCTGAGTGTTCATGAAGTCCCTCAGACAAGATCTTGGCTGCTGATGAGGAGGCGGTGGAGGTGGAGGTGCTTGTTGCATGTTGTTCACAATCTATGTCAAATTCTGCATCAATTGCATTTGCATTGCCATCATTTGTTGCATTTGATTCGCTGCTGGTTCTCTACGGGCACCTCTTTCGTTCCACTGTGGTATTGGAATCCCGTCATCGTCATCATTGTTAAGGGGTACACCACGCCCACGTCCTCTTCCTCTGCCTGCCATCTGATGTTGGGATGTTGTTTTAGAATAAGAAGATAAGGGAGTAACTATTATACTTATATACGATTCCCACTATTTACATCAAGGAGAATAAGTTTGTGAAAATATTATTTTATTCAATAAAAAGATGAGGTTGTGTACAAGGTGCCAAAGCATTACACAACACACATCACACCCACAATCAAGCAAACAGTCACAAGCCAAAACAACAAAACTTAGGATTATAACACGTCTCTACTCGTCTTATTAATTTATTGGGTAAAGTAGCTACTCCTATGTTGTGTGATGTAGGGTGAGTTAACTCTCTTCTTTAGATCCTCTTCGTACATCCAAGCCTCAACGCCTGAAGTATATCCCTCGGAGGTCCTCATCGGTGATCATCTGGTACTCTTGGATGATAGACTCCTGATACTTCACGAGAGCACGCATATCTTGAAGCTCCCGCTGGTAGTGCTCGAGGCGGTTGCTAAGATGAACTCCATCATTGATGCTCCTTTCCATTTGCCAGTTCGTGAACTATGGTTGCACTGATGCACAAGTGAAGTTATTGATGTTGATTGGACATTGAGGCGTGAAGGCGTGGGTGGTGTCCTGAAGTCTGGTGGTTGGTGTAGCATTGGCTAGTGATAGCCACCCATGTTGCATCCTTCTCCGCATCTGCTCGAGTGGCTCTCCAAGTTGGGACGAAGTGATTCTTGATAAGCTGACCGTTGTAGTAGATCAAGAGCTCACTCATCCATTCTTCACGATCTACATGATGAACCTCGGTAGTATGATAGCGAATGTAGAGTTTGTGGGTGTCGTATCCAGCAATAAGTAGCATGCCCTAAGACAATGATTCATTCCTTCGATGACATCTCCAGTGAAATAGTACGTCATCAAGTTTCTTGGATCTTGCTGAGGGGATCTTGGAGCATGGGTTGGATCACATGAGACAAGTTGAATCCATGTGGTGGTCAGGTGAGTGTTAGCCATCTACAGTTGAGGAGAAGAGTGTTAGAAAATCAAAATAGTGAAGACAAATGGAGTAAGTTAACAAGACAAGGTAGAATATACAAATAAATTTTTTAAAAGATTTTTTTGAAAATAGCAAAGTCCTTAATGTGTCCATTTCTATCTAAGCTCGCATCCTACGGGCAACCTGGCTCTAATATGACTTTGTCACACCTGGTATTAAAAAAGGCCACCAGATGCTTTCCACATGTATGCCAGGATCAGTTGAACTCATACATGTATAGATGAAAGTGAAATACCATTAAATATTGCCATATTCGATTACATCATCTTATTACATAAATGACCATCCAGGTCTAAAGAAAAGTACACATGCAGCGGAAAACAAATAAAAGGACTCCAAGCACAGGAGTTGCACGGGGGATACGCAGCCTAGAACATCTCGTCTGGATCTCTGTAGAAGTCCTGGTTCTCCACCTCTTCATCCTCATAGACTAGGGGAAAAATTATGCAACTAACAAGTTTGAGTACCAACGGTACTCGCAAGTGAGAAATTTATGTCATGTGGTTTATAACAAGGAAGGCAAATAATGGTAAAGCACTATAGCAATTACAACCTACCCTTAATGTTGTTAAGCACCTATATCTAGGTGAAACCCATCCATAAATCCCATAGTGACCAGATAATGCCAAACCATATACCAATTAACCATGTGTGCTAATTATGAACTTGATTCCAAGCTGCTCGTGTCCGTGAGCATGGCTGTCTAGACAGTTTGACAAAAGTTTGCAGAGTGTGTATTCATTACCCACAGTTCGTGATTTCATCCCCTGTTTCCAGATGGACTAAAATAAACCTCCCTGTTGCCAGCGGTGGCCAACCACTATACACACTTCCATAGGTGTGCGGTCAGGAGATCACTACGAGGTCTTTTCGATGGTTCTCTTGACTTGCAATTGGTACTCTGAGGTTTCACCGCTCCGACACCTGGAGTCTATTTTCCCTCCGATGGGAGAAGCCCCCTCTTGAGCCAATCGGATCCCAAGGCAATTGTCTGAACCAATTCCCCGCTCGTTCGATTACCAACACTAAACCGGGAGAGACCAAATTACTAAACCAAGTTGTCCCATATACAACCATGTGGCGATACTGTATGGCTTAGCAACTTCCTCCATAACCCGGTCCTTAGAACCCGATAGGTGTCAACCCCCAAACCAATGTCTTGTGCACGCATGCACCATACCAATCGACACCTCCAATCAGATTCCTATCAACTACTTCTATTATTGCCAACTGCTCATATTTCATAGTAGATAAAATATAACATGTAGACAAATTGATTCATATTCAATTAAGCATGGCTAAGCGTGAACTAGTTAATATTAAACCGTCCAAACCATGGCGACAAGGAATACTGTGGAAAATCTAGGGAAAACATAACATAGGATTTATCTTTTAATTTAGCATGCATCTAACTAAAACTTAACAAAAAGAGTACAAGATGGTTAAGGAATTTGCCTCCAGAGTAGGGTTGGTGTTCGACGGGAAACTGGTGCTCTTGAAGGTTGAAAGTTGATTCGGGCCCTGACTCTAGATACGATGTTGCACATAAAATAATAGCATACAATAAGAACAATCACAAAATGCATACATGAACATAAAATCTTACGCATTTATGATTTTATGGGTAATTTAGTTCATAGGAATAAAGTATTTCTTATGGAGAATTTGGAGTTAAATGAGATAATTTGAATAAAACATATTTTTAGCAATTTTATACAGATTTTTATATTTATTTGAAACCTATTATTATTTTCTAGAAAGTTTCCTCCTTCAAAAATATGCTTAAAATAGATTACCAACATAAAATATGCATTTTAAAATTTTTTACAACATTTTTAGTATTTATTTATTATGTGTAAATTAATTTCTATAGTTCAAATACAATTACAAAGCATTTTATATATAAACCAGCAACTTAATTAAATTATTAAAAATAAATACAGAACTGAATGTTAATTAAAAATATGTATAGGGCTGTTTTTATAGTATTTTGTGGAAACCATGGACTTTTATTTAATTTCTGACATTTTTTTAGGCTAATCTACAAAAATACAATTAATCCAAAGGCTAGAAACTATTTTTATAAAGTCCAGGGGTTATGTTATAAGTTTCTAGTATTTAAGTTGCTATTTTCTAATATTCCAGGGGTTAATTTATGAAATCCACAGTCAATTCATGATTTATATAAAGTCTAGGGCCTCTTTTGCATTTTTATTGGGTTTCTGCATGATTAATTTATTTTTCTAGGGGCTAGTCCGCAAAATAGCAAGGGCCCCGGTGTAAAATACCAGGCGCGCAGAATAATTTAAATTATATCCGTCGGATCTTAAATCTATGGCTCGGATTTAATTAAATGAAGGGGTACGTTATGATCTAATCTCGGCCGCACGTTTGAAATGGACGACCGACAAGCGGCCACGTCACCCACGTGACCCGGGGCGGTGGTGCACGACGGCAGAGTGCCCGCAGCGTCGTTCTTGCCGGCGACAACCAAAACACACAACAGACCAAAGAAAGGGGGCATTTCTATACTGAAAAAGGTAGATGAAGGCGAGACAAATTCACCTAGAGGTGTTGCAAGGCCGGGAACAGAGCGGAAACAAGGCGGTGATGGCGAGTGGTGGTGGAACTCGGCAGCGCCCAACATAGTTGGCATTGCGAGAACATTCCCCCCAAAATACGATGTTCGGTGAGCTCCTAAGCACACGGCGAACATGTTAGACAAGGTTTCGAGGTGAGAAATTGGGTGATTCAATGGGAACGGAGTCGCCATTACCGAGCTCGACAGCGGCTAGGGTTTGAGATGTCGGGGTGATGGATTTGGGGGGGGGGGGGTTGGGGGGGGGGGGGGGGGGGGGTTGGGGGGGGTTGGGGATTCGACCGGGTTTTATACGGGTTCGGAGGAGTAACATACGGCGAAATCATGGGGCACTATCTGACGCTTGATTGAGTAGACACGGGCGACATTGAAGAGGGAGTGAGTGGGCGTCGCGACGCGAGCATTACGGGCGTGCGGCGGCTCGGTGGGGAAGGCAGATTTGACGAGCGGGTCCCGACAGGCAGCGAGGGGGAGACGGGAGGCACGGGCCGACGCTGGAATAGAGGGGAGTTGGGCCCGCGAAAAGGATGGGGCGACCCAGGTAAGTTTTTCCTTTTTCTTTTTGTTTTCTTTTTCTTTTATCTTTTGTTTTTCTTTCATTTTATGATTTGAATTTTAAAACAAAATTTCTCACAAATTTGAATTATAAAAACTTTCACACATTCAATACACATGATTTACTTGCTTTATGTGAATTTTATACCAAAAGAAATTATTTTATATCTCTAGTAAAAATTCATTTTACATTTTTTCCAAAAGTTTGGTGTTACAAATATGGTCAAAAACACTTGCCTTAAATTCCGCACTCCGATGATCAAGCAACTCAATGTCTTGCATATGAAGATCCATGAATATTTGCTTCTCGATCGTAACCATTTGAGCGTACTCATCTACTCGTAATCGAGAACATACACATATGCACATACACAATAAATGCATTGCAATCAACACTAACAAATATGCAATGACATGAATGCACGTGAATAATTTCTTATGAAGATTAATAATTTATTACATGGGTTTCATATTTATTGCAGATTATTTAAGCAAGTTTTCGGATTAATCACTATTAACTCAGAATTGAAATAATTATCCTAGGATAAGAATTAGGTTTAAAATATCATAAATTACTTTCTAGAATTCATTCTTAATTTTCTATAGCTTTTAAGTAATTTTCCTAAATGATTTACTATTTATTTGATCATACTTGGAATTAATTACAATTAACCCAGAGGCAAAATAATTATTCTTGAACATTAAATATGCTAAAATATTATCACTAACTTCCTAAATTTATTCTAAATTTTATTGAATTTGTCTAGATTTAAGTTGATACTCTCTGAGTTAATTAGCTTTAAATCCTATCTATTAAATCTAGAAAACAGATTAAATAATATTGAAAATATAAAATTTGGTCAAATCTGAAATAACATATTGATCTTGGTGGATATGATAAAACTTGCAAGTTTTAGGTTGATATATGATGATCTGTTGATGATTAATAGACACATGAATAAATTAAACTCTACACATTGTGTAATTTGATTATTAGATTAATTCTTGTCATTTAGATCTAAACCGTAAAACCTACCGTGTGCCTGGGTATTCTCGACAGCCGTGGAACGGCGGCATGACGCGTATCTCCGGGATCTAGAGTTTTATTGATGAAGAGGACAACGGCGACTTAGCGACTCCGTCGAACATCGATGCCATGATGTAGACGAAGGAGACGACTAGCGGCGATGCCTCGACGGAGAAATCAGCGTCGACGTAGCCATCTCCCACAAAAACGGTGACAGTGCGACGAGCTCCGGCGGACGATGGCTCCTTCCTTTTTTTTCCTACTCTTCCCTTCTCTTCTTCTCCCTTTTTTTTTCTTCTCTGGCGTGCCTTTTGTACTGTCGGCTAGGGTTACGGCAGGACATCAGTCCTCTCCCTTTTATTATAGGGGCGGCCAGGCTACAGGACTTGAAGTCCATCCTGAGTACGGGCGCCCTCTCTGGAGTCCCGTTCTGTTACAGGAGCTTTTTGCCGGAACCCAGGGCATGGACAAGAAGTCCAGGACGAAAGCTTGAAGCTTCCCCCGGAAACTTCCAGAAGGTCCTGGAAGGTACCAAAATACTTCTATTAGGTTCTAGAAACTTCCAGAAAGATCCATTTTTTCTTTCTTTATAGGTTATATATTTTTGTAATAATATTTATTTAGTAATAATTTTTTTGGAAAGTCCCAGAAACTTCTTTCTTTAGTATATTAATTTTGGTAATAATTTTTTTAGCTTATTTATTTTGGTAATAAATTTTCAATACTTGAGGATGAATGCAAAATGCAAGATGAGATGCATATTTTATATTTTTATTTATAAAAACAGTTTATTTCTATTATTAAATTCTAACTTCTTATTCAAATTTTAATTTGCCAAAGTTTGAAAATCGGGATGTTACACTACCTCCAAATTATAATTTATCCATCCTTGCTAGAACCCTACCTAGACCAACCTAGCGTCTCCATTTGATGATTGCTTTGCTTCCACCTAGCCTTCCTTTGGGAGAATATAAATGACACTTTGGGAATACTCTAAAAGGGGAAATGCTACATCGACAGATTTCGTGCACTTGTGGATTTATATCTGTGATTCAAGAACTATCAACAAACATTTCAGGCACCATTGCTAGGAATGATTTGTTAGTAGTGCATTGGAAATATCAACACTAAGCCACCAACAAAGCAATGGCGGAAAAAGGACAAGCCTCACCAGGTTCATGAAAAGATATCTTGAAGGGAAAAGTCGTCGCAACATCAACAAGTCTTCAGCAAAGCGACAACAAGGCTGGGGCCACCACGAGCCCCACTTGTCCAAGATGATAGCAAAAGGAGGTTTGGCTTGCCAATAAGGGAAGTCATCCATGCCTTCATCTCTGGGCATGGACGACACATCATGAGGCTAAACAGGACGGAGGTAAGTCATGCTCATCGGACTTCAAAAATTTGGTGGAAATCCTTGCCAATAGGTTAATTTGTAGTTATCTCATATTTGATTGTCTAAATTGCATATTTGAATTTCCCATCAATCGTTGCATTTGCATTTATCATATTTGAATTTTCACACTTGCATGTTAGAAGGTAAAATCTCGAACAAAATTGAAATTAAAATTTTGACTTAGAAAATAAATTTATTTGGATATGAATATTGGGCATAACCACTTTAATTCATCTTCCTAATTCAAACAAAAAATATTTCCCTTAGTTATCATTGCATTTACAAGTTGTCTCAAGTTGGGCAAAATAATTTGACAAAGGGTCTAACGTAACACATTTTTCGAGTTGTTTTGTTTGTTATTGATTTTAATACAGCCAGAATGAAGCTTGTAAAGAGTTTGGAAGGCCTCATCAAGCCCAACGCACCATCTGGAGGATTCATGCACATATCCCTCCACCGATCTCATTTTGAGTCATGGTGGAGGAATGCTCAAGATGATAGACCGATGGAGGAGCAAGATGAAATTCATTCAACTCAAATCTCAACTTGGCAAAAGGCATCAAAGATGAAGGCTACACCAGAATCCATGGTTGTGAATTTCTCACATAACGACCTTTAACCCGAACTAGTCTTCAATTTAGGTACAAGTTTAAAATCTTCCGTCGTTTGAATTGCATTAGGATTGGATGGTTTTTTCTTGCATGGGTGAGGGTTTACACCTCCTCGTCATTCAATTCTTTTGCACCCTCACGAGAGTAAGTTTTAGCATTGCTTTTTGATTTTTCAGAAGGAATGTCACCTTACATGGGAATAAATTTAAACAAGTACCTTGAATTTCATGAGCATTATTGAAATTGGCTTAGACATTTTCTGCCTAGGTTTAGAAAATAATGCTTATGGAATGACTTAATGGTTGAATTAGTATGTAGCAACCTTGGAATAATGATATCCCTAATTTTTATTTGAAATTCATTCATGCATGGATCACTAAATTTCAAATTAAGAAATTAAAAAGAGGGAAGCTTGCAGGAGTAGTATTTCTATGTAGGCATACAAGAAGTCGATTTAGAGGTACCATTTCACCAACTCTTGGCCAATGAGTAACCAAGCATGGTTGAAACCTATCGGGATTTAATCCAGAGGGCCACATATCTTTACAAGGCCGGAGGTTTGACATGAAAACCTTCCATGAGCAACCAATGGGCTGCAATTAATAAGTGGGATATCTATGCTCCCACTATTCTAAGTACCCATTCAAGCTCAAGGAAATTGCCACCATCATTGGGTGCACATTGTTCCTCCGTGGCTAAAGGTTATTTTAACCTTAGCCAAGGAATGATAGATCACACCCAACACATGTTGGGTGCATGTTGTTCCTTTGTGGCTAAAGGTTATTTTGACCTTAGCCAAGGAATGGCAGATCACACCCAACACATGATGGGTACACCTTATTCCTTTGTGGTTAAACATTATCATGACCTTAGCCAAGGAATGAAGGATGACACACGACCTATGGGAGACCTTCAGGTGCGAATGAGCGGCATAAACAACACTTTCCTCGACCACACTCATGGCACCCATGGAAGGCAACACAACATCGACACTCAACCCTACAATGTCGAAGCCATGCTGAGACAAGGATAGGTCAACCTCATAGTCTACCTCCGCCGTTAGGGTTTCAACCCCTATAGCGGACCTTGACCAAGAACAAGCTTGGGGGAGGACCCCCACTTGAGGTAACTTGTATCACACCCCATTTGCATTCCTTTATTTTATTTCTTTCTTTCCACCACATTTTCATCTAAAAGAAAAGAAAAGAGAAAATATAATAATGTAGTATAGGTTAGGTTAATAAAATAAAAGATGTGTGGTAAGAATATTTTCGCTTTGCATAAGTTGAAATGATGAATAGTTGCTCTGTTTTATTTTCTTTAGTTCCTTGCATATAACTTAGTATTCTCCAAGTATTGTGTTTATTGACTTAGAATATCCTTGCCTTAAACTTGGAACTTGTGGGTAGCAAAGGCTAAGTCCAATTCTAGGTTGTTGTGGGGTATGATATAGTGATAAGAGCTGATATACCCTAGTGTAAAGTAAAACTTGATTTCTCGGAGAAAATTTAAAATGGAAGTTCCTCATTTGATAGAAATGCCTACCAAAGCAATATGATGATTTGAATTTGATAAACACTATGCATATGCTATTTGCCTTCACATTGAGCCTAGTCAAACTAGTATAGACCTATGTGAGAATATTTTCATCCTATTAAGATCAAGATTGCACGGACACATGCTAAACTTCTACACTAAAGTTAGAAAAATTCCATCATACCATTCCACCACCAAAAAGATACTCCATGATTTTTATGCATAATACTCTCTCCGAAAAAAATTGAAAAAGAAAAGAGGAGTAGAAGACATGGCTACAAGAAAAAAAATGCATGCTCATATACTAGAGCATGAGAAAAATAATAATAATAAGTAGCCATGTTTCGTCCTCACGAAAAGAGAGTGCATAGAAAGGAGTTATCTTTATATTTCAACTCCACAAGTATTCCATGACACTTGCACAAATCTTGATCAAAAGTATGATTTGTGTTCTCTAAGGCTTACTCTTTTGACTTAGCAATATATGTGTTGCAAATATGTCTACTCTTAATCCCTACCAAGCTCCACATATAAGCCTTATTTATATGTAGGACAAAGACAAGCATTGCCTTGTTGAGGATACAAATACCACTTTCTACATAGGAGTGATTGAGAGCATCATTTGAGGAACTTAAACCTAAACACCATTTGAAAATCTCCAGAAATTTGAGTGGAACTCTCACATTAAGTGATGCATGCTCACTTTGCTGTTCTGTCCTCCAACCACCCAAGAAAAAGATGAGGCATAAGCCCCATAATGACTAGGAAAAAGGGCGAGATACCATAGCCAATTTATTCAATGCAAGGTAGAATATTTTGTTGTGCACTTGGTACTTTTGAAAAATAGGACATTGTAGCAACTCCTGATCAACAACCTAAGTCTTTATCTTTGCTTTGGGACGAGCAAAGGGTAAGCTTGGTGGAGTTTGTTAACGGTCGTTATATACCAATTTCGACTGTTAACATAACTCAATTATGTGAGGGAATAAATATTTCTTACACACATCATAGTTAGAAATAACCTAGTTCCACTTGTACTTGGAGCAATTGGTGCATGCAGGTATTCTATACAGAATTGAGGTGAATGCATGACCACATGGCAAGGAAACACACTTCTAACCAATCATACGATGCCATGTGGCCTCCCATGGATCCAATGGCCCACTTACAGGCGTGTACCCGCATGATTTCATCCCGATTCATCTAGAAGGTCAACAAGGGCCCACATATCAGTGTCCAGGAGCAAGTGGGGGCCGAGTGGCGCCACCACTAGCTCGGCCGACTGGGGAGGTCGACCGAACTGGTAAAGGCGCCAAACTTGGTCCACTTGCACCTGTCGACCTCTGGTGGCTTCCTTGGCACGACAGTAAGTGAAAGCCCGAGAGATTAGCATGTGAAACTGCCTGAGTGAGTGTATAAATAGGGGGTGCCTCACCTCACTTCACACACACCACTCAAGCATTGTCTCTTGTATACACTAGTTCTCCTAGTTCTTTAGTGGAGGTTAGGCTGTAGAGAGGAGCCTCTAGTCCCAAGTCCAAATTCGGAAAGGTATGGCAAATGTATCTTTTCTTTTATTTGCAACATTATGCTTTATATTAATATCATTAGTTTTTACTTATTCATATACTTGGACGAAGCGTTCCTTGTTTGGTTGTGGAGTCCATGTATGTGTTAGGTGTAGGTGTTCTTATGACCTAGTTATAATGCCTTTATTATATTATCATAAACATCATACAGAGGAATGACTGCTCCCATTAAGAGGACCTCTTATTGAAAGATCAAGAAGGTCAACCTAATGGAGAAGTGTTTGGATGATCCAAGCCATGGATATTCACATGTTTTGTGAAAAATATGTGAACATGGGACCCTTGGGGATTTATTTCCCTAAGACTTATGAAGATCCTTCATTTCCAAACAACTCCAAAGGCCACCACCAACAAGGACGTCAAAAGTGGAATAAATACAATCAAGGAGTCTATGTGAATTTGAATTTCAAGAAATTCAACTTCAACTAGCCTACCTTGAAATATCTTTTCAATGGCCTAGGGGAAATCAATGACAATGTGAAGCATTTGGCCAAGGATAAGACACTTCGAAAAGCATTCAAGATCCTAGGGTTCCACAATAACTTGTTGGATCCTACACTTCGACCAAACCCGTGCAACGCAAAACGACACTGTGGATGAAGCGTTTCTTGTTTGATTGTGGAGTCCACATGTCATTATGCCCAAGGAAGCCTCTTGATCCTAGATCAAGCATGGGTTGAATCAAAAGAATATATTAAAGGTCAAAGTGACACCCACATAAGTGGACATCCTCATTTGCCTTTATGAGGAATGAGGAGACTTCGTCATCCGCAATGACATTCTAAGAGGACGGAGAAGTCAAAGCCATCCAAATGGCCCAAGTCCACTAAGCCGCCAACAAGGGACTGGCGGAAGAAGGACAAGCCTCAATAGGTTCATGAAAGAATATCTTTAAGGAGGAAAAATCATCGCAACATCAACAATTCTCCGTCAAGGTGACGAAGAGGTCGGGGCCACCACATGCCCCACTTGTCCCACATGGCAGCAAAACGAGGTTTGGCATGTCAACAAGAGAAGTTATCGATGCCTTCATATTCGGGCATGGACGACATACCTTCAGGCTAAAAAGGACGGAGGTATGTCCCGCTCATGGGACTTCGAAAATTTGGTTCCATGCAATGGCATAATTATCAGTTATATCATATTTGATTTTCTAAATTGCATATTTGAATTTCCCATCAACCCTTGCATTTGCATTTATCATATTTGAATTTTCACACTTGCATGATGGAAGGTAAAATCTCCAACCAACATAAAATTAAAATTTTGACTTAGGGAATAAATTTATTTGGATATGAACTTTGGGCATAACCACTTGAATTCATCTTCCTAATTCAAACCAAAAAGATTTCCCTTAATTCTCATTGCATTTGCAAATTGTTTCAAGTTGGGCAATACAATTTGACAAAGGGTTCAATTTGCTTTTGAGCTAACGTAACCCATTTTCGAGTTGTTTTGTTTGTTCTTGATATTAATGCAGCTAGAAGGAAACTTGAAAAGAGGTTGGAAGGCCTCATAAAGCCCAAAATACAATCGGGAGGATTCAAGAGTATATCCCTCCACTAATTTTGTTTTGAGTTTCATGGTGGAGGAATGCTCAAGATGATAGCCCGATGGAGGAGCAAGATCAAGCTTCATTCACCTTCAACCTCAATTTAGTGAAAAACATCGTACATGAAGGCTACACCAAAATCTATGGCCGTGAGCTTCTCACACAACGACCTTCAACCCGAACTGCTCTTCAATTGAGGTACGAGTTTAAAATTTTCTGCCGTTTGAATTGCATTAGGAATGAATGATTTTTTCTTACTTGGGCGAGAAAGATTTACACCTCCTCATCATTCAGTTCTTATGCATCCTCACGAGAGTAAGTATTGACATTGCTTTTTGATTTTTCAAAAGGAATGTCACCTTACTTAGAATAAATTTAAACAAGTACCAAGAATTTCATAAGCATTGTTTAAATTGACTTAGACATTCTCTTCCTAGGTTTAATAAATAATGCTTATGAAATGACTCAATGGTTCAATTGGTATGTGGCCATCTAGGAATAGTAATATCCATTAGTTTGATTTGAAACTCATTCATGAATCACTAGATTTCTAATTCCAGGGATTACAATAAATCTGTTTAGGGGGATAAAAATTGAGAATCATGTTTGCCATGCTCCCAATGATAAATAATTGCGCTTGTAAAAATGGTAAAGATGGTCAGAAAATTCAAGATGAAGGAACTCATAGAGTGTACATCTATCACTTGCATTGCTATAAGTAGGGGCTTTAGAAAATGTGCAAATTCTTTAATTTAAAAAGCTCCACTCTTATATCAATGAACAACACATTGTTATGGATGCACTCGAATTCGAACCCAATGTATCTTTGTTGTTTTTCTTCCCCGGATGTACAAATGAAATTCAGTCACCTAACCCGAAGTTTTAGCTGTACAAATGCCAGGAGCTAACCATCCCTCTCTATCAAAGAATGGAAGCTTGCAGGAGTAATGTATTTATGTAGGCATAAAAGAAGTTGATTTGCAGGTACCATTTCAATATCTCTTGGCCAATGAGTAACCGAGCATGGGTGAAACCTATCGGGATTTAATCCGAGGGCCAATCATAGCTTTACAAGGTCAGAGGTTTGACATGGAAACCTTCAATGAGCAAACAATGGGTTGCTATGAATAAGTGGGATCTCAATGTTCCCAACTATTCTAAGTACACATTCAAGCTCAAGGGAATTGCCACATCGTTGGACGCACATTGTTCCTCTTTGGCTAAAGGTTATTTTAACCTTAGCCGAGGAATGATAAATCACACCCAACACATGTTGGGTGTATGTTGTTCCTTTATGGCTAAAGGTTATTTTGACTTCAGCCAAGGATTGGCGGATCACACCCAACACATGATGGGTACACCTTATTCCTTTGTAGTAAGAGGTTATCATGACCTTAGCCAAGGAACGAAGGATGACACCCGACATTTTGGAGACCTTGAGGTGCGTATGAGAGGCATCGACAACACTCTCCTTGACCACACTCATGGCACCCATGGGAGGCAACAAAACATCGACACTCAACCCTCCAATGTCAAAGCCATGCTGCATCAAGGTTAGGCCAACCTCATGGCCTACCTCCGCCGTTAAGGGTTTCAACCCCTATCGCGGACCTTGACCAAGGACAAGCTTGGGGGAGGACCCCCCCCCCCCCCCCCCCACTTGAGGTAACTTGTATCACACCTCATTTGCATTCCTTTATTTCATTTCTTTTTTCCACCATATTTGCATCTAAAAAAATATAATAATATAATATATGTTAGGTTCATAAAATAAAATATGTGCGGTAAGAATATTTTTACTTTGCATAAGTTGAAATGATGAATAGTTGCTCTGTTTTATTTTCTCTAGTTCCTTGCATACAACTTAGTATTCTCCAAGTATTGTGTTTATTGGCTTAGAATATCATTGCCTTAAACTTGGAACTTATGGGTAGCAAAGGCTAAATCCAATTCTAGGTAGTTGTGGGATATGATATAGTGATAAGAGCTGCTACACACTAAATGAAAGTGAAGCTTGATTTCTCGGAGAAAATTTAAAATGGGAGTCCCTCATTTGATAGAAATTCCTACCAAAGCCACATGATGATTTGAATTTGATAAACCCTATGACTATGCTATTTGCCTTCACATTGAGCCTAGCCAAACTAGTATAGACCTATGTGAGAATCTTTTCATTATTTTAAGATCAAGATTGCATGGGCACATGATAAATTTCTACACTAGAGGTTTGCAAAATTCTATCATACCATTCCACCATCAAAAGATACTCCATATTTTCTTTGCATAGTAATATCTTCAAAATATTTGAAAATAAAAGAAGAGAACAAGACATGGCTACAAAAAAAGGAGAAAAAGAAATATGCATTCTTATCTACAAGAGCATGAGAAAAAAAAGAAATAAGTAGCAATGTTTCATCCTCACAAAAAAGAGAGTGCATACAAAGGAATCATCTTCATATTTCCACTCCACAAATATTCCATCACACTTGCACAAATCTTGATCAAAAAGTATGATTTGTTTTCTCCTAAGGCTTACTCGTTTGACTTAGCAATATATGTGTTGCAAATATGCCTACTTTGATCCCTACCAAGCTCCACATAGAAGCCTTATTTACATGTAGGACAAGAAAGGCATTGCCTTGGTAAGAATACAAATAGCACTTCCCATATAGGAGTGATTCAGTGCATCATTTGAGAAACTTAAATTCAAACACCATTTGAAATTCTACCGAAATTTGAGTGGAACTCATGTATTAGGTGATGCGTGCTCATTTTGTTATTCTGTCCTTCAACCACCTAAGAAAAGGATGAGGCATAAGCCTCATAATGACTAAGAAAAAGGGTGAGATGCCATAGACAATTTATTCAATGCAAGGTAGAATATTTTGTTGTGCACTTGGTAATTTTGCAAAATAGGACATTATAGGAACTCTTGATCGACAACCTAAGTCCTTATCTTTGCTTCGGGATGAGCAAAGGGTAAGCTGGGGTGTTTGTTGACGGTCGTTATATCAATTTCGACTGTGAACATAACTCAATTATGTGAGGGAATAAATATTTCTTCCACATATCCTAGTTAGAAATAACCTAGTTCCACTTGTATTTGGAGAAAATGGTTCATGCAGAAATTTTATACAAAATTGAAGTTAATTCAAGGGAGGAATCCTAAAAAATACCTTCCCGGCCAATCAGACACCGACATGTGGCAGCACATGGATCAAATGGTCAACCTACAGGAGTATACGAGGGCATCCAATTGCGTTGAGCCCCGAAATGATCAAAGGACCCACTTGTTAGCCACCTAGAGGAAGCACACCGCGATTGGTGCCAGGACCAGGTTCGTCGACTTCGGGGGGTAGACTGACCTCTTCCTGGCGCCAAACGCGATCCACTTCTGATGAATACAATGGGTACGGGGGATGCCCTATCTTTCGATGAGAGATGTTGGTGGTGAACGAATTTGGTGGAGGTCGATGTTGGCTGCCCGACTACCACAACCATAATGGTGTGGCTCCTTGAGCGACAGTTACACCGTCTCCTAATAACTACGATTTGGGTGAAGGTCGACATTGTTCTACCCGACTACAACAACCACAAGGGTGCCGCACCTTAGCGATAGTTACACTGGCTCCTGTTGTTGTTGTTCTTGCCGTGCCAATAATAGCCTTGAACCTGCAAGCAATCGAAGAACAAGATAAGAAGCAAACACTCACGGGTGCAATAAGTTGGGGTTGTGATTCCAATAATTAAGGTCTCATCAATACTTGCGTTACAAGGAAGTAGCAATGGATAAACTTACAGAAAACAAAACCCAAGTTCTTCCTATGGCTGCTAGTTGCTTATATAGAAGAGGAAGACTAGAACTCAGGATGGAGTCACGAGTCTTGTTCAGTCTTTTCTGGACAGCTCATGCGTCATCTGCATTTGATTCTTGATCCAATGGAAAGTAGACGAAGAGACCTTTCCAGCAAGTACTTATTTGCATTAAACAACCTTGGGAGTTGAAGTTTATGCCCCTTTTAAGCTGGTACTTGCTGCAATTACATGACCCCTCGGGTGGAGCAGCCTTCATTGCATTAATCCCTCCATTCCTCCTAGCTAGATTAATTCCCAAGCACCTAATAATAACAAGGTCATCACAAGGCTTTAATAGTTCTCCATTTGAAGGATAATTAGTTTGAACAGCTAGGAATGAATTCACCTGATAATTAAGTTCTAGTGCACGAGGGCGTGTCATTGGACCTTGATTAGCCGCAAGTGGTGAATGGGCTGCTGTTGTAGTTGTATCAATGGTAGCGATGTCCTCATCATTCTCCCCTTCTTGCAATTGAGTCGTCCTCGACTCAAACGTGTCTTCCTCTCCCACATATGGTTTTAAATATGCAATATTAAAAGAGGAAGTAACCCCAAAATGTGCAGGCAACTCAATTTCATATGCATTATCATTAACTTTTCAAAGCACTTTGAAGGGTCCAACAGCACTAGGTAGCAATTTAGATTTTCTCAAATCAGGAAATCTATCCTTTCTCAAATGCACCCAAACCAAATCACCAAGTTCAAAAGTAACATGCTTTCTATCCTTGCTACCGCCTTGTTGATACTTAGCGTCCATGCTCTCAATGTTTGCTTTAGTTTGCTCATGCATTTTAAGAATTAATTTAGCACGGCGAAGAGCATCAAAATCTAATTTCTCTGAAGGTGGCAGAGCCAAAAGATCAATGGGAGCACGAGGGATAAAACCATATACAATCTGAAAAGGGCACAATTTAGTAGTAGAACGCAACGAACGATTGTAAGCAAATTCAATATGAGGCAAACATTCTTCCCATAATTTGATGTTATGTTTCAGAACAACCCTAAGCATGGTAGATAAACTACGGTTCACTACTTCGGTCTGTCCATCAGTTTGAGGGTGACAAGTGGTAGAAAAGAGCAATTTTGTCCCCAACTTAGCCCATAAGGTTTTCCAAAAATGATTAAGAAATTTGGCATCTCTATCTGAAACAATAGTGTTTGGGACCCCATGCAAACAAACAACTTCTCGAAAGAACAAATCAGCAATATGGGTACCATCATCAATTTTGTGACATGGTATGAAATGTGCCATTTCAGAAAATATGTCCACAACAACAAAAACAATATCCCTCCCCTTCTTTGTTCTAGGCAATCCTAAAACAAAATCCATAGAAACATCCTCCCATGGAGCACTAGGAACAGGGAGAGGCATGTATAAACCATGTGGATTAAGACGAGACTTAGCTTTTTGACAGGTGGTGCAACGAGCAACAAACCGCTCCACATCTCTTCTCATCATTGGCCAGAAGAAATGGCTTGCTAGGATGTCTTCCATCTTCTTGACACCAAAGTGTCCCATCAACCCTCCACCATGTGCTTCCTGCAATAGTAAGATACGCACAGAACCAGCTGGAATGCACAATTTGTTAGCTCGAAACACAAAACCATTAGTGAGAACAAACTTGTTCCATGTTTTTCCTTCTTTACATTGTAGTAGCGCATCTTTGAAATCAGCATCAAGTGCATATTGTTCTTTAATTGTTTCCAAGCTAAAAATCTTAAAATCAAGTTGGGACAACATATTATAACGGCGAGATAAGGCATCCGCAATGACATTATCTTTTATTTTCTTGTGTTTGATGACATAAGGAAAGGACTCAATGAATTCTACCCACTTGGCATGCCTATGATTCAGATTAGTTTGGCTCTTAATGTGCTTCAAAGATTCATGATCAGAATGTATAACAAATTCTTTAGGCCATAAATAATGTTGCCATGTTTCCAAAGTTCGTACTAGTGTATATAATTTTTTATCGTAAGTGGAATAGTTCAGACTAGGCCCATTCAATTTCTCATTAAAATAAGCAATAGGTTTCCTCTCTTGCAACAAGACACCTCCCAATCCAATACCACTAGCATCACATTCCAATTTAAAAGTCTTACTAAAATCAGGTAATTGGAGAAGGGGTGTATGCGTTAACATATTCTTCAAAGTTTCAAATGCAGCCTCTTGCGTCTTGCCCCATGTGAATGGGGCACCCTTCTTTGTAAGTTCATGCAGTGGGCCTGCTATGGTGCTGAAGTCCTTCACAAAACGACAATAGAATCCAGCAAGTCCGAGAAAGCTTCGTACTTGTGTGACCGTGGTAGGAGTCGGCAACTGTGTATCGCCTCCACCTTCGCTTGATCGACTTCAATTCCCTGTGGTGTCACAACATAGCCAAGAATAGAATCTATCTGTGCAAAAGGTGCACTTGTCAATGTTACCAAACAAGTGTGTCTCATGTAAAGCATTGAAAACAGCACGGAGATGATCAAGATGCTCTTCTAGAGATGTGCTATAGCTCAAGATGTCATCAAAATATACTGCCACAAATCTTCCAATGAAAGCACGTAAAACCTCATTCATTAATCTCATGAAAGTACTAGGTGAATTAGTGAGACCAAAAGGCATGACTAACCACTTATACAAACCGAACTTGGTTTTAAATGATGTTTTCCATTCATCACCTAGCTTCATGCGAATTTGGTGCTATCCACTACGCAAGTCAATTTTAGAGAAAATCATCGAGCCACTAAGTTCATCAAGCATATCATTTAACCTAAAAATAGGATGATGATATCTAATGGTAATGTTATTAATTGCTCAACAATCTACACACATGCACCATGATCCATCTGTCTTTGGGACCAAAAGAACAGGAACAGAGCAAGGACTAAGGGATTGACGCACATAACCTTTGTCCAGTAATTCCTGTACTTGTCGCTGAATCTCCTTAGTCTCCTCCGGGTTGGTCTTGTATGGTGCTCGGTTTGGCAAAGAAGCCCCAGTGATGATGTCAATCTGATGCTTAATTCCTCTCAATGGTGGCAGTCCGGCTGGTACCTCTTGTGGAAACACATCAACGTATTCCTGCAAAGGTTAGTGACAGCAGGGGGCAAAGCACATGGTATGTCGTGAAGTGAGAACAAAGCTTCTTTGCAAGCAAACACATAGCAGATTGCATCATTATTTTTTAATTCAAACAAATCAGATTTGAAAGCAAGAAAACAAGCACTCTTCAATTTTATTTCATTCTTCTTTACATGAGCAGATTTGGAATTGTCAGTCTTAGGTTGTACCGATTCCTTTGCAACAATTGAATTTTTATTTTGAGTAGATTTCTTATTTTTTTCTATACAAGCTCTAGCAATATCATCCTTTAAAATAGCATCGGGAGACATAGGGTGCAAAACAAGCTTCATCTCATTATGCAAGAAAGAGTATTGATTTGATTTACGTTGATGTAATGTATCTTTATCAATTGCCAAGGTCGACCAAATAGCATAGAGCAAGCTTGCATAGGTACCACAACGCAATCAATATAATCATGGTAGGAACCAATTGTAAATTCAACACGAACCAAACGTGTTACCTTAAGCTTAGCACTGTAGTTGAACAATTGGATGTAGTAGGGATGTGGATGTAGAAGTGTTGTCATCCCAAGCTTCTCTATCATGACAGCACTTGCTAAATTGTTGTAGCTTCCTCCATCAATAATAATGTGACACGATCGTTCCGAAACTACATACTTAGTTTGGAATAGATTGTGTTGCTGGTTCTGTTCAGCTTTGATCATTTGGGCACTCAAGACGCGCCTCACAACAAGACTCTCATAGTGGTCAGCATGATCAGCCCCAATGCGCTATTCATCATCATTCTTCTTTCCTGCATCTTGTGCAGCAAGCATGTCATATATTTCATCATCTAAATCACTAGCGGATGAGTACTCACCATTTTCTCGTACATTCAGCACATGCTTGCTTGGGCAGTCCCTTAGTAGGTGCCCAAAATCCTTGCACTGGAGGCATTGAATGTCTTTTGTTCTCCCAGTGGAAGCGATGGAAGATGAAGTGTTGGCTGCAACTTGGGTGGATCCTTTTGTTGTCTCGATAGCACGCGAAGGTGCTGATTTTGATGTAGTCCTGGGCAACCGATTGGAAGCATCATCCGAAGAATCATGCTTAAGACCAGCAACACTTGAGCAGGACTGCCATGAGGTAGTTCGACCTGTAGAAATGTTAGTTCTTGTGCGTCGTCCCTGCACTTCTCTTTCAGGCTTACAGGCAAGATGGAATAGTCGAGTGACGTTAGTGTATTCCTTAGAAGTCAATATGTCCTGAATTTCTCTTGTTAAACCACCCATAAACCTAGCCATTGTAGCCACTTCATTTTCAACTAGGCCACATCGCATCATGCCTATTTGGAGTTCTTGATAGTATTCCTCAACAGATTTGTTGCCTTGCCTATGTTGTTGTAATTTATACAACAGGTCACGAGCATGATAGGAAGGAACAAAATGATGACGCATGATTCGTTTCAAGGCATTCCAAGTTTGTGGTACGGTAGCTGGATTTTTAGTTTGATACTCATGCCACCAAACAGAAGCAAAGTCAGTGGATTCACTAGTAGAAGCTCTAACCTTTTTATCATCAGGGAAATTATGGCATGCAAATTTTTGATCTACTAATATGCATCTGGATCATATTTCCCATCAAAGGGTAGTGTGGAGAATTTAATGTTGCCTAGGGAATCGTCATTGTCATGTACCTCACGTCGTAGGGCTTGACCACCCATACCACGATGGTCGCGACATGGCTGTCGTTGATACCTAAAAGGTCCATCATCAAGCTCGGTATCTGCTGAATACTCTGCCTCGTCATATCTTGCAGCGCTGCCAACGGAGTCATGGCTATCATTAACATGTATTTGCCTCTCTTCGAGTCCAACCATTTCCATCCTCTCCAATCGCTCAATGATTGCTGCAAGAGAAGTGTTAATAGCCCCAGCAGTGCTTAATAATTTGGTCAGCTTGGTGTTGGTGCAAATCTGTGTCTACTCTAATTGACCAATGCGTTCATTGGTGACTTGAATATCCTCATTGAGGGCATCCATGTGCAGCTTTACTTGGCGTTCAAAATGTTGAATGATCCCCCTCGTACGTGGTGAATGTGGAGATGTCTCATTCGCATCAGCTGACATGGTTAGTAAAGAAAGAAAATACAACATCAAGCAGATTAATTCTAGCAGTTGCTAAGAGGTGGTAGGACACAATCACTTTCTCACTAGCAAGAAATCAAGCTCTTACAAGTTCTTACCACACGATGCAGGAGGCGCCGGCAAAACAGCAAGAACAACAAACGGTGGCTGCCAGCACAATCCTGTGGTGTTGTAGATGATTTTGTGGGGCCATAGGTGGCTGCTAGAAATGAGCTGCACAAAGGAACAGCTAGTACCACATTAGTCACAACAAGTTGAATAAACGTTCCATGAAGGTATTGTGCTGGTCCTAGTCTAAACCGTGATAGAGACGTGAGCTGTTACTCCACATGATGTTAAATTTACTGTAGTAGAAAAGTTCGGACAGTGAAAGGGCGCTTGATCTAGTGGTTAAGCACTCCGAGTAGCACTACTCAGGTCTTGAGTTCGACTCCCGGTGAGAGCGAATTTCAGGCTGAATTTCATAGTATTAAATGCAGGTACTTGGCGTTCGAAATGTTGAATGATCCCCCTCGTACGTGGTGAATTTCATATTATTTGGGGTGCACTTACAAAAAATATGAAGGGATGAACGTGCCGTAATATTGGCTTACGAAGTCCGGTCCGCAGTCGTGTGCATAGCCATCCAGTTATCGTTGCCTTGTTCTAGACAATAGGTTGTGAGTGTCTGCATTTGTACTCGCTTGTATTAAATTGGCCATAACCTCCTCGGAGGGGAAGGTCGGGACTTTACCCATCATCTAAAAAAGAAAAGTTCGGGCAACACGAATGTTGTGTTTTAAAAAAATGTTCAAAACAGCAAGTTGAACTCTGAAACTTGAAAAAAATGTTGCACAAACTGTTTCTTCTTTTTTGTATTGAGAAACTTTTTTAGCAATTTTAATTAGTATGGTTTTTCTTTCTTTGCACGTGCCTTTTTCTTGTTGATCCGTGCAACTTTTCTTTTGCACTTGCCTTTTTCTCAACTTTGAATAGATAATGAAAATAGACTGAGAACAAGGTGGAACGAACTCGAAACTCTAGGGGTGAAGAACTTAGGACCAGCAACATGACACAAAAAGGCAACCGTGAATTTAACAAGTCGAGAGCTAAGTAGCCAAGCAAAAGGCTCAATGTGTTTTTAGGATTTTTAGAGCGAACTTTTGTAGGCAAAAGTTGATTGTAGGTAAGTGAAGAACAAGGAGAAGGAAATCTCTCACCGAGCAACCTGAAATCTGATACCACTTGATGAACCCAACGGGTATGGGGGATGCCCTATCTTTCGATGAGAGATGTTGGTGGTGAACGAATTTGGTGGAGGTTGACGTTGGCTGCCCGGCTACCACAACCAGAATGGTGTGGCGCCTTGAGCGACAGTTACACCGTCTCCTAATAACTACGATTTGGGTGGAGGTCGACGTTGAGCTACCCGACTACAACAACCACAAGGGTGCTGCGCCTTAGCGATAGTTACACCGGCTGTTGTTGTTGTTGTTGTTCTTGCCGTGCCAAGAACAGCCTTGAACCTGCAAGAAATCAAAGAACAAGCAAGAACAAGATAACAAGCAAACACTCACAGGTGTTATAAGCTGGGGTTCTGATTCAAGTAATCGGAAGGTCTCGTCGACACTTGTGTTACAAGGAAGTATCAATGGTTAAACTTACAGAAAACAAAACTCAAGTTCTTCCTTTGGCTACTAGTTGCTTATATAGAGGAGGAAGACTAGAACTCAGGATGGAGTCACGTGTCTTGTTCGGCCTTTTCTGGGCAGCTCAAGCGTCATCGGACTTTGATTGTTGATCCAATGGAAAGCAGACTAATAAACCTTTCTAGCAAGTACTTATTTGCATTAAGCAACCTTTGGAGTTGAAAGTTATGCCCTTTTTTAAGCTGGTACTTGCTGTAGTTATGAGGACCCCTCGAGTGGAGCAGCCTTCATTGCATTAATCCCTCCATTCCTCCTAGTTGGATCATTTTCCAAACAACTAATAGTTACAAGGTCATCACAAGGATTTAATAGTTTTCCATTTGAAGGATACTTAGTTTGAACAGCTAGGAATGAATTCACCTGATAATTAAGTTCACGTGCACGAGCGCGTGTCATTGGACCTTGATTAGCCACAAGTGGTGAATGGGCTGCTGTTGTGGTTGTATCAATGGTAGTGATGTCCTCATCAACTTCCATGGGTCGACTCCTTGTGGTGAGCTGATAGCGATGAAGACTGATTCACGCGCTTTTGGTGGCGGCAACCGCCTCGACTCCGTGTATAAATAGTGGGAAGAGGCTTCACTTCGCTACACACACCACTCAAGCATTCTCTCTTGTATACACTAGTTCTCCTAGTTTCTTAGTAGAGGTTAGGCTGTAGAGAGGAGCCTCTAGTCCCAAGTCCAAATTAGGAATGGTATAGCTCATGTATATTTTCTTTACTTTGTGACTTATGACTTATTATAATATTATGATTAGTCTTTATTTATTCATATACATGGACAAAGCATTTGTTGTTTGGTTGCAGAGTCCATGCATGCGCTAGATGTAGATGTTATTATGATCAGTCATAATGTTCATATCTTGTTATCATAAACATCATACACCACCACTATAGTCTAATTAGGTAATAATATGATTATGTTAATACGAATATGTTAGTGCTTGGTCCCAACATTTATTCAACGATATTTAGGTTAGTCATTGCTTTAGGATGGATCTTGTATTGCAACTCATAAAGTATTTACTTAACATGTAAGCGTGGTGCTTAGATAGTTAAGTAGCATTGGATGCCTCATAGTCCCACGATTTTAGGGGTAGGCGGCAGGTGGTGACAGCCATGTCCGTCCTTTGCAATCCCTTACGTTCGGCTATGCCGTAGGCTCATTGCGGGAATCATCCTAACGTTGTCAGGGGTAAACCCGTGCCCCATATGTTGGACCACTTAGCCCTAGTATTCACCATTAGCATATTCATGTGTACTCTATTAGGCTTTGTATATGAGTAAGTAGAGCACAACAGGAGTAGCCCCTGCTTCTCGTAGCTTAACCCTCACAAGGACAACCTTACCCTTAGAGTAGATTGCTTAGGTGTGTGTCACACTACCCCTATTATCATCTTACCCCTGTTCTGATAAATATTTAGTACCCTATACCTTTATCATAAGAATAGTGTTTAACTTACTTCACCACATTCCTTTGGGATAAATACGATGCTCTTGAGAATACTCTTGGGTGAAATGCTTCAATGGTATCTTTCATGCGCTTGTGGATCTCATCTCTCATCGAAGATTATCTGTGTTGTTAAGAAATATACAACTTCCACGTGTTGGCTCCTCATGGCTCCCCGAAGGCAGTGAAGACTTATTCGCGCACTAATTGTGGCGATAACCACCTCTACTCCGTGTATAAATAGGGGTGCCTCAAATATCCAACACACCACTCAAGCATTCTCTCTTATATTACACTAGTGCCCACTTAGTCCTTAGTGGAGGTTAGGCTGTAGAGAGGAACCTCTAGTCCCAAGTCTAATTTGGGAAAGGTATGGTTCATGTATCTTTCTTTCCCTATTTGACTTTATGCATTATAATAATATTATTATTAGTGTCTCTTTATTCATATACTTGGGCAAAGCGTTTCTTGTTTGATGGTGGAGTCTATGTGTGTGCTTGGTGTAGATGTTATTATTATCTAGTCATAATGTTCATATCTTGTTATCATAAACATCATACACTATCACTATAGTCTAATTAGGTATTAATAAGATTCTGTTAATATGAATATGTTAGAGCTTGGTCCCAACATTGGTTCAACGTTGTTTAGGTTGGCCATTGTCTTAGGATGATATTTGTATCCGGACTCTTAAGGTATTTACTTAAGATTTAAGCATGGTGCCTCAATAGTTAAGTAGTGTTGGATGCCTCGTAGACCCGCAGGTTGTAGGAGTAGGCGGTAGGTGGTGACAGCCTTGTCGGTCCTTCGTAATCCCCCATGTTCGGCTATGTCACAGGCTCAAGGTGGGAATCATCCTGAAAGTGTAGGATCGAAGAGCACGTGAAAAGCTACCAGAGGGGGGTGAATGGTAGATTAAAACTTTTTTAGTGGAAGCAACAAAAACCCCTCAGCAAAAAAATAATCTGATAAGAAATCGTGTACGCGACTGATATAAACGTGTTCAACTATGATAAAAGTAGTATATACTATAGAGAATAAAGTCACAAATACACGACACCAAGAATCACGAGAAACTGTCGAGTGAAACTCAAGTTATGATCAAAAGATTGAGCAAAGGTCAATCTGTTCTAACAAAGAGCAAACAAATCTGGTACACTGCA
This sequence comes from Tuctoria greenei, assembly GCA_036927565.1. Classification (NCBI taxonomy): domain Eukaryota; kingdom Viridiplantae; phylum Streptophyta; class Magnoliopsida; order Poales; family Poaceae; genus Tuctoria; species Tuctoria greenei. Next base: position 58,639,479 of record JAYESD010000009.1, read on the forward strand.
ATTAAACTCGTGTAACTCAAAAACCACGAATCCAGTGACCGTAATATTTTCATAGATTATAGAGTATGGAGTTTTAAAGACAACACAAAAAGAATCATGTCAATTGGATCTGTAAAACACGAGTTACGATCAAAACAATGAAGAAAGGTCGGACAGCGCAGAAAGCCGACGAGAATGACTTGACGTAAAAAAGTCGGACGAATAAGGCATAAAAGATCCTCTAAACTACGAATTTTATTCACCAAAGACACAAGAAGAACAGCCCAAAGTCATGCACCATGAGCTCTGACCTCCCTTGCATATATAATCAGCCCTAAGGCAACTCCAATCCAACTAGGACTCTCTAATCCTACTCAGTTTCAGCCGAAACTTTTTATAACTGCTCAAGACTCTTCCATACGCAAATAGAAGCAGTATTAAGACTTCCAAACACCTTAGGAACGTTGTAAACATTCATAAAACAACTCAACTTTGTGACCCACACAAAATCTAACCAAAACAAACTCGAAACTATCCATAAACGAACCATAACCACCTCAGTCGCAGCCTTAGGCATAATCCAGCAGGTTGAACTTTTCCGCCCACATCTTCACGTCCATATCTCTTCATCACGCCTTGGAAGATGTTGCCACGTCCATGCACCCCTTGCACATGTGCAAACACTTTCCAACAATATCCCTGATACCTTCATATGCATTGTTTTTGACCCAAACATGTTGCGTGACCTCGCGATCAACTCAACCACAATTTGTCCCGAACATGGTTGTTGAACCTCATCTTCTCCCTAAGACTAGTTCAATGGATCTTGCACCAGCCATGTATTGACCTCAAGCAACACCTGCACATGAATAAACAACCAATTCTTCCAAGCACAAGTTCTCGACTTGACTCACATTAGTCCCATAAACAAAACACCTTATGTGAGCACCTCACATAAGCATGTTGCAAAAATTGCAAGATAAAATCCACCATGATCAGCCAAAACGCATCAAAATTTCAGTAAACGAATACTAAGCAAACTTCCGTATCAGCCGAAAAGCAAGTTCGAGACATTGCAAGTGAAAACATAACAGCCGCACAAATATTTCAGCATGAAGAAAGTTTGGACAGTTCTAATAGCAGCTATGCATAAAAGGAAAAGTTTGGACAACCCAAAGTGAGTTTCTCAGGTATACTCAAAACTTTTGCATGTAAACCCATATTTTTAACATAACAGCCAATGTATTTAGCACCTAGGTCTCACAATCTCCCCCTCGATGAATGCATTGGCAACATCACTACGAAACCGACATTGGCTCATTCACATTTCATGAAAAGTTTTGATAAAAAAAATTTTTCCCCCTTTTGAAATCAAAAAACAAATGAGAAGAAAACCAAAAATCCCCCCCTAAGGATGTACACCCCCCCTAAGAATAATCGTGCCTAAACACTTGTGAATGTGCAATGTGTGACCAACTTCTTCCCCTTTTACAATGTATTCAGCAAGGTTCAAAAGAGAAATTATAATTTGGTATGAGCATAATATGATATATACATATAAAACAAGGCTCATCCAAGCCAAACTATCAAGTAACTTACACTATTACATCAATGAAATACATAAAGTAGTGTAAGCCATGCTAGAGATCAAGTGTAAAATTTCAATTTAAGCAAGTCATGACCTCACCAACTTAACTATTTCAAAAACCTTAAAGCATGACACATGTTGTTGTACTTTTAATTTTTCGTTATCATTTAAAGCACAAATTTTGATCATATAACATTTGCAAGAGATTATATGCAGCATCGACCTTATTCTAACCAACCAAGCATGGCCTATATCATTTGACAATTAGAAGCTTAAGGACATGGTTTTAGTCATACTTAACTCCTTTCAAGTTCATATCAAAGTGCAATGATAAGCAATCTCAAAAGAATAAGTGTGATGCACGCATACTCTCTTGATCTTTTTAGATTTTTCATTTGGTCATAAAAGCTCAATATGTGGGTTATTGATTGATTAATTTTTCATGATTAAAAGCACTTGTGAGCATGCAACAAGTTCAAAAAAGCAAGAAAGTTCAATCATGAATGATTTAGTGTAAGTAATGATTCCAATTACTAGTCATGGGATAACTACAAAATGTATAAAACGAGTAATGTAGTAAGAACTTTCAGCATGTAAAGGAATCACAAAGTTATATATGTATGAACCACTTATGCTCATATTATTTTTAATTTCAGATTCACACATCGACTTCCATTGCAAAAATCCTCCTCAATTTAAGCCATGAGGATGCATAACCTCTACTTCACTAAGAATGAATGGAAAACGAGTGACATCCAAAGGTTTTGTAAAAATGTCGGCCAATTATTGTTCGGTGTCTACATGGTGAAGCGCAATGTTTCCTTTTTCAACATTATCATAGAGAAGGTGATACCTAATATCAGTGTGCTTTGTTCTAGAATATTGCACGGTGCTTTTAGCAATGCAAATGGCACTAATGTTGTCACAAAACAGTAGAACACTATCTAAATCAACCCCATAGTCCTTAAGTGTTTGAACAATCTATAAAATTTGTGAGCAAGCGCTAGCAGCAAGTACATATTTAGATTCGGCCGTGGATTGTGCAACTGAACTTTGTCTTCTAGAGGACCAAGCAACAAGTGAATTACAAAGAAAATGACAAGCACCCAAAGTATTTTTTCTATCAATCCTACAACTCCCAAAATCAGCACCCAAAAAAGCTTTCAAAGTAATGGTTGAGGAAGAAGGAAGAAAAATGCCAAATTCTAGAGTACCATGTAAATACCTGAGAATCCTTTTGACGTCTTGACGATGTAAATCACGTGGGGAAGCTTCAAATCTTGCACAAAGACATACGCTGAATTGTATGTTTGGTCTTGATGCCGTGAGGTACAAAAGAGATCCGATCGTGCTTCGATATTTATTTTGATCAATGGGTTCACCCTCTTTATCAAGTTCAAGTATCGCTGTTGTTCCAATTGGTGTCTGACAAGTAAGTTGTATTTCAAATTTTGTATTTCAAATTGTGAAACAGAAAGCAAGTTATATTTCAAATTTTTGACAAGTGCCACATCTTTCAAAGTGTAGTGATAATTTACTCTAATCATACCCTTAGCAATTATAGGTGTTGAAGAATTATCGGCAAAAGTAACATTCTCTACACGTGACACAAAAGAGAGGGAGGAGAACCATTCTTTGTTACCGGTCATGTGGCATGAGCAACCTGAATCCACAATCCAAATGATCTCCTTCCTCAAGCTTGTAACCTACATAGAAGCACAATACGTCAATGACTCAATATTGGGGTTAGTCAAAAGGAACTTAGGAATCCAGTACTGAGTCACACGACGTGCTGCAGGAAAAAACGTGAAGCTGAGATAAAACAGCAGGTTTATGAGTCAGAGTTTGAGATTTTTTGTTCTTAACTACTGGCCTATAAGGTGTTACTTGTGTAGCACAAAAATCAGTAGCTCCGGAGGCAAAAACAGAAGGTTCGGATGTAATAACAGAAGGTCGTAGGCAAAAATTGAAGCTCCAGAGGTAAACTTAGAATGTTTTTGACTCATAACAGGAGGTTGTATGTTCCTGACATTTGGTTTAGTATGTGCAGCAAATTTTGCATGAGAGTTATAAGATCTAGCTTGCATTCTTTCCTTTTTATGTTGCTAAGCTAGTCTATAACAAAAATCTATTACATGACCATCTCTACCACAATAGGTACAATGAAATTTAACTTTGTGTTCATGTCTAGATGAGCATGCAGTATGTTTATTTGAACCCGAACGTGACAATACTCCTGCAGATTTAAAAACCACCTCTTTTGGTTTAGGAACTGTTTTAATCAAACCACTTCCTAATGACTTACAATTTTAGGTGGATGTGCTTTAGCATGAGCATGAGAATCAAAACCTAAACCACTTTTATCATTGCAAGATTTGGATGAATTCAGTAGCAAGTTTAGATTTTTGTTCCCAATACAAAACTGCTCGAGTGTCCTATTCATGTCATCAAGTTTCTTAGACAATTTTAGGCAGTTTTCACAAGAAGTTTTTCCTTTTAATTTGCAATTAGAACAATATTTAACTTCATGAGCACGTAAAGCATTGTTCAGTATTCAAATTTCATTCATAACATCTTTTAGTTTCTTTTCAAGATCATTACAGGTACAACAATACAAATCTATTGTAGAACAAGAAGCATCTTTTAAGTTTCTGTCATTAAGTGCAGCAAGCATTTGTTCTTTTCAATCTCTAACTCAAGTTTGTCAAGAGTGGAGGAGTGTGCACTTCATAAGGAGGACAATTGTTCATATATTAAATTGCATGAGGAACAAGAATCATCACTAGAAATCAAGGTTTTCAAATGATTAATTTTATATCCTAGTGACTCAATTTTAACAGCATTGTCCCTAAGCTTTTTGTCCTTTTTCTTAACAATAACTGTCGCACGGGAAATAGCATCACATATTTCATCACAAGTAGGACATAGCTCTTCACTCTCACTGTTGTGTTCTGCATTGATCTTGATTTGTCAGCCATGAAGCACAAGTTTGCCAGATCATCTTCATCTTCGTCACTTCCAATGTCTAAATCACTTGAGTCAAGTTCTTGAAGTGTGGTGATTGAACACGTGAGGGACCTACGGTGTCAAGGTGTAAAAGTTGTGTCGGAGATGTCATGGTCATTGTGAGTGGAGCATGTGAACCTACAAGCATTTTAGCATGTCTACAAGAAGAGCAAACAATTTCTTTGTCTCCTTTAAGCTTAGGCATCCCACATATGCGATCAAGAACACTAACACGTATGAGATGATCAAAGCCTAGGTGACTAAGTTTACGATGCCAAAAAATATAAGTCTTTTGAATCATTAGCAACTAGACACCTATGCTTAGAGGATGACATATCAAAAAGAGCTTTAAAAACTCTTCCAAACCAAGACATGTTAAACATAAGGTCACCATTAGAATCTACAACCTTGCAGCAGTTTTTAGTGAAAATAATTTCAAGATTTTCATCTAGCAATTGTGAAACAAAAAACAAGTTGTATTTCAAATTTTACAAATTCCACATCTTTCAAAGTGTAGTGATTATTAACTCTAACCGAACACTTAGCATTATCTAAACGTGACACAAAAGAGAGGGAGGAGAACCATTCTTTGTTACCAGTCATGTGGTGTGAGCAACCTGAATCCACAAGCCAAAAGTTCTCCTTTCTCAAGAGTGTAACCTACAAAGAAGCACACTACATCGATGACTCAATACTGAGGTTAGTCAAGAGGCATTTAGGAATCTAGTATGGAGTCACACTACGTCTAGCAGGAATAACACGCGAAAGTTGAGAAATTACAGCAGGTTTATGAGCCAAAGTTTGAGGATTTTTGTACCCAACTGCTGACTTATGAGGTGTTACATGTGTAACACGAAAAACAGTAGGTTTGGGAGCAAACTTTGCAAGTTTTTGACTCATCACAGTAGGTTGCAAGCTCCTAACATTTGGTTCAGCATGTGCAACAAGTTTTGTTTGATTGTTACGTGATCTAGCTAGCACTCTTCGCTTCTTTTATTGTTTAGCTAGTCTATAACAAAAATCTATAACCACCTCTACCACAGTAGGTACAATGAAATTTTACTTTGTGTTCATGTCTAGATAAGCAAGCAGCATGTTTATTAGGAACCGAATGAGATAATATTCCTACGGACTTAAAAACCACCTCTTTTTGTTTAGGAACCATTTGAATCAAGCCACTTCCTAATGACTTAAAAACCTTCGGTTGATGTGCCTTAGAATGAGCATGAGAATCAAAACCTAAACTAGTTTTATCATTGCAAGACTTAGAAGAATTCAACAACAAGTTTAGATTCTTATTTGCATTACAAAACCGATCTAGTGTCCTATGCATGTCATCAAGTTTATTGGACGGATCAAGGTAATTTTCACATGAAGTTTTTCCTTTTAATTTGCAATTAGAATAACAATTAACTTCATGAGAACGTACAACATTGTTCAAAACAGAAATTTCATTCAAAACATCATGTAGTTTCTTATCAAGCTCATCACAGTTAGAACAATGCAAATCAATTTTAAACACTGTAACGTCCCGATTTTCAAACTTTGGCAAATTAAAATTTGAATAGGAAGTTAGAATTTAATAATTGAAAGAAATTATTTTTATAAAGGAAAATATAAAATATATGCATCTCATCTTGCATTTTGCATTCATCCTCAAGTATTAAAATTTATTACCAAAATAAATAAGCTTAAAAATTTATTACCAAAATAAATATACTAAAAATAAATTGCCATAATGAATATGAATGAAAAGAAATATAGAAAACTAGAAACGAAAAATGAAAAAAAGGTGAAACATGGCCAAGCAACCCTAGCTGGACGCCAAGATGAGAAAAAAAGTAAAGAAAACAAGTATATATATATATATATATAATTTATAAAGAAAGAAAATGGAAAAAAAGAAAACTTTCCAGAAGTTTTTGGAACCTTCCAGATGTTTCTAACATTTTCCGGAAGTTTTTGGAACCTTTTGGAAGTTTTTGGAACCTTCCAGAACCTTCTGAAAGTTTCCGGGGAAGCTGCTGGAAGCTTCCGTCTGGGATTTTCTTGTCCACGCGCCCTGGAAGGTTCCCGACAAAAAGCCCACGTGTCAGAACGGGACTCTCCATAGAGCGCCCGTACGCGGAAGGGACTTCAAGTCCACCGTGCGGGACTCCAAGTCCCGTACGTGGCCTGGCCTCTGGCTATAAAAACCACCGTAAGCTGTCATAGCCCCCCGCTCCTACTACGTAAGAAATAGCCAGCTGCTTGCTACACAACTTGAAGCAACGATAGGAAAAAAGGGATGAAGCCCTAGCCTGCAGCCAAAGAAGGAAGGAGTCGCCATTATTTGCGGGAGATCGTTGTTCGTCTTCGTCGTCAATTTATTGCTGTCGTCTTGTTCATCTACATCATGACACCGATTTTCGACGGAGTCGCTAAGTCGCCGTCACCCTATTTATCAACAAAATCCTAGATCCCAGAGACACACGCCATGTCACCATGCCACAACCTTCGAGGCTAGCTACACGCAGTAGGTATTACGAATTATATTGAAACAACTATTTTAATTCTAATTCTTGAACTAAATTACGTATGTAGGACATATTTTATTTTCAGCGGTCATTAGTCATCGCCAAAGCATCATAAATCAATCTAAAACTTACATATTAGATTAAATCATACAAGAACAATATGCTATTCTAGACTTAACCAAATTTTATATTTCAGTATTATTTAATCTGTTTTTCAGATTTAATAAATAAGATTAAACCTAGTTAATTCATAAAGTATCAAATTAATTCCAGAAAAATTCCTAAAAATTTAGAATAAATTCTAGTAAGTTATTAAGAATATTTTCAGTATATTTAATGTTCTGAAATAATTATTTTGCCTCTGAATAAATTCTAATTAATTCCAAAATTGCTCAAATAAATAGGAAATCATTATCAAAATTTATTAAAAAGCCATAGTAATTTATTTAACATTAATACAAACTTATTTTCTACATGCATCCGTATTTTGAATATTGATTAGTATTTTCAATGAATTTATTGTGTATGTTTGCTTGTGTATGTGGTTGATTGCGAGTAGACGGGTACGCTCACAAGACTTTGACTTGATTGAGTATCAAATTGCGGAATATAAAGGCAACTGTCCTTGACCATATTGATCCAGTTTTTAAATGTTTTGTTTGCAAAATTGCATGCTATCTCAGATTGATAGGAAACCTATTTATATGTGTTTACTAGACTTGTTCGACACACCTTGTCGTTTGGTATATATTGTAGAGAGTCGAGAAGGGTATTTTACCTTTTTTATTGCTCTAATTAATTTGGATTGGGAAATAACCAAATGGCTTAACTATGAATTAATGCACTTATGTATGATGAGAATTGATGGACATGGTTATTTGGTAACATGGGACTTGGAGATCTAAGCAAGCATAGTTTGTGGATTGGGTTGGATGATATGGTGGTTTGCTTGACTTAGATCTAAGGATCAGTTCATGCAAATATATGCCAGGACAACAGTGCCACCACAAGGCCAAGTATGTGTGTTGTCTAGCCAATTAATTAGGTGTATGCCAGCATTGTTCAGATCATTTGGGGGAGCAGGAACGGGAGTCAGTTGGGTTTTCATAAGTGGCGGGACTACTCTAGGATCCGAACGGCACAAGAAGGGGCCCTTAGATGGATGTGCTCAGTTGGAGACATCACCTCCGGTGAAACCTTAGTGGGTCTGCACATGCTGGTGGTCCCTTTGTAAAGGCTATTTTGTGATCTATTGGTCATACACCTGTGGTATTGTAACTGGCATAATGGAGGTTCTTTAGTCGCCGACGGGTCATGAAATCACGAACATGTAGGTAAAGTAGTACAACCTCTACAGAGTGTAAAACTATCATGATTAGAGAATGAACTTGGTTTGGGATGGGTTGGGTATGTCCATTGAGATTGGTTTTGGTTATGTCATGTGAGCATTGTTTGGTTATGAGAAGATATGAAATTGGCAAATGGTGATGATATCAATTGTTAGCTGGTTATAAATGAATTATGATGGTAAATGAGAATGTTGGATATGTCATATCGTAAATACTGGGGTTACGATGGGATTTTAACTCACCTAGACATTGTAGGTTGCTTTTACATAATTGTGAATTTAAATGTACTTTTATGCAATTAGCCATTTATTATCATCTTTGCTTTTAGCTACATGTCATACTTTCCCACACTTGTTGAGTACGACATGTGCTCACCCTTGCTATTCCCACAATTAATTCAGCTGCAAGAGATATTTTAGAAGACAACATGGAGTACTAGGCGTCTGTAGTACCGTCGATTGCCTGTTGAGTTGGAGTCACCTACACTAGATATTTTCCGCTGCAATAGAATCAAGGTATATTTATTATTCGTGACATGGTTACATTCTGGTTATCATTTGTTATGTTGATGTGTATGTGTGAAACAACATCATGGGCACACATACACTGCACTTGGTTCGATTTTTAGAATCGGGTGTCACAATTGGTATCAGAGCCGTGTCGACCGTAGGATGCAAGCCTATGTAGAATGGACACCACAAAACATATAGAAACTATTTTCTAAAAGCTATTTTTTTCGAACTGCATTGCTGCGGCAATTATTTCTGCCAATTCAGCCACCTTGTAGCTATGCTTGCTGCTGCGGTTCTTTTGCTATTTCAGCTGCACCTTGACATGCTTGCTGCTGCACACCCGTTGTTTTTTCTCTCCTCTTTGCTGCTATATTTTAACACACTATCCACCAAATATTTTTCACATTTACAAATGTGATTTGCTGGTGTGCTGGAATTGATTTTTCCGCTGTCGCTTTCTCTTTTCTTGTCTCTCCTTGCTGCTGCAGTTTTCAGGCCATAACACTTCTCCCTTCTAATATTTCTCTTGTTCCCATTATATGTGACACCTGGTTCCGAATATGAACCAAGTATAGCGTATATGTGTGCCCAGGACGTTCATCACACATACACGGATGTATCACAAACGATATACAAAATTTAACCACGTCTCAAATAGTAAATAAGTACCTTATTACAATAATCCAATGGTTCATGAATGACAAGACTCTAATTATTGCAGCGGAAATTAAACTAAGTAGCACGAATCCATTCCAAAGGCAATTGACGGTGGCACACAACCTAGTATTCCACAAGATCCACAGGGTACTCCCAAGTGTCACATGTAGCTGTTGGTGGGGGAATTGTAAGAATGAGTACGTGTTGTACTCAGCAAGTGTGAGAATAGATGACATGTAGCTAAAGAAAAGGATGGAAATAAAATGGATAATTGTCGAAAAGTACATTTCATAGGCTTCTTTTATTTAATTGTAAATTTAAATGTACTTTTATGCAATGAGCTATTTATTATCATCCTTGTTTTTAGCTAAATGTCATATTTTCCCACACTTGCTGAGTACGACATGTGCTCACCCTTGCTATTCCCACAATTAATTCAGCTGCAAGAGATATTTTGAAAGACAACATGGAGTACTAGGCGTGCGTACTACCGTCGATTGTCTGTGGAGTTGGAGTCGCCTACGCCAGATTATTTTCCTCTGCAATAGAATCAAGATATATTTATTATTCGTTACATAGTTAAATTCTGATTATCATTTGTAATGTTGATGTGTATGTGTGAAACAACATCCTGGGCACACATACACTGCACTTGGTTTGTTTTTCAGAACCAGGTGTGACAAACACCTAGCATCTTTCAAGTTTTTATCGTTAAATTCCGCAAGCTTTTTGATCTTTTCAATTTCAAGCTCAAGTTTATCAAGGGTGGAAATGTGTGCACTTCTTAAGGAGGACAATTGTTCATATATTAACTCACATGAGGAACAAGAATCATCACTAGGAATCAAGGATTGTAACCAATTAATTTATATTCTAGTGATTCTATTTTAATAGCATCGTCCCTAAGTTTTTTGTCCTTTCTCTTAATTTCTAGTAGCAGCACGAAATATACCATCAACAAGTTCTTTGTATGCGTGAATTACCTCAGCATTGTCGCTGATCCCTTTGGCCTCCTCCATACTTGAATTTGAGTTGCGAGCCATGAAACATGTATTTGCCAAATTTTCTTCATCTTCATCACTTGCGGTGTCCACATCGCACGAGTTGAGTTCTTGAAGTGCGGAGACAAAACTGTTTACCAATTAGCGACCAGTAAAACCCTTCTTCTTATTGTGGTTGTTTGCAGATGAGGACTTGGATTTTGTTTGCTTCACATTACGGGGAGTATAACCTAAAAGGTTAGGGCAATTTGTACAAAAATGTCCAAACTCACCGCATTCGAAGCATTGTTGAGGTCCACCACTTTCTCTCCTTCTAGTTCTCACATTTTGCAATGCTTTCAAGAACCAGGTAGAGAGAAATGCTAGCTCGTCCTCTGAAAATTCTTCAACCTGTTCAAGGGTTAGAGAGGATAGAAAAGCCTGTGCGCCACATGATGAAGGTTGGTTAGAACTAGGCATGTCATGTTGTGAAATAATTGCAAGAGACTTGTTGAAATTTTTCTATGATATAATTTCAAGTTCATGAGTTTTTAACTTGGAATATAGCACATCTAATGAAAGTGTACTCATGACAATGGATTCACGAATAGATGTAACTTTTACCTTCCAAATTGACATGTCTAATGCACTTAACAATTGCCTAGCATTTTCAGTATTTGAAAAATTAACATTAACGCTACGCAAGTTGCTGAGAATTTTATTAAAGCGAGCAAAAAGATCATCGATCGACTCACCTAGTTGCATCTCAAAACGCATGTACTCCTTTTTTAACATGTCTTGGCATACCTCCTTGATTGTGTTGGAGCCTTCGTGGTAGTCGCATAACGCTTTCCACACATTGTATGCAGATCGGAGGGGTGCAACACGATCGAAGTCATTTTGAGTCAATACTTGTATGATCAAGTTCCGCGCCTTGTTATTGTTGTCGACGTCTCTCATGCTGGCAGCCGTAACTTCATCGTTTGAAGGCATGACAAAGCGCTTGAATACCTTTTCCCATATGACAAAGCCTTGAGCCTGTATGTAAGCCTCCATGCAAGCCTTCCAAACCTGAAATTCAACACCATCCAACACACAAGATTTTGCAGAGTATTTTTCCATGTTGATCAGTCAAAACACATGCAAATCACAAAGATTAGAGCACTGTGGCTCTGATACTAACTGTCGGATCGAACAACACGTGAAAAGCTACCAGAGGGGGTGAATGGTAAATTAAAACTTTTCAGCGGAAGCAAAGAAAACCCCTCAGCAGAAAATCAATCTGATAAGAAACCGTATATGCGACTGATCTAAACGTGTTCAACTATGACAAAAGTAGTATAGATTGTAGATAATCAAGTCATGAAGACACAACAACAACATTCACAAGAAACCGTCGAGTAAAACTCAAGTTATGATCAAAAGATTGAGCAAAGGTCAATCTGTTCTAACAGAGAGCAAACAGATGTGTTATGCTGCAAAGAAACTCATGTAACTCAAAAACCACGAATCCAATGTGACACCCGGTTTCGAATATGAACCAAGTATAGTGTATATGTGTGCCCAGGACATTCATAACACATACGCGGATGCATCACAAACGATATAAAAAATTTAACCACGTCTCAAATAGTAAATAAGTACCTTATTGCAATAATTCAATGGTTCATGAATGACAAGACTCTAATTATTGTAGCGGAAATTAAACTAAGTTGCACGACTCCATTCCGCGGGCAATTGATGGTGGCACGCAACCTAGTATTCCACGTGATCCTCAGGGTACTCCCAAGTGTCTCATGTAGCTGTTGGTGGGGGGAATTGAAAGGGTGAGTATGTGTCGTACTCAGCAAGTGTGGGAATAAATGACATGTAGCTAAACAAAAGGATAGAAATAAAATGGCTAATTGCAGAAAAGTACATTTCATAAACATGTAAAAGCAGTCTATCATGTCTATGTGAGGTTAATTCCCCTCATGAACCAAATATTTATCACGCCATATTTATATCCTCATTCACCATCACAATGTTATTATAACAAGCCCACAACTACTATCATCACCATGTATCAATTTCATATCCTTCCATAATTCGACTATACTCATGTGACAAACCAAATCTTCCCAAAACCCCAAGTCCAATTCTAATCATGTAGGTCATTCAGGTGCTCATGATCAGGAGCACAACTATCATGATAGTTTTTAACACTCTGCAGAGGTTGTACCACTTTACCCACATGTTCGTGATTTTGTCACCTAGAATTTGCTTACAACAGATCCGTTCACTCCACAACGAAGGTAAGTCCATTCCACGTAGTGTATGGTTTTAATCCCCGTGCTCCTATTGATTTACTACCTTTGCCTCTTTCTGAAACTATAAATTTGGATGCTTCACAACGATCTGAATTCATTCTTAAGATCTAGGAAACTACAAAGAAAAATATTGAAAGAATGAATGAGAAATATAGGATTGCAGGTATGTAAGACCTATGTGTGTTGAATACATTGGCTTGTAGTGAATACACTTGGCCTTGATGATAAAAGTTTTGAATATCACCGAAACACCTTTTTATCAAGGTTCGACTCTAGCTCCGAGCTACGGCAAGGTCCGACTAGCTTTGGTCAGCTCCGGTGATGTTTCGTCTTTGATAGCTCCGGCATGTCTTTGATAGCTCCGACATGATTTTGATAGCTCTGCCGTGTTTTTGCTAAGCTCCGAAGTTGATTTTTCTAGCTCCGGCTTTTGGGATTACTAGTTCCGACTAGTTCTGGTTAGCTCCAGCGCTAGGTCCTGCTAGTTTTGTAAGCTCAAGCGGGAGCTTGGTTGTACTAGTTTTGGTAAGCTCCGGCGCTAGGTTCTACTAGCTTTTGTTAGCTCCGGCTCAAGGTCCGGGTTGCTCTAGCAAGGTCTGAAACTTGACCGTAGTGCTTCTGCTTTTCATTTGAAATGTTTCGTACTTGCTTTACATTATTGAAAAAATTGCTTAGTATTCATTTACTAAGTTTTTGATGCGTTTTGGTTGATATGGATGATATCGTGTTACTATGGCTTTGCAACATGCTTATGTGAGGTTCTCATGTAGGGTGTTGTGTTTGGAACTAACTTGAGTCAAGTCGAGGACTTGGGCTCGTATGGATTGGTTGTTTATTCATGTGCAGGTGTTGCTTGAGTTCAAGACATGGCTGGTGACAGGATCCATTGGACTAGTCTCAGGGAGGAGATGAGGTTCCAACAACCAAATTCAGGAGGAATTGTGGTTGAGCTGATCAGGAGGTTGCGCAGCATGATTGAATCAAGAACAATGCATATGAATGTATCGTGGACGTCATTGGAAGATGTTTGCACGTGTGCAAGGAGCGCATGGACGTGGCTACATGGTTCCAAGACGTGATGAAGAGATGTGGACGTAAAGAGTTGGTCGGAAAGGTCCAACCGACTAGGTTATGGACTCAGGCTGCGGCTGAGTCAGGTTTGACTTAAATATGGAATGATTTGAGTTGGTTATGATAGGATTTCGTGTGAGTCACGAATTTGAGTTGTTTAGGAATGTGGGTTACGTTCATAAGGTGTTTGGAAGTCTTAAGATTGCTTCTATCTGTGTATAGAAGAATCTTGAGCAGTTATGGAAAGTTACGATTCGTGATATGAGTAGGATTGGAGTCCTAGTTGATATTGGGTTGGCCTAAGGGCTGGTTATATAAGCAAGGGAGCCCAGAGCTCGTGGTGCACGACTTCGGGGCTGTTCGTCTTATGTTATATTGAATAAAATTCGTAGTTTGAAGGAACTTTTGTGCCTTGTTCGTCCGACTTGTTCCAGACAAGTTTTACTCGTCGAGTTTCTGGACAGCACTACCTTTCGTTGGTGATTTTATCATAACTCGAGTTTTACAGATCCAATTGACGTGATTATTTTTGGGTTGTCTTCACAACTTGATTGTCTATCATCTGTCAAAATTTCATGGTCATTGGATTTGTGGTCTACGATATACACGAGTTTCTTTGCAGCGTTCCAGAACTGTTTTTTTCTTGGGTAGGGCAGATTGACCATTGTTTGATCTTTCGATCATAACTTGAGTTTTTCTCGACGGATTTGAGTGATTCTTTTTGTGTTGTCTTCGTGACTTGATTTTCTCTGATATTTATCACTTTTGTCACGGTGAAACATGTTTACATTAGTCTCACACATGATTTCTTTAACAGATCATTTTTCTGCCGAAAGGGTTTGGGGTTGAATTGTTTCCGCTGCGTAAGATTTTTAAATCTACCATTCACCCCTCTCTGGTAGCTTTTCACGAGCTCTTCGATCCTACAAGGTAGTAAAGGTAGAAAAGAAGTAAAACTTGAACCGGGTGATTTAGTATGGTTACATTTGAGAAAAGAGCGTTTCCCTGACTTGAGAAATGTAAACTTATGTCTCAAGCTGCTGATCCTTTTAAGATTATTGAAAACATTAATGATAATGCATATAATCTTGAGTTGCCTCTCGGTTTCAGGGTTATTCCCACATTTAACATTTCAAATGGGCGGCCATACTTGGGAGAAGAAGATGAACTTGAGTCGAGGACGACTCCGATTTAAGAGGGTGAGGATGATGAGGACATCACAACAGTGGATACACATGTTGAACTACAAGGACCAATCACGAGAGCACAAGCGCGACTACTAAATCAACAGGTAAACTCTTTCCTAAATGCCTACCCATGTGAAATTGACAATTGATTGTTATGTAATGTTTTAATTGTTATTAGGAATCATGAGGAGATCAACAAGTGAGGAGAGAAGGCCTTGGGAACATGGAGAACCAGCTGGGACGTCCACAAGTTGATGGAACAAGTTTACAACTCGGACTCGAGTTCAACTTGGTGTCCAGAAGCAGTCCACCTTAAAACGGACGCTTAGGATGCATACGGACTCCGTTTTCGACGTTCTACATATGCATGGAAAGAGGAGAATATAACCTTTCCAATGGTTCTGGTCCCACGTAAAAATTCCTCTGGAGTGATCAGGAATCGTTGAAACAAGTTGAGTCTAGATTTCTGTCCTGTGCTACACCACCGTATTGGGTCATTGGGCCTTGTATCAAGTCTACATCCCTTATTTTCGTGTCTTAGGGTTAGGTCACGACTCCAACACCCTTTGGACGTCTTCCCACCTATATATACTTCATAGTAGCCGTCATGAATAATTAGGTTTTGCTTAGATTAATAATATCGCCATTCTACGGTTTGTGAAACCCCAACTTCGCGATTTCAGATCGTGTCTTCTACGTTCTTGCTTGTGTTCTCGGTTGCACTTGCAGGGATATTAGCCTTCTTGGCGAGGTCAATCGTGTGCAGCATGATTGATAACCAACGCAGCAGTGGTGTAGTGATTGCAGGGGTTTTTCGTGTTCTACTCGAGAGCCTCAGATCATCAACGTCGAGATCTTCATCAATCGACTTATCCATTACCTACCGCAAAATCGGGCCTAAAACTCCTTATCATCTGAGCCCATCCCTCCGGGCCCGGATGTCAAGAAATGAAGAAGGAGGAATGTCCATCTCATCGGACAGTGATGAGACCTAGCCAATAGGTTAAATTGGTAGTTATATTTTCTTTGATTTTTCTTTTCTCTTCATTTGTTTTTCCTCACTGCATATTTGAGTTTTCTTAGCAAGTTGAGAATCTTATATTCTCAACTATTATTTTTATTTCTTTATTTTTCACAAAAAGAAAATTGTTGGGGTTTTAAAAATAGTTTTAATTTGAAAAATCAATTTTTCCGAGCTGCGAATGCAGCACTTCACCAACATGCTAATTTTATAGCCGTTGGGGGCCACCTGCCAAAAGGGAGAACAGGGGGGCCACATTTCAGTGTGGCCGAACCCCCTATTTGGCCCATGAGTGGAAAGGGTCATTTTGGCTCTCTCTCTCTCTCCTCGAACAGCTACATTTGATTCCCTTGTGACCGTTGGGGAGTGTACACTATAAATGGTGGCCGTGAGGAGCACTCCTCTTCACACTTCACCTCATTTCATACCTCCCCAAAGTCACTATTTGCTCACATTGTTTTTCTTGCCCTTCATTGAAACACCCTTGCTCAAATCCAACCCAAAAAGACTTGCTTTTGTTGCATTTGCAATTTGCTCTCAAGTTCTTCAAGGGAAAATTCGTCAGGGGTTTTGCTTTTACTAACATCACCTCTTTCGAGTTTTTGCTTTGTTGTGTTCTTGCTTGTTGTGTCCATGAAAGGAATGAAGAGGTTGTTTGGGAAGAGAAAGGAGCTGCAAGCTCAAGCCTTGGTGGAGACTCAAGTGTACGCCCCTCTTCCGTTGCTACACCAAGTTTACGGAGGAGGAGTGTATGTGAGGACACTCCCACGGGTGGGAGGAGCAACCCGCGAGAACTTCTCCACGACTATGACCTCGACATACAAAGTGATGTTGAAGATCAAGAATGCAAGTTCCTCCAAGATCGTGAGTTTTCTCATACGAAAGCTTATGATCCGAAATTGATCTCCAAAATAGGTATGGATTCCAAATTCTTTTCCATTTGGCATGCACTAGGATGGGACAATTTTGCTCACATCGAGGAGAGAGGTTCATGCCTTCTCACCATATAGTTCCTTTGCACCCTTAGAATAGGATTTGATGGTATTTCTTTTGGATTCTTTCAAAAAGAATACACGATCCTATGGAAAGAATTAAGTGAAATCCTAGGCTTTCATAAACGTTGTTTGCTAGATTTAGACACTTCACCTAAGTTTAACAAACAAAGTTTTTGGCATGAATTGACTAGTGAGGTCAGATGTAATGCTCCTAGGAATAGCCACTACTTTACGCTTCATGCATAGATGGGTGGCTATGACTATGTTCCCTAGAGGAGATGTTAGAACAGTGTGTGACGATGAGCTGAAAATTTTGTTTGCCATGATTAAAAAGATAAAAGTTGCTCCAATTATTGCCATGATGACACAATGGTTAGATTACATTTCAAGAACATGGCCAATTGAATGCACTTTATTGATTACCCGTATTGCTACTAGGGTTGCAGCACTAGAATACACTTCATTTGAATATATTGAAAATGAACGAGAATTAATTAATGAAGATTATCTAGTGCAAGGACATACCCTTGAGCATGATCATGATGGCTCTTTGATGTTTTATTATCTCGACTTTGTCAATGAAATTCGGTTACCTAACCTGGATTATCATTTAAACAAATGCCGGAGGCTAACCATTGACCTTCTTTCCATCGAGGAAGCCCGAAGAAGTAATGTCTCTAGCAGGGTAACTAGAAGCCGCACAAGGAGAGCAACCATGCCTCCGACAACCTCCACGGTCCATGAGTACGAAGAGGAAGAGAACCCAATTGGTGATGCACCCGGATGGACTCAACCTCCATTGTATGAGACCGAAGGTCCGTATTGGCATGGATGGCCAGGTGTCGCGTGGGAGTCATCCCTATCCACTTCAAGCTCTAGCAGCTTGCCTCCAACGTCCATGAGAAGATGGCATTCTTCTTCGGCTAGAAGTCATCATGACTATAGCCAAGGAATGACATATCTCACTAGATATATGGAATACCTTGAAGTGAGAAAGGGTGACATCTATAAAACTCTCCTGGAGCATTTCCAAGGTACCCAAGATTGGCGACAACACATGGACGCTCGATTCACCAACTTCAACTCAACGCTACAACAACAACAAGCCGATCTCACGGCATACTTTCGTCATCAAGGGTTCAACCCTCATCACGGAGGTAATTAAAGAACAAGCTTGGGGGAGGACCCCCACTTGAGGTAAATTGTATCACACCCCTTGCATATTTATTTTCCAATAATCCACCATTCACCTTGCATATAAAAAAATAGAGTAGATTTTGCTTTCAAAAAAATAAAGGATGTCTGGGTCAATCTAGTATAGACCTATGTGAGAATTCATTCATTTCTTTTTGAATTCAAGACTTCACTTGCACATGCTATACTTCTACACTAGAAGTAAGCAAAATTCCATCATACCATCATTTAACAATGAAAAGAGAAACTCCATATCCTTCATGCTTAGTACTCTCTCCAAGTTTATTGCATAAAAAGGGAGTAGAAGACATGGCCACAAGAAAAAAGAAAAAGAAAGTGCATGCTTACATCATAAGCATGAGAAAAAAAAAGAGAAAAAAAAGTAGCCATGTTTCATCCCTGCAAAATAAGAAGTCTACACAATAGGAGTCGTACCAAACATCCACGTCCACTTCCACTTCATCACACATGCACAAATCTTGAATCAAATAGTTTTGAACTGATTTCTCCTAAGGCTTGTTGTTTTTACTTAGCAATATTATGTGTTGCAAATATGCCTACTACATTCCCTACCAAGCTCCACATACAAGCCTTTTTAGTGGTAGGATGAGTTTAGGAAAAATGCCTTGGTGACAAAATATTTCCACTACACACAAAGGAGTGATTGAGAGAATCAAGTTGAGGTACTTAAAATCTAAATTGAACTATCCATAATTTGAGAGGAACTTGATCTCTAGGGTATGCTTGCTCCATTTGTTGTTCTATCTTTCAACCACCCATGAATAGGAGAAGGCATAAGCCCCATAATGACTTAAGATGGGTGAAATACCATGCTAATTTTTGCAATACTAGGTAAAGTATTTTGTTGTGCACATGGTACTTGTGAAAAATAGAACATTGTAACAACTTCTGATCATCATCCTAAAGTCTTGACTTTGCTCGGGACGAGTAACGGATAAGCTTGGGGGAGTTTGTTGGTGGTTGTTATATACCAATTTCACCCGTCAATATAACTCAATTATGTGAAGGAATTACCATTTCTTGCACATATCACCTTTCTATGTAACATATTTCCACTTGTCCGTGGAGAAATATTGCATGCAGAGAACTATTGTAGGAAATGAGGTAAAAGAGGGGGAGCAATACTACGAAATATCATCCCAGCCAATCATGCACCAACATGTGGCACCACAGGGATCAAATGGCCCATAAACAGAAGTATCTGAGGCCATCCAATGGTGTAGCACCCATATCAAGGGATGGAACCCACCTAGTAGTAACCTGGAGAAAGCACACGTGAAACGCTGCAAAGACCAGGTCGGTTGACCCCCCTAGTCGGCCGACTTGGTCCTGGCTCCAAACTCGGTCAATCGCCACATGTTGGCTCCTCCCGGCTTCCTGAAGATGATGGTGATTGATTCGCGCGCATTTGGTGGTGGGAACCGACTCTTTTCCACCTATAAATAAGATCCCCAACCCTCACTTCACACACACACCACTTGAGTATTCATTCTATTGTATCCACTACTCTCCATATGTTTATAGAAGTTTAGGCTATAGAGAGAAGAGCCTCTAGTCCATAGTCCAAGTAGGAAAGGAGTAGGAGGAGTCTCTTACCAATTGGGAAAAGTATGGCTCTCATATTCCTATTTGTATTTGTGACTTTGTTCTTAATAAAGATGTTATCTTTAGTCTTCATTTATTCATATACTTGGATGAAGCGTTTCTTGTTTGATTGTGGATTCCATGTATGTGATAGGAGTAGTATTTATGATTATTCTATACCACTCTCATTATATCATAAAAAAACACTACAAACTCCCACTATAGTCTAATTTGTTATGACATGATCATGTTAATATGAATGACTTATGCTATGTTTCAACATTGCTTCAACAATGTTTAGGATTAGTCATTGCCTTAGGATGGCTTGTGCTGCAGCTCTTAAGGTATTTACTTAATATGCTAGCATGGTGCTAGGATAGTTAAGTAGAGTTGGATATCTTGTAGACCCACGGATTGAAGAGGTAGGCATTAGGTGGTGACAGCCCTATCCGTCCTTGTAATCCTCCACGTTCGACTATGCCACGGACTTTTGCGAGAGTCGTCCTAGTCTTGCTAGGGGTAAACCCGTCCCCGATGTGTTGAACAACTTAGCATGAGAATTAACTATTGATATGATAATTAGTTACTAACTTAGGCTATGTATATGTGCACTAGAAGCATAGTAGGAGCATCTACCTAACTCTTAGCCTAATCCCTCTTTGACCCATTTATCCCCCTTAGAATAGGATACTCTTGTGTGTGTCACACTACCTCCATATATCTATTATCCATCCTCACTATAACCCTACATAGACCAACCTATCCCTTCCATTTGATGATTTTTATGCTTCCACCTAGCCTTCCTTTGGGAGAATATAAATGACACCCTTGGAATACTCTTTTAAGAGGAAATGCTACATCGATAGTTTCCGTGTGCTTGCGGATTTTTATCTATGATGTATGAAACATCAATAGTTATATAAGCAAGGGGACATCGCTTCATGGAGAGCACGACATGCAGTTGCCTCTCTTGTGTTTTGATAAATAAATTCTTAGTTTGTGAGAAGCTTTTGGGTCTTGCAGCTTGTTTTCTTTATGCTTTTCTCGTCGAGTTCCTATGCAAATTGACGTTGCATTGGTGTTTTGATTATATCTCGAGTTTTGCTCAACCAATCGACGTGATTCTTTTTGTCTTGGCTTCACGACTAAATTATCGATTCTCTACAAAGTTTTCACACTCACTGGAGTTGGGGTTAACACATCGCACAAGTTTCTTTGCAACGTAACAAATCTATTTTTGCTTTGTTGGAACAAATTGACCTTTTCTCAATCTTTTAGATATAACTTGAGTTATACTCGATGAGTTAATGTTGTGAGACCTATGTGTTGAATACATTGGCCTATGTTAAAAGTGAGGCTTTACATGCAGAGTTTCGAATAAACCTGAAGAACCCACTTCGCACTGTCCGAACTTTATCATGCACGTGAGTTGCACGTGTTTGTGTTTCAGAATGTATGAGTTTTTCTTGTATAATGCATAGCTGCTATTTAGAACTGTCCGAACTTTCTATATGCTGAAATAATCGCGCGACTGCAACGTTTTTCACTTGCAATATTTTAAACTTGCTATCTTATGGGAAGGTTGCTTATTACTCTTGGATTAAGTTTTTGATGCGTTTTAACCTTATCGTGGTGGATATTTTCTTGTTATGTTTGCATTCTTATGTGCTCACGTATGGTGTTGTAGTTATCGGACTAATATGAGTCAAGTCGAGGACTTGTGCTCGAAAGAATTGGTTCTTTGTTCATGTGCAGGTGTTTCTTTAGGTCAAGACATGAGTGCAGATCCAATGAACTAGTCTTAGGTAGAAGATGAGGTTCAATAAGCAAGTTCGGGGAGAAATTGTGGTTGAGTTGATCGGGTGGTCACGAAGCATGTTTAGGTCAAGTACAATGCATATGAAGGTATCGTGGACATTGTTGAAAAGTGTTTGCACATGTGCAAGGGGTGCATGGATGTGGCAACATTGTTCCAAGACGTGATGAAGAGATATGGACGTGAAGATGTGACTCAAAAGGTCCAACCGGCTGGATTATGCCTCAGCCTGCGACTGAGGTGGTTATGGTTCGAATATGGAAAGTTTTGAGTTGGTTATGGTTAGATTTCGTGTTGGTCACGAATTTAGTTTATTTTAGGAATTTTTAGGACATTCCTAAGGTGTTTGGAAGTCTTAAGATTGCTTCTATCTACGTATGAAAGAGTCTTGAGCAGTTATGGAAAGTTTCAGTTGAAATTGAGTAGGAGTAGGAGTCCTAGTTCGGTTTGAGTTGGCCTTAGGGCTGGTTATATAAGGAAGGAAGACTAGAGCTCGTGGTGTACATCTTTGAGGTTTTTCCTCTTGTGTTTTGATCAATAAAATTCGTAGTTTAGAGGAGCTTTTGTTCCTTGTTCGTCTGACTTGTTTTCGTCAAGTTTTTCTTGTTGAGTTTCTGTGCTCCCCGACTTTTCTTCAGTATTTTGATTGTAACTCGCGTTTTACAGATCCAATTCACGTGATTCTATTTGTGTTGTCTTCACAACTCAATACTCTACTGTCTTTGAAAATTTCACGGTCATTGGATTTATGGTTTTTGCGTTACACGAGTTTCTCTGCAGCATAGCAGATCTGTTTGCTATGTGTTAGAACATATTGACCTTTGCTCAGGGTTTTGGTCATAACTTCAGTTTTACTCGATGTTTTCTCGTCATTCTTGTTGTCGTGTCTTTGTGACTTGATTTTGTATGATCTACACCGATTTGTCATGTTTTTAACACGATGGAAACACTCACACACACGGTTTCTTTTTCAGATTGATTTTCTGCCAATGGATTTTCGTTGCTTCCGCTAAAAATGTTTCAATCTACCATTAACTCCCCCCCCCCCCCCCCCCCCCCACCCCCCCCCCCCCGTATAGTAGCTTTTCACTTGCTCTTCGATCCTACAATTGGTACCAGAGCCACAATGCTCTAATCTTTGTGATTTGCACGTGTTTTTACTAACCATCATGGAGAAATACTCCGCAAAACTTTGTGTGTTCAATGGTATTTATTTTCAGGTTTGGAAGAAACGTATGAAAGCTTACACATGGGCACAAAACTATGCCATATGGGAAAAGATGTACAAGCCCTTCAACATGCCACCAAACGACCAAGCCATGACTACCAACTTGAAGGACGTCGATAACAACAAGGCGCGGAACTTGATCATACAATGATTGACTCAAAGCGGCTTCGACCGTGTTGCACACCTCCGATCTGCGTATGATGTGTAGAAAGCACTATACACTACCACGAAGGCTCCAACACAATCAAGGAGGTACGTCAAGATATGTTCAAGAAAGAATACATATGTTTTGAGATGCAACCCGTTGAGTCGATCTATGATATCTTTGCTCACTTTAATAAAATTCTCAGCAATCTTAATAGTGTCCAATATTAATTTTTCAGATACTGAAAATGCTAGGCAATTACGAAGTGCATTAGACATGTCAATTTGGGAGATAAAAGTTACATCTATTCGTGAATCCACTGTCATGAGTACACTTACATTAGATGTGCTATATTCCAAGTTAAAAACTCATGAACTTGACATATATCACGGAAAAATCCCAACAAGTCTCTTGCATTTGTTTCAATACGAGACGTGCCTAGTTCTAGTTCATCTTCATCATGTGGTATACTTGATTTGCTGTCCTCTCTAACCCTTGAACAGATTGAAGAGTTTCCAGAAGAGGAGCTATCACTTCTTTCTACTCGATTCTCAAAAGCATTGCAAAATGTGAGAACTCGAAGAAGAGGTGGTTCTCAACGATGCTTCGAATGCGGTGAATTTGGATATTTTCATACAAATTGCTCCAACCTTTCAGGTTCTACTCCCCATAATGAGAAGCAAACAAAATTCAAGTCCTCCTCTGCAAACAACTTGAATGTGGCCTAGAGGGGGGGTGAATAGGCCTTTTGAATTTCCTGCGCACTTAATAAAATAGTCAAAAACTTGGTTGGCCGGACTAGTCCAGTTGCATGGGCAGACTAGTCCGGTGTGCAAGAAGTATGTGTGTTGATCAGGTGTTAAATGAGAAATTAAATTTCTTTAGCAGCGGAATTAAGAACAACTGATATTTATACTTGAAATTAATATAAGAATGCAGGTGTAACTTCAAATTGCCTTAAGTTAATGTTTAGCACTTAAGTGATCTAATGAACAAAATTTAAAGTAAATGAGACACGAGACACAAGAATTTTTCCCGAGGTTCGATCTCACAACGAGATCTACGTCCTCATTGAGGAAGCTCACACAGAGCCGGGTCTCCAACCCTTTTCCTCCTCAAGTCACCACGAAGGCCGACTTGA
This sequence comes from Tuctoria greenei, assembly GCA_036927565.1. NCBI lineage: Eukaryota > Viridiplantae > Streptophyta > Magnoliopsida > Poales > Poaceae > Tuctoria > Tuctoria greenei. The sequence continues at coordinate 58,663,778 of JAYESD010000009.1, forward strand.
TTCCACTATCACGAGTAATCACCAAGTTTGTGGGGCAACCTCACACGTTGAGGGCTCCCACGAAAATTACAATGAACAAGTGATCAAATACACTCAAAAGTATTACAATGCAGAGTATGAGTGTAGAAAGATCAAACCCCAAGAGCTCGCGATGAAAGAACGACAATCTCCCAATCCCGAATCCAAGTGTTCAATTGATTTCACTCTTTTTGAACTTTAGATGTGTGGGGAGATGTGTTTTGGGCTCTTGGGACTAAGTGGCGGCGCTAGGGTTTGCTCTTTTTTCAATATTCGACGTTGTGTTCTCATGGAAAGTCGTGGATCATCTATTTATAGGGTTTCCAAAAGCTAGCCATTGAAAAACCCTAACACCGGACTAGTCCGGTGCAAGTCCGGACTTGTCCGGTCTCAACATGTTTTGAGGTCCAGAAAGTCTGCCGGACTAGTCCGGTCCAACCTCGGACTAGTCCGGTACTGGTTGTAAAGATGACTCCAGAAAGTTCATCGGACTAGTCCGATCTCCACAAATGGGAGTTTACAGAAAGTTCAACGGATTAGTCCGATCCATGATCGGACTAGTCCGGTCCCTCAGTATGAGAGACTCCAGAAACATCAACGGACTAGTTCGGTGGATGCACGGACTAGTCCGGTCTCCTTGTGAGTGTGATTCCAGAAAGGTGAATGGACTAGTCCGGTCCATGATCGGAATAGTCCGGTGCTTTGTGAAAGTTATGTTAATTTTAATCCCTTATCCTCGCGCAAAGTTGTGAGCTCTTGGAGTGTGTCTTTCATACACTCCCTATACATTCAAATCTATTTTGGTCTTCTGAGCTTCATCAAAGTATCTCTCTTTGAACACCACTTCATTTTTCACCTTTTTGTGTGCACCGATATGTCTCACTTGTTTGTCCTGCAATCATCTCAGTAGTTTCATTAGGATCTCATATGTTTGTCATCAATTAGCCAAAACCCACAAGGGATATCCTAGATGCACTTACAATCTCACCCTTTTTGGTGATTGATGACAACCATTTGAGATATCACAATTGAGAGTAAAATCTTGATTTTCATAAGGTGTCCACATATGAGAATAATGATAAGTCCACAAAAAGCTTCTCACATATGCACACACCTTATGGTGGGGTGCCTAACAAGTGTGTGATCAACAGGGTGTGATGTAGTAAAGATAATCAACAATGAGTATAAAGATAATCATCCAAGCAACAGTAAGCATCACACATAAGAGAGGGAATAGTGCATTACAAGGTTTTAAAATTAAGTACACATGTCCTTGATCACAAAAACATAAAGACACCAACCACTCTTAAACTAATAGCCTTAATCTCTCCTAGTCTCAATCTCTCCCCCTTTGGCATCAAGGCACCAAAAAGGGAAAAATGAGGGAAATCACTCATCGCCACTCTCTTCCTCCGTTTCAGTCCGGTCCTCATCTTCACCATCATCATCATCATTCGCCGGAGCGGACTCTTCCTCGGAGTCCTCGAAGGCAGGCGGGGATCCCACCGGTTCAATCTCCAGCTTATCGCATATAGCTTTGATGTTGGCATTGACATATTGTTGATGCTTCTTTTGCCTAACTTCAATCTTGCGGCAGCAGGCAAAGATGGAGGTGAGCCTTTTAAGCACACCACCGTAGGGTTCACGAGCAGCTGCAGAGCTGGGAGGAGCATCTGAGGATCTAGGTGCATTCACATCCCGAGCCTGTTTAGTCCTCCTCTCAGTCTCAGGGGAGGGAGGTGCATCAGGGGCCGAAGGTAGAGTGTACTCCGTAGGCTTTTGTGGCTTCATCCCCGTATGGTGAACATCCTTGACGAACTCAAGTCCAGTCACCTTCTCAATCATGTACATGATGTATGGGGCATACCCGCAAGATCTGTTTGGAGTGATTGATATGTTCACAATTTCATTGTAGATGTATTCAAAGACATTGAATGGTCTCATCCCACCAATGACCTTCATTAGGGTCCTCAAGGTCCCTTGAATAGTCCCCACATCTCCATCCTTTGGGGCTATTGTCTTCCTCAAAATTCTATTGAGGACCACATAGAAGGGCTTCAAGTACTTGATACTGGGAGCAACATATGGCATCCTTGTGTCATAGAGAAATTTGAGCTCATCCTTCTCCAAGGGTTGAAGGTTGTGGATGACTAGATCATGATCCAAGGTATGCTCAAGGTGGAGAATCCTTGCAAACTCATCATAAGTGACACTATACTTGGATCCATGGGTCATCCAAGTAAGACTGTCTCCATCACCCCGAGCAAAGTAGAGAGTAGAGTAGAATTGGGCGATCACTTCATTGTTCCAGTCATTCTCAAAGGAGAATAGTTCTTTCAGTTCGTGCCTTTCCAGGGCCTCAACCACCTCACGGAAAGCAGGATACTTCTTTGACTGCATGTACCCGATGTTCACCCATTGACTCTTCACAACGGGATTCTTCAACTTCATGTACACATGCTCATAGTAGTCGGCATGGAAGTTGCTCCAAAATCTTGGGTCTGAGCATTTCCGAGGCTGAGCATACACGTTGACCTGCCTGAAGCTATCGGCAAGCTCACCCCCTTTCCCAGTGAAATCCTTGCTTTAGCGATGCCGGTTGCGGTGACTTGGGTTCTTCATTTTCAAGGGTCCAATGGGACCACTAGCAAGTCCTTTCCCTTTGTTGAGAGTCCTCTTTGGCCCTGAGGAACTCTCACCGGCCTTTCCTTGGGCCTTCTTCACCACTACCCTCCTTTTCTTGGGCAAGTTGTCGTCGGAGGGTGGAGAGTGCACATTTACATCATGCTTTTTCTTCATGTACCTCTCCTTGGCTCTTTGCACTTTTTCGCGCTCAACTTCTTCATCAACATGGAAGGAGCTGTCATCTGAGCTTGAAGACATCGTGCCTAACAAGGAGTTCATGATTTAGATGAAGATGAACTGAAAATGAAGGTGATACTAGGATTCAAGTGTCAGAGACCGGACTTGTCCGGTTTCAGAGTGCGGACTTGTCCGGGGTACCGGACTAGTCCGTACCTAGGAGCCAGACTAGTCCGGCCTAGCACAAGAACCCTAACAAAACTTGAATCACAACTTCTATCTAGGGGTGCAAATGAGCATGAAGGTGAAAGGAATACATCTATGAAGCTAATGTACTTCCTTGGAATCAAGGGAAATAAACTAGAACTAGAAAAGTTGAGAGTTTGACTTTGGGGAGAATTTTACAAGGATTTGAGGATTCGCGTCGAAGGAGCGCAAATCTGTACGGATGAGTTTGGAGAGGAGTACCAACTCGTCGAGGGGAGAGTTTCCCACGGAGAGAGCTTGGATTTTGAGGGCTCAAACCGAAAATCACCTTTTGGAGGGGTTAGGGTTTTAGAGGTGAGAGTTTAGGTCAAGTGGAGGGAGATTTGAAACGGGCCAGCTGCTTATATAGGCAGTCGACCGGACTAGTCCGGTCATGGGGCGGACTAGTCCGGTGTCCCTGGAAAACCTAGGTATTTGGAGATTATCCGGACTAGTCCGGTGCCAAACCTGACTGATAGTGATCCAAGGACAAGTTTTGCAAATAATCTTGGTGTTTATGACCAGAAAGCAATCCACACAAAAACATGGTCATAAATTTCAAGATTTCTTCATTAAAAGTAGTTTTCTTAGGAGAAAAAGAGGTGAAGGGCAATTTTAGTAATAAAATGCAACATTTGAAGTATCAACCAGATGTGCAATGTTTCAAGCCACATTTCGAGAGTCAAGAATATTAAGTTCATTCCTAAGTTCACAAAATCTTTTCTCATCCAATGGTTTGGTAAAAATGTCCGCAAGTTGTTTTTTCAGTTCTGACATGTGAAATAGTAATGTCACCTTTTAATGAATGATCTCTAAGAAAATGATGACGGATATCTATGTGCTTAGTTCTTTAGTGCTCTACGGGTTGTGTGCAATTTTTATAGCACTTTCATTGTCACATAGAAGTGGGATATTGTTAAGATTGTAGCCGTAGTCCCTAAGTGTTTGCCGCATCCAAAGTAATTGGGCGCAACAGCTACCGGCTGCAATATATTCTGCTTCTGTTGTTGAAAGGGCAATGGAGTTTTGCTTTTTAGATGACCAAGATACCAGGGACCTACCAAGAAACTGACAAGTCCCTGACGTGCTCTTTCTATCGACTTTGCATCCTGCATAGTCGGCATCGAAATATCCTATCAAGTTAAATTTGGACCCTTTGGGATACAAAGGCCCAAGTTGGGTGTGTGCACAAGGTACCTCAAGATTCTTTTTACAGCAACTAGATGACACTCTTTGGGTGTAGCTTGAAACCTTGCACACATGCAAACACTAAGCATAATATCTGGCCTAGATGCACATAAATAAAGTAAAGAGCCAATCATGGACCGATATACCTTTTGATCCATGTTTGGACTGTCTTCATTGAGGTCGAGATGTCCATTAGTGGACATGGGTGTCTTGATGGGCTTGGCTTTGTCCATATTGAACTTCTTGAGAATGTCTTGTGTATATTTGGTTTGGCTTATAAATGTACCTTCTCTTAGTTGCTTCACTTGGAATCCCAAGAAAAACTTTAATTCGCCCATCATTGACATCTCGAACCTATCTGTCATAATTTTGCTAAACTCTTCACAGAAGGGTTTGTTAGTTGATCCAAAGATAATGTCATCAACGTAAATTTGACATATAAATAAGTGATCATCACAGTGTTTAGTGAAAAGTGTATAGTCAGCATTACCAATTTTGAATCCATTCTGAATTAGAAAATCTCTAAGGCACTCATACCAAGCTCGAGGAGCTTGTTTGAGGCCATAGAGAGCCTTACGCAGTTTGTAGACATGGTTTGGATACTTCGGGTCTTCAAATCCTGGTGGCTGCTCCACATAAACTTCCTCCTTGATTGGGCCGTTTAAGAAGACGTTTTTGACGTCCATTTGATACAGCTTAAAATTATGGTGAGTAGCATATGCCAATAAAATACGAATGGACTCAAGTCTAGCTACAGGAGCGAAAGTTTCATCGAAGTCCAAACCTTCGACCTGAGAATAACCTTTGGCCACCAGTCTTGCCTTATTTCTTGTCACTACTCCATGTTCATCTTGCTTGTTCCGAAATACCCATTTAGTTCCGACTATGTTCGCCTTTGGTCTCTCCACTAGCTCCCATACTTCATTTCTCTTGAAGTTGTTCAGCTCCTCTTGCATTGCAATCACCCAGTTTGGATCCCCTAAGGATTCTTCTACCCTGTATGGTTCCAGAAAAGACACAAAAGAGTAGGATTCACAAAAAATTGCAACTCGAGATCTAGTAGTTACTCCCTTTGCAATATATCCAATGATGTTGTTGACAGGGTGGTCTCTTTGCACGCTCTGGTGTACTCTTGGGTGTGGAGCTTGTGTAGTTGCTTGTTCTTCATGTACATTGTCTCCCCCCTTGATCGTTGCTTCCATGATGGTCCTGCTCTTCTTGATCTTCCTCCTCTTGATCTTGTGCAGGGGCTCCCCCTTGATCATTGCTTCCGTGTTGAGGTTCATCTTGTGCGTTTGGGTCAAATGTTTGCTCTTGTGGTAAGATATCACCAAGTCCCATTTTCTTCAGTGCTTCATATGGTGCTTCCTCATCATCTAGCACACACTTGTCAACTTGCTCCACTTGTGAGCCGTTAGATTCATCGAACACTACGTCACGTGCTACTTCAACAAGGCCGGACACCTTGTTGAAGACACGATAGGCATAGGCATTCGATTCATAACCGAGCAAGAATCCTTCATCGGACTTCGAAGCGAACTTCGAGGCCCTCTGTTTCTTGTTCAGAATAAAACATTTGCAACCAAAAACTTTAAAATAAGAAACATTTGGCTTTTTATCAGTAAGGATCTCATATGGAGTTTTCTTCAGTAGTCGATGGAGGTATAGTCGATTAGTGGCATGGCAGGCGGTGTTCACCGCTTCTGCCCAAAATTGATCTGATGTCTTGTATTCATCCAGCATAGTTCTGGCCATTTCGATCAATGTTCTGTTCTTCCTTTCTGCCACTCCATTTTGTTGAGGGGAGTAGGGTGCTGAGAATTCATGCTTTATCCCTTCTTCATCAAGAAACTCTTCAACTTGGATATTCTTGAATTCTGTCCCGTTGTCACTTATGATGTTCTTTATGGTTGATGAGAATTCATTCTGAGCTCTTTTTAAGAACTTCTTGAGGATCCCCTGAGTTTCTGATTTATCATACAAGAAAAACACCCAGGTAAATCTAGAAAAATCATCAACAATTACTAAACCATATTTGTTACCGCCGATGCTGACGTACGAAACTGGACCAAAAAGATCCATGTGGAGAAGTTCCATCGGTCTCGCGGTACTCATCACGTTCTTGGCGAGGTGTGGTGCTCCGACTTGTTTTCCTGCTTGACAAGCGTTGAACGGCCTGTCCTTTTCAAAAACCACATCCTTAAGACCACGGATGTGACCACCTTTTAGAAGTTTCTGCAGATTTCTCATCCCAACATGGGCTAGCCGTCTATGCCACAGCCATCCCTTGTTGGTCTTAGCAACCAAGCAAGTGTTGAGTTCGGCTTTATCTTTGTTGAAGTCAACAAAATAGAGCTTGCCCTTCAACATTCCATTGAATGCAATCGAGCCATCGCTTCCTCTAAAAACTGTCACACCCTCATTAGTGAATAAACAGTTGTAACCTTTGTCGTATAGTTGGGATATTGACAAAAGGTTATAATCTAGAGAATCTACATGTAAAACATTTGATAAGGTATGTTGAGAGGAAATTTCAATGTTACCGCTACCAAGGACCTTTCCTTGGCTGTTGTCTCCGAAGTATATGCCTTCACCTGGATCCTTGTTGTACTCGTACTCCACAAACATACCTCTCTCTCCGGTCATGTGATTCGTGCATCCGCTATCAAGTACCCATTTTGTTCCGCCGGAGGAGTAAGCCTGCAAAAAAGAATCATTCCTTGGTTTTAGGTACCCAAGCTTGCTTGGGTCCTTTCAGGTTAGTCACAAGAGTCTTAGGCACCCACACACAAGTTTTCAAGTTCTTGTGGCATGGCCCTGTATATTTGGCAATGACTCTTCCACTTTTGGCCTTCATAAGAACATAAAAAACATTAAATGTGTGAAACAACATTTGAGGTTCAGATTCATGAGATTTCTCTTTGACAAAGACAATTCTATTCTTAGCATGATAAGAAATAGCCATGTGTTTGTTCTTATCAAAACCAAGGCCATCTTTGACATTGGGAGGTCTAGTGACCATATATGCACTGCGTGCATATTTGATCTTCTCCTTATCAAAGATGCCGCTTGGGGGGCATGCATATTACGAGAAGTTGATGTATTAGAAATAGTATTCTTCTTACTAGAGCAAGTGCAAGTCTTGATTGTTGTCGAACTCATATCTTTGGAGGAAGAGCTCTTGGAGGAAGAAGAGTCACTTTGCTTGAGCGACTCAACTTGCACCTCAAGGATCTTGTTAACCTTTGACAAGTTAGCAAGTTCTTCCTTGATTGCAATATGTGAGTCTTTTAGCATTGAGTAAGTTTCCTTACTCAAGGCTAGCTCAACTTCAAGCGACTTGTTCTTCTCTCTTTCAAGCTCGAGAAGTTTTTCAACTTCTTGATATCTCTTCCTTTCATGGATGAGCATATCTTCTTGTCGATCAAGAAGTTCTTCCTTCTCAAAAATTTTGTTCGACAACATTTTCATTTTCTTTAGAGCAATTTTACTTAGTCATCTAAACATTTCTTCGTTATCGCTAGAGCTGTCAAAGTCATCAATAGAGGAGTTTAGTGTGGGAGGAGTGAGCCGTACCTTTTTCTTGCCTTCCTTAGCCATAAGGCAAGTGTGGTTGTTCATGTCCCGTCCTCCCATGTTTGGAAAGAGTTTGGCCTTCATAGCAGGTTTCTTGATGGCAATAGTGGCCATCTCTTCTTCTTCATCGGAGGAGGACTCGTCGTTTGAGTCCCACTCCTTGCCAATGTGAGCTTGATGGTTTTGTCTTCTTTTTCTGAAAATTTTCTTTTCTTGAGATCTTGTTTCCTTCTTCTTTTTGTTTTCTTCATAGGGGCAGTCCATCATGAAGTGACCATACTCTCCGCAGTTGTAGCAAGTGCGTCGAGCCTTGGATTTTCCTTTGTCCTTGCTTTTGCCTTCATTTGAGTTGTTGCCGTGTCTTCTTTTCATCATTCGCTTGAACTTCTTGATAAAGAGTACCATCTCCTCATCATCAAGATCGGTGCTCTTGTCACTTGTGTGCCCATCGTCTTGATCTTCACGAGCTTCTTTGAGTTTGGGTCGGCATGTAGCTTTGAGAGCGACCTCTTTCCTTTTGGAGGAAGTGAGTTCGGCCAAGTCTTTGACGTATTTTGCCTCCTTTTCCATCATCTCATGGTTTATGATCTTCCCAAACAGCTCATCGGGGGTCAATTTGTGGAAACCGGGGCTTTCTCTAATCATTGAGCAAAGTGTGACATTTCTTGGCATGAAGGCTCTAATCATTCTATTGACTACCTCATGATCCGTCCATTTCTTACTTCCATAGGCACGTAACTTGTTGATGATTGCCTTCATTCGGTTGTACATGTCTTGAGGTGATTCGCCTTCTTCAATAGCGAACCTCCCCAACTCTCCTTCAAGCATTTCGATTTTTGCTTCACGAACTGATCTATTTCCTTCGTGAGCCGTCTTAAGTGTATCCCAGATTTCCTTTGCACTTTCTAAGCCATCAGTCTTGGTGAATTCTTCTCTACTTAATGATGATGTGATCACAGTGACAACTTGTGCATTTCTGTGAATCTCTTGTTCTTGTTCTGGGGTGAGTTCTTCATCCGTGTCCGGAATATATATGCCAGTGCAGACGATGTGCCATAGGCTAGGATTTAGGGATATTAGATGCATCTTCATGTTGTACTTCCACATTGTATAGTCGCTTCCGTCAAACTGTGGAGGTTTTCCCATGGGAATGGAAAGATAATGATTGTTGGTGTTGAGACGGTTGTAGTTGTAAGGCTGTCGGGAGTAGTCATGATGACCACTCCCCGTCGTCTTCTCTTCTTCTTTTCCCTTTTGTCCTAGCAGTTTCTTTCTTAGGAGTGCCTTCAATTGTCGCACTTCTTCATCATCGTGTGGGCTCTCTTTCAGCACATCAAAAGCCTTAGTTTCTTGTTCCTCCTCATTAATGTTCATCTTCGAGATATCGTTGTTCTTCTCAGAGGCCATTGATCTCTCCGAGATGTGAGTCTCGTTGGTGGAGAACCAAGCTCTGATACCAATTGAATGTGGCCTAGAGGGGGGTGAATAGGCCTTTTGAATTTCCTGCACACTTAATAGAATAGTCAAAAACTTGGTTGGCCGGACTAGTCCGATTGCGTGGGCGGACTAGTCCGGTGTGCAAGAAGTATGTGTGTTGATCAGGTGTTAATTGAGAAATTAAATTTCTTTAGTAGCGGAATTAAGAACAACTGATATTTATACTTGAAATTAATATAAGAATGCAGGTGTAACTTCAAATTCCCTTAAGTTAATGTTAGCACTTAAGTGATCTAATGAACAAAATTTAAAGTAAATGAGACACGAGACACAAGAATTTTTCCTGAGGTTTGATCTCACAACGAGATTTACGTCCTCGTTGAGGAAGCTCACACAGAGTTGGGTCTCCAACCCTTTTCCTCCTCAAGTCACCACGAAGGCCGACTTGATTCCACTATCATGGGTAATCACCAAGTTTGTGGGGCAACCTCACACGTTGAGGGCTCCCACAAAAATTACAATGAACAAGTGATCAAATACACTCAAAAGTATTACAATGCAGAGTATGAGTGTAGAAAGATCAAACCCCAAGAGCTCGCGATGAAAGAACGACAATCTCCCAATCCCGAATCCAAGTGTTCAATTGATTTCACTCTTTTTGAACTTTAGATGTGTGGGGAGATGTGTTTTGGGCTCTTGGGACTAAGTGGCGGCGCTAGGGTTTGCTCTTTTTTCAATATTCGACGTGTGTTCTCATGGGAAAGTCGTGGATCATCTATTTATAGGGTTTCCAAAAGCTAGCCGTTGAAAAACCCTAACACCGGACTAGTCCGGTGCAAGTCCGGACTTGTCCGGTCTCAACATGTTTTGAGGTCCAGAAAGTCTGCCGGACTAGTCCGGTCCAACCTCGGACTAGTCCGGTACTGTGTAAAGATGACTCCAGAAAGTTCATCGGACTAGTCCGATCTCCACAAATGGGAGTTTACAGAAAGTTCAACGGATTAGTCCGATCCATGATCGGACTAGTCCGGTCCCTCAGTATGAGAGACTCCAGAAACATCAATGGACTAGTTCGGTGGATGCACGGACTAGTCCGGTCTCCTTGTGAGTGTGATTCCAGAAAGGTGAATGGACTAGTCCGGTCCATGATCGGAATAGTCCGGTGCTTTGTGAAAGTTATGTTAATTTTAATCCCTTATCCTCGCGCAAAGTTGTGAGCTCTTGGAGTGTGTCTTTCATACACTCCCTATACATTCAAATCTATTTTGGTCTTCCGAGCTTCATCAAAGTATCTCTCTTTGAACACCACTTCATTTTTCACCTTTTTGTGTGCACCGATATGTCTCACTTGTTTGTCCTGCAATCATCTCAGTAGTTTCATTAGGATCTCATATGTTTGTCATCAATTAGCCAAAACCCACAAAGGATATCCTAGATGCACTTACACAACTACAACAAGAAGAAGAGTTTTACATGTCACCAAATGGTAAATAGTTTTGTCGCCGCACTACAAGAACTCAGCTCGAGCGATATGGACATCGCAAGTGATGAAGATAAAGAAAATTTGGCAAATACGTGTTTCATGGCGAGCAACTCCAGTTCAAGTATGGAGGAAGCCGAAGGGATCAGCGATAATGATGAGGTAAATCACTCATACGAAGAACTTGTTGATGGTCTTTTTCGTGCTGCTGTTATAATTAAGAACAAGGACAAAAATATTATGGACAAGTCTATTAAAATTGAATCACTAGAATATGAAATTAATTGGTTAAAATCTTTGATTCCTAGTGATGATTCTTGTTCCTCATATGAATTAATATATGAACAGTTGTCCTCTTTAGGAAGTGCGCACACCTTCACTCGTGATAAACTTGATCTTGGAATTGAAAAGAATAAAAATCTTGTTGCACTTAACGATAAAAATATGAAAGATGCTAGTTGTACAACAATTGATTTGCATTGTTCTAAATGTGATGGTCTTAATAAGAAACTACATGATGCTATGAATGAAATTTCTGTTTTGGACAACGCTTTACATTCTCATGAAGTTAATTATTGTTCTAATTGCAAATTAAAACAAAAAAACTTCATGTGAAAATTTTCTTGATCTATCAAATAAACTAGATGACATGCGTAGGACACTAGATCGATCTTATAATGCAAATAAGAACCTAAATTTGCTGTTGAATTCTTCTAAGTCCTGCAATAATAAAACTGGTTTAGGTTTTGATTCTCATGGTCATTCTAAGGCACATCCACCTAAGGTTGTTAAGTCACTAGGAAGTGGTTTGATTAAAACAGTTCCTAAATAAAAAGAGATGGTTTTTAAGTCTGCAGGAATGCTGTCTCATTCGGTTGCTAATAAACATATGGTTTGGTTATCTAGACATGAACACAAATTAAAATTTCATTGTACCTACTGTGTAGAGATGGTCATATCATAGATTTTTGTTATAGACTAGCTAAACAAGAAAAAAAACAAAGAACACTATCTTGATCACGTAACAATCAAGCAAAACTTGTTGCACGTGCTGAACCAAATGTTAGGAGCTTGCAACCTGCTCTGATGAGTCAAAAACTTGCAAATTTTGCTCCCAAACCTATTGTTTCTCATGTTACACATAACACACCTTGTAGGTCAATAGTTGGGTACAAGAATTCACAATCTTTGGCTCATAATTCTGTTGTATTTTCTCAGCTTTTGCGTGTTATTCCTACTGGACATCGCGTGACTCAGTACTGGATTCCAAAATGCCTTTTGACTAACCCTAGTATTGAGTCATCGACATATTGTGCTTCTATTTAGGTTACATGCTTGAGGAAGGAGAACATTTGGCTTGTGGATTCAGATTGCTCAAGCCACATGACCGGTAACAAAAATGGTTCTCCTCCCTCTCTTTTGTGTCACATGTAGAGAATGTTACTTTTGCCCATAATTCTTTAACTTCTAAAATTACTAAGGGTTTGGTTAGAGTTAATAATCACTACACTTTGAAAGATGTGGCACTTCTTCAAAATTTGAAATACAACTTTCTTTGTGTTTCACAATTGTTAGATGAAAACCTTGAAATTATTTTCACTAAAAAGTGTTGCAAGGTTGTAGATTCTAATGGTGAGCTTATGTTTAACATGTCTCGGTTTGGAAGAGTTTCTAAAGCTGATTTTGACATGTCATCCTTTAAGCATAGGTGCCTAGTTACTAATGATTCAACATACTTATATTTTTGGCATCGGAGACTTACTCACGTAGGCTTTGATCATCTCACATGTGTGTGTTCTTGATCGCATATGTGGGCTGCCTAAGCTTAAAGGGGACAAAGAAATTGTTTTCTCTTATTGTAGGCATGCTAAAATGGTTGTAGGTTCACAATGCTCCACTCACAATAACCATGACAATAGCCTTGACACAACTCTTACACCTTGACATAGTAGGTCCCTCACGTATTCAATCTTTTGGAGGTAAGTGGCATGTGCTTGTAATTGTTGATGACTATTCTAGATACTCTTAGATTTACTTTATAGCATCTAAGAATGAAGCTTTTAGTCACTCTAGAAGTTTGGTTCTTAGGCTTTCACTTGACCACCCAGGATCTTTAAAAGCAATTAGAAGATAATGGAATTGAATTTAAAAATCAATCATTTGATCACTTTTGTGCTGAAAATGGAATAGGTCATCAATTTTCTTCATCATATGTACCTCAACAAAATGGTGTTGTAGAGGGAAAGAGCTGAACCTTAGTTGAGATGGCTAGGACTATGCTTGATGAATAACAAACTCCTACGGAATTTTGGGCTGATGCAATTGCAAGATGTTTCTCTTGATGAAGCTAGCCCGGGTATTAGCTCTAATATCCGCAAGATGCATATCCGTAGTGGGAGAGTATTTTCATTGAAGATTAGGAGGAAGTGGTGCTGATGCCCGAAAATTCAGCAGCTAATGACATTGTTCTAGCTTTTGATTCTGATTCACAACCAGCACAGACGATCACCATTACTGGTCCAAATCGTCGTCAAGTCACAAGCTCATCGATTTGTGATGAATATGAAGAATAAGAAACCTGTGAAGTTTCTACTCCCCTCTGGATCTTAAAAAGTCATCCTTCACAACAAATTATTGGAAGCTTGCACGAACGAGTCACACGGTCAAGTGTTTTTTGATCCAAACTCTTATGTCCATTCTGCTTTTGTTGCTTCTTTTGAACCTAAATATATATCACACGCATTCACTGATGAATCTTGGATTATTGCCATGCAAGAAGAGTTAGAAAATTTTGAAAGGAATAATGTTTAGAAACTTGTACCTCCACCCCATGATCACACTTTAATTGAAACTAAATGGGTGTTTAAAAATAATCAAAGTGAGGATGGGGTTCTGATTAGGTTTAAAGCTAGGTTGGTTGCTCAAGGTTTCACACAAGTTGAAGGTCTAGATTTCGATAAAACTTCTGCTCCTGTTGCTAGATTAGAAGCCATTAGAATTTTAGTAGCATTTGCCGCATCTAAAGGTTTCAAATTATATGAAATGGATGTGAAAAGTTCTTTTCTTAATGGCTATATAGATGAGTATGTTTATGTTCAGCAACCATCCAGTTTTGAAAATCCATATTTTCCTAATCATGTTTACAAACTGTTCAAAGCTTTGTATGGTCTTAAACAAGCCCCTAGAGCATGGTATGATAGGTTAAAAATATTTTTACTTGAAAAGGGGTTTACCATGGGCAAAGTAGATAAAACTCTTTTTGTGCTTAAGAAGGCAATGACTCATTATTCGTTCAAGTGTATGTGGATGATATTATCTTTGGTTGTGCTTCTCATGATCTTGTGTCCAAGTTTTCAGCTATGATGAGTTCAGAATTTGAGACGAGTATGATGGGAGAACTCACGTACTTTTTGGGACCGCAAATCAAGGAAACTAAGGAGGAAACCTTTGTGCATCAAACTAAGAACACGAAAGATCTCCTTAGGTGTTTCAATATGGAAAATAGCAAGCCTCTTCGGACACCAATGGGAATAACTTCTACACTTGAACTTGATAAAGAGGGTGAACCTGTTGATCAAAAAAGAATATCGAAGCATGATCAAGTCTCTTTTCTAACTCATGACATCAAGACCAGACATACAATTTAGCGTATATCTTTGTGCAAGATTTCAAGCTTCCCCACGCGCTTCACATCATCAAGCCGTCAAAAAGATTCTCAGGTATTTACACGTACCTTAGGAATTTGGCATTTTTCTTTCTTCTTCATCAACCGTTACTTGAAAATTTTTTCTGATGCTGATTTTGGGGGTTGTAGGAAAAGTACTTCGAGTGCTTGTCATTTTCTTGGGAATTCACTTGTTGCTTTGTCCTCTAGAAAACAAAAGTCAGTTGCAGAATCCACGACGGAATCTGAATATGTAGCTGCTGCTAGTGCTTGCTCACAAATTCTTTGGATTGTTCAAACACTTAAGGACTATGCGGTTGATTTAGACAGTGTTCCGCTGTTTTGTGACAGCAAGTGCCATTAGCATTGCTAAAAACCCAGTGCAACACTCTAGAACTAAGCACATTGACATTAGGTATCACTTTCCAAAAACCATTGGATTTCACTCGTTTTCATTCATTTGTAATGAAATAGGGATTATGCATCCTCATGGTTTAAATTGAGGGAGAGTTTTGCAACTTGGGAAGACTATGTGTGAATCTGAAATTAAAAGATAATATGAACATAATTGTTCTATATATATAGACTTTGTGATTCCTTTTACATGTTGAAAGTTCTTACTACATTACTCATGTTATACATGTTGTAATTTTTGCCATGACTAGTAATTTGAATAATTACTTATACTAAATCTGGTCATGATTGAATTTTCTTGCTGTTTTGAACTTGTTGCATGCTCACAAGTGCTTTTAATCATAAAAAATTCAATCAATAGCCCACATGTTGAGATTTTATGATCAAATGAAAATTCTGAAAAGATTAAGAGAATATCCATGCATCGCATTTGTTCTTTAAGATTGCTTATTATTGCACTTTGATATGAACTTCAAAGGAGTTGTGTATGACTAAAACCATGTCCTTAAGCTTCTGATTGTCAAATGACATAGGCTTGGCTTGATTGTTTAGAATAAGGCGGATGCTATATAATCTCTTGCAAAGTTTATATGATTTAAATTTTTTTATAAAAGATAATAAAAACAGCAACATGTGCCATGCTTTCAAGTTTAGAAATAGTTGAGACAAGGAGACCATGACTTGCTTAGATTAAAAAATTACACTTGATCTCTAGCATGGCTTACACTACTTTATGTATTTTATTGATGTGATAGTATAAGTTACTCGATAGCATGGCTTGGATGATCTTTGTTTTATATGTATATATCATATTATGCTCATAACAAATTAAAATTTCTCTTTTGCACCTTGCTAAATATATTGTCAAAGGGGGAGAAATTTGTCACACATTGCACATTCACAATTGTTTTGCATGATTCTTCTCAGGGGGAGTGAACATCCTTATGGAGATAATTTTTAAAGGTTTGTTTCTTATCATTTGATTTTTGATTTTCAAAAAAGGGGAGAAATTTTCTTTTGTCAAAACTTTTTATGAAATGTGAATGAGTCAATGTTCAGTTTTGTAGTGGTGTTGTCAATGCATTCATCCAGATGGAGATTGTGAGTCATATGTGCTCAATAAATTGGCCATTATGTTAAAAGTGAGGCTTTACATGCAAAGTTTTGAATATAGTTGAAGAACCCACTTTGCACTATCCGAACTTTATCACGCACGTGAGCTGCACGTGTTTTGCATTTTGTAATGTCGTAACTTTTCTTGTATAATGCATAGCTGCTATTTAGGACTGTCCGAACTTTCTACGTGCTCAAATAATCGTGCGACTAGTACATTTTTCACTTGCAATGTTTTAAACATGCTTTACACTTACGGGAATGTTTTCTTAGAACTCTTGGACTAAGTTTTGATGCGTTCTGGCTGGTCATGGTGGATATTTTCTTGTTATGTTTGCAACATGCTTATGTGAGGTGCTCACATAAGGTGTTGTGGTTATCAACTAATATGAGTCAATTGAGGACTTGTGCTTGGAAGAATTGGTTGTTTTTTCATGTGTAGGTGTTTCTTGAGGTCAAGACATGGCTGGTGACGGGATCCATCGAACTATTCTTAAGGACAAGATGATGTTCAACAACGAAGTTTGGGAGGAATTATGGTTGAGTTGATCGGGTGGTCACGCAACATGTTTGGGTCAAGAACAATGCATATGAAGGTATGACGGACGTCATTGGAAAGTGTTTGCATGTGTGCAAGGAGTGCATGGATGTGGAAAAATTGTTCCAAGGCATGACGAAGAGATATGGACGTGAAGATGTGATTGGACAGGTCAAACTAGCTGGATTATGCCTCAGGTTCCGGCTTAGGTGGTTATGGTTCAAATATGGAAAGTTTCGAGTTAGTTATGGTTTGATTTCATGTGGGGTAACGAATTTAGTTTGTTTTAGGAATGTTTAGGACAATCCTAAGATGTTTGGAAGTCTTAAGATTGCTTCTATTTGCATATGGAAGAGTCTTGAGCAGTTATGCAAAGTTTCGGTTGAAACTGAGTAGGAGTAAGAGTCTTAGTTAGGATTGAGTTGGTCTTAGGGCTGGTTATATAAGCAAGAGAGGCCAAAGCTCATGGTGCATGACTTTGGAGCTGTTCCTGTTGTGTTTTGATCAAGTCCCACTTGTTTGTAGTTTAGAGGAGCTTTTGTGCCTTGTTCGTCCGACTTGTTTTCGTCAAGTCTTTCTCGTCGAGTTTCTGCGTTGCCCAACCTTTCTTTGGTGTTTTGATCGTAACTCATGTTTTACAGATCCCATTGATGTGATTCTTTTTATGTTGTCTTCAAATCGCAATACTCTATCATCTATGAAAATTTCACGGTCATTGGATTTATGGTTTTTGCGTTACACGAGTTTTTTGCAGCGTAGCAGATCTGTTTGCCCTTTGTTAAAACAGATTGACCTTTGCTTAGAATTTTGGCCATACTTGAGTTTTACTCGACGTTTTCTCGTTATTCTTGTTGTCGTATCTTTGTGACTTGATTCTCTATGATCTAAACTGATTTATCACATTTTGAACACGTCGGAAACACTCGCACCCACGGTTTCTTAATCAGATTGATTTCCTGCCGAGGGGTTTTTGTTGCTTCCGCTGAAAAAGTTTTAATTTACCATTCACCCCCTTATGGGGGCTTTTCACGTGCTCTTCGATCCTGCAAATGTACTTCTAGTCGTGCTGCCTTCATGATTTGATTCTTTATAATCTCTAAGGGTTTGGTCACGATTGAAAACATTCAGAATAAGTGCACACATAGTTTTCTCTATCGGATTGGTTTTCTGTCGAGGGGCTTTTGAGAACTCCGCATAAAACTTTTAAATTTACCATTCACCCCCCGTTCTAGTAGATTTTCACGTGCTCTTCGATCATACAACCATGCCAGTGGAGGAGATGGAGGTGTAGGAAAGAATGGTAGGTCGCGACGAAGTGAAGGAAAGGATACGGAAGAAAAGCGGCAACAAGAATGATCTAGAAGGCTCTGGCGCTCGGTGGGCGTAGAAAGGAAAGAATATAGGAAGAAGGAAAGAAAAAATGGAAAGAAATATCGGAAAAGTAAAGGAAAAGAAGAGCAAAGAAAAATAAGAGAGAAAAGAAAAGGAAATAAAAGGAATGAAATAGAATGAAAACTAGATGAAAATGGAAATAAAATAGACGTAAAATTAGATGGATGAAAAGAAAAACAAAATGAAAAATATGGAGAAAACAGGAAAGGAAATATAAGGAAAATAAGTGAGAAATGGAAAGGAAATAAAAAGAAATGAAGAGAGAGAGGACAAAAGGAAAGAAATTAAAGGAGAATGATGAAAAACTGTCAAAGAATTGATGATAATTCATATAAAGTATGTCAATGTAGTATCACGCAAAGGACGTACTCGAAAACTTGAGTATACTGAAAAGAGTACTGGAAAGTACTAGAACCCATCCTTTATTGTATGTTTTCAGAGTACATGAGTGTACACATACTTGTGGAACAAAACTTAATCCATAACTCATGCCCCCTCTGACACAAACCAAAGTACAACCGCAATTTGGATAAGCCAGGATCATAATTGAAGGACCCAATTTGGGGGGTGATGAATCATGAAGGTGAGCAAGAGGAAGCTGAATAGACTTCATTGCTATACCTCTTGGACAGTTGGTAACCAACCCGGAAGCTGATGGCCTCAATATGATGGGCGGCAAGCTCTAGCTTCTCGGCGTAGAAGCAACCGCAGTAGGGCGCCATCATCTCCATCACCACCTCGTCAACGCAGCTATACGTCACCCCCCCCCCCCCCCCCCCCCCCCCCGTCTTCAAGCCGTAGGTACCTCGGTCACAGCTGCTTCCTCCTCCACCACGATGATGGCGAGATGACATATGAGATAGATCTGGCTTGGTTAGACCATCCGTAGAGGAATACTGTAAAGGAAACTGGATAAGTGTAAATTTAGAGGATTTAAAGAAAGATATTGTAAAAGTAGAGGAAGATAGATCTTTAGAGGATGTTTTAGAGGATGCCTCTGCGGATAGCCTTAGAAGAGGCTCGTCTGATTCTTTGCCACTGAGTTTTCTTCTGCTATAGGTCAAGAAATCTCCAAAAAAAATACTTACCATTTTTGTAGGTCTACGTACCTATGAGCTCATACATGTCATTGTACAAGATGGTACAAGATCCCTAGTGAATCAACTTTTGGAACGATCGGGTGCAAACAACGTTTTGATAATATAAAAATATATTTTAAGTCAAACTATCTCCATCCTACAGTTACTTAGGTCTTCTCACTTGAATACAATGTTCACAGTTTATTTTTTTTCAATTTATATTGTATGGTGGGAGGATTCGAGCATAAAAATGCAATGACCGTAAGATATAAATCGTGTAGTGTAGACGAGATTTTACATTATTACAAGAAAGGGTTGTTTGTATTCTTGTTTTTCCTTAGAAGAAAGGTAAGGCTTAAAGCAAAGTGTACCTCACACTACATCTTCACAAGGATCAAGTCTAATTTTAGTCCGTCAACAATATATATGTTCAATTTTCGCCTTCATCTTTAATATCGATTAGATTTGGTTCCTCACTTTTTTAATACAGTTCACAATCCATCTCTAAATAGATGTTATGGTCATTTTACATACTTGACAGTGTTGACCGATATCCTAACTACTATACATTTGTTGGCTCAACAAATTCATTTCTTCTCTTCAGCGCTAAAAGAAAAAATTTCGGATTCAATCAATTGCACTGCTACGAGGATCGTATATGGCACATACGTTAGTCAATACCAAAGCACCCGCAGATGAATATATGATAGTTGGTGCATTTTTGCACCAAGGGCGGCGACAAGATCAAGCCAACTAAAATTTAGAATGAGATTAATGAGTGGGATATGACCCTGTTTGGTTTGCATATATTAGTTATAGATGGAAAAATTAAAAATTTCACTCAAATACTTTGCTTAAATTCTTGCTTAACTCCAAAGTGGACTATTAAGGGAGGTCAAAAATAACATAAAGTTGGCTTTTCCGAGTCGCGAGATGAAACAACAATTTCATTTTAGGCGGACCGCTTTTCTCTTCCCTCCCTTTTCGATGCTCCCACTCAGGTCCGCGCCTCCAACACCCGTCAGCCACCGGCTGCCACCGGCCCTCCCAACTAGGTGCCACCCGTCAGCCACCAAGCATCACTGCCCGTCCGAGCAACCATGCTACCATTTTTTGTCGTAACCATCATTTTTAGTGTTGTTAAGCCGTATAAACATCATTGGATATCAGATTTCTGCCAAAGATAAAAGTTCATAAGGTCATAGTCAACCAAGCTTAATTCAACATTTTTATTTTTATTTTGTGATGAGGGGAAATTGAATTCAAGAAAAAAAGTATTGTTTTTTAATATGATGCCGTGACATTGAGGTGCTCTCGAGAAAGAAAAAACTATAATTAAAAAAGACAGAAAAACAATAAAAAATAACTTATCATCACCAGGAATATACAAAGTCATTTTACAGATAGATCGGGGATAGTCTATTGAAAACAATTGGGTTTGCCAAACATCTCAACCTCTCATATTTATCTAGACCATAGACTTGTAAGAAAATCATGCCGAGCAGATAATCGACTCACAAGAAAGCAAAACCAAATAGAGCCCATGTAAATTGATCTGGAGCGAGGGTGAGTAAAAGAGATGGTTATGTATATTCACAACCAAATGTACGAAACCATCATAGAAACTAGCAATTTATGGTGAGTGGTATAAAGAGACGAGGACCAAATCTAACGATATAAAAGAAGGGATAAAATAAAATTGAGACAATAGTTAAGGACTTAAGTTGAATTTAATCTCATGCAAAACGAATATGAAAACAACTTAAGGACCGATGATGAATTACATTTAAAGATAAAGGGAGAAAAATTAAATCTAACTAATAGTTGAGGGATTAAAATTGGACTCGGTATCTGCAGCTAGCTGCAGTTTCCACGTCTGGAGTCCCATTGAGTCATTGAATGGCTATAAGTTGATTTTTTTCCTGTTTAGGTCATGCCTAATTCCAAAAGTGTATCCGATCTCAATACAAATCCAGTGACCCTGACCCAGAAGCTTGGATATGAGAGTATTTATTATTTTTCTTGAGAAGGATACACTAGAGAGTATTTGTATGCTCTATATGTAAATAACGCAGAGGATGCCGCTTCGTCGTTCCGACTTAAAATCCTGGAAACTTTTCTTTAGTCATCGTCCGCCGGTACTGTGCCTTGATTAGCGTATCGTTGTATCTTGCTCCGTAAAAACAAGTTTGTCATTGTACAATTCTACAATGCATGACGCGTTGCGTTCTCCCAAGTTACTTCATAAATTATTTTAGCTGTGCAACGTGCCCGCGAGCATCGTGTAGGACGCCTCGCGCCGCCAGCCGGCTGTCGGCTCTCTCCGCCTCCGCAGCCGGCCGCCTCTGGGCTCCACCGCCGCCCTCACGTGGCAGCTCCGCGCGGCACGTCGGGCAGGTGGTCCTGATCTGCAGCCATGGCGCGATGCAGGCGTCGTGGTACCAGTGCGCGCACGGCAGCCGCACCACGGCCTGCCCGACCGCCACTTCCTCCGTGCACACCGCACACACGGCGGCCGTGCCGGCCACCCAATCGGGCACCTCCACCGCTGCCGGCACCACCACCACACGCCGGGTCGCTGCGCCGCCGTCTTCGTCCACGGGGAAGTCCTCGTTGTCGCGGCCGCCGTCGTCCAGGACCATAAGCGGGTGCACGCCGAGGATCGTCGACAGGAGGAAACGCGCCGCAATCCAGTCCATCTTGCCGTCCATTGCTGACGACTGCTGATCAGGCTTAAGCAGAGATCGAAGTAGAGAGTTATAACGGGAGAGAGGAGAGTTGTTAGGGGTGGATAGATGGGTATATATGTAGGGCAACGACTACTATGCAATCTAGGTTCTCGTGCAAGCGTGCAATCTGCGAATCTCACCCGTTTGATGGACATCTAAGGGTGGCTGCACCTTTTACATTGTGGAGGGATCTATGTATAAATAGTACAACACCCTTAGATGTACATCACACCGTTGAGATTCGCGAATTGCACGCTTGCACAAAAATCCAGATTGCATAGCAGTCGTTCCCTGTATGCAGGTGGTGCAACGGCCATGACGATATGGTTGGTAGGCAGATGGATGGTACAAAAAGGCAATGGATAGCAACGTACGACAGCAACTGGAGACCGGCGGGCACGCACGCGGTAATGTGGTATATAGGCGGGGAAGCCAAAGCGTAGAGTTTCGACTTGACTCAGCGCCACGTGGACGACAAATCTATTTTTTGTCTTTGGATAAGGACTCAATGACCGGTGCTATGCTTGGGACTCGGAGGTGACCGATGGGCGGATCGGATTAGGTGCTGGACCAGACTCATTCGGGTGAAGTAACCTGTGGGCGGAGTATTTTTTTAAATAATGAAAGATATTATGATCTATTTTTAAAAGGTTATGGTCGTCAGATACATCATCTACCAATGAATAATACACATATTTCTATAACAAAAGCAACAAGAATATCTAAAACACAAACGGGGGAAGACATTATGAAACAACAATTATATTGCTAAATTTGCATCCATAATGGGTAAAACACACATGATTGTACGCATCATTTTGATCTTCTCAGCTTGACGGATTTCAAAGTACTAAACATATGGGTCTCGATGGTACGTGATCACTATGCGGTTACAAACTATAGCTACCCTGCGTTTCCAGGAGGGGCCGCCACCAATGCTCTAGCCTGCCGAGGTCGGGGTATCCAGCCTGCTCAAGCCCCGATCCGAGAGGTCAGACAGACGATTCCGCCCAGCTCGAGTCTGGGAGAGGCAGATAGTTGTGGATATTTATGATGGATGGGGGCACATTAACTTCAACGGAAGGAATAAACACGATGCTGGTACCCAACATATTGGGTACCCTTGCACACGGGATAAAAATGTTGAAGTGCCCTGCTTTCCCGCTTAGGCAGGTCTGATGGCGCCACATGTCCAGTAAGTCAGGACCTCGCCCCTCCTCAAGGGCAGGCTTCGGACCCTGCCACATGGATCTCAAGACGGGACTCGGCACCCCCGAAGAGAGAAGTTCCTGAGCTGCCACGTGACTAGCGGGACGGGACCCCACTCCTCCATAGGAGTGGGCTCCGGTGCCGCCACGTGGCTCGAAGCTCCGGACCGACCTCCCTTGTAGAGGCGGGCTCTGGAACCACCATGTGTCCCACAGTTCCAGACCCTCGGCTCTCCTCAGAATAGGTTTCGGGGCTACAATGTGGTCTGCAGTACAAGACCTAGCCTCTCCCGCTGAGGCTGGCTCCGATGCTGCCACATGTCCTGCAACTTATCTTGAACGGTAGGTTGCGGGAGTTAAGAGGCGGTGCGCCCTATCTAAATCGAGAATTGAAGACATGCGCCTTCCTGAGGCGCACGACGCGGCGCACGCCTCCTGTCAGGTACCGCTATGCCCAATCGCATCACAGTGAAGACGCTGGAGGCCTACCCCGCTCCGCCGAGTGGGTAACTTACGGCGACAAGACAGTTGGACGAGACATTTATTGCCCTCATCAACGACTATGCATGGGCCACTGGCATCTGAGGCGGCAAGATAGCGGGTGTTCAGGCCGTAGTCAGAGGCAGCATAGACGGGAAGATTTAGATCCTTAGGATAAGATCGTCCCGGAGCAACCTATTGGCCCTGGACCCCACTTGTAAGACGTTCGACCTTGTCTATAAAAGGACCAGACCGCCACCGTTATAAGACAAACCATTCAGACCCAAGAGAGCACACTCTCTAGCAATACAACACACACCGGGGAGTAGGATATTACGCTCCAGTGATCCAAACCACGTAAAACCACCGTCTCACCCATCTCTCATACGCGTAGCCTCACCTGAGGACTAAGACCTCGCCGATCAAGAACCTCTGCGGGCTGCTCTCAAAGTAGCTCCAGGGAAAGTGTCGCAGAAACACTTCGACAATTGGCGCGCCAGGTAGGGGTTTTTTCCTCTAAAAGAGTGGTTGTGATTTCACCACAATGGTGAACATCAAGCCTTTGGATGGCAGTTCTTGTGGCCGTCGTCACATTGGGAGTGGTCCCGTGACCAGATCTCACTCCAGGGTGCGGTCTGGTCCGTCGTGCCCCCACAGATGCAGCTGGCTGGGGCGGCGCACCCTGGCGCATCCCGGCCCAGTTGGTGCCCCTAGAGCCGCCAGCTGCAAGCCTCAAAGCGCTCTGGAAGCAGCGAGGGCCCTTCTCCACAACCCATTGTCCTTGAACGCTTCCGAGGGAGCGGCTCAACAGTGGGTCCCGGAAATCGACCACCTCGTCGTTGCGGCCATCAACTCCCCCGACAAAGGGAGACGTCATGTGTCCTATCACGCATGCCGACCTGATGAGGACATCGCTACCGTTGATGCAACAACAACACCCCATTCACCACTTGCGACTAATCAAGGTCCAATGACACGCGCTCGTGCACATGAACTTAATTATCAGGTGAATTCATTCCTGGCTGCTCAAATTAGTTATCCTTTAAATGAGGAACTGTTAAAGCCTTGTGATGACTTTGTTATTATTAGGTGCTTGGGAATTGATCCAGCTAGGAGGAATGGAGGGATTAATGCAATGAAGGCTGCTCCACCCGAGAGGTCCTTGTACCAGCTTAAAAGGGTCATAAGTTTCAACTCCCAAGGTTGTTTAATGCAAATAAGTACTTGTTGGAAATATCTCTTCGTCTACTTTCCAATAGATCAAGAATCAAAGGCAGATGACACAAGATCTGCCCAGAAAAGACCAAACGAGACTCGTGACTCCATCTCGAGTTCTAGTTTTTCTCCTCTATATAAGCAACTAGCAGCCATAGGAAGAACTTGGGTTTTGTTTTCTGTAAGTTTAACCATTGCTACTTCCTTGTAACGCAAGTGTCGACGAGACCTTCCGATTACTTGAATCAGAACCCCAACTTGTCACACCCATGAGTGTTTGCTTGTTATCTTGTTCTTGCTTGTTATTCGATTGCTTGCAGGTTCAAGGTTGTTCTTCGCACGGAAAGAACACCAACAACAGAGGCCGATGTAACTATCGATAAGGCACATCACCCTTGTGGTTGTTGTAGTCGAGTAGCACAACGTCGACCTCCATCGAAATGGTAGTTATCAGGAGACGGTGTAACTCTCGCTCAAGGTGCCACACCATTCTCATTGTGGTAGTCAGACAACCAACGTCGACCTCCACCAAATTCGTTCACCACCAACATATCTCATCAAAAGATAGGGCATCCCTCGTACCCGTTAGGTTAATCAAGTGGTATCAGATTTCAGGTTGCTCGGTGAGGGATTTCCTTCTCCTTGTTCTTCATTTACCTACAGTCCACTTTTGCCTACAAAAGTTCGCTATAAAAATCCTAAAAACACTTTGAGCCTTTTGCTTGGCTACTTAGCTCTTGACTTAATAAATTCAAGGTTGACTTTTTTGTGTCGAGTTGATGGTCCTAAATTTTTCACCGCTAGAGTTTCGAGTTCGTGCCACTTTGTTCTCAGTCCATTTTTATTATCTACCAAAAGTTGAGAAAAAGGCACAGGAAAAAAACACTGACAGCCAAGAAAAAGGCACGTGCAAAGAAAGAAAAGCCGCACTAATTAAAATTGTTAGAAAAAAGTTTCTCTGTACAAAAAAAAAGAAACAGTTTTTGTAACATTTGTTTCAAGTTTCAGTGTTCAACTTGTTGTTTTGAACTTTTTGTTAAAACAAAACGTTCGTGCTTTCCGAACTTTTTACTACAGTAATTTAACATCACATGGAGTAACGGCTCGCCTCTCTATCACAGTTTAGACTAGGACCAGTACAGTACCATCATGGAACGTTTATTCAACTTGATGTGACTAATTAGGTACTAGTTCTTCCTTTGTGCAACTCATTTCTAGCAGCCATCTACAGCTCCACAAAATCATCTACAACACCACAGGGTTGTGCTGGCAGCCACCTTTTGTTGTTCTTGCTGTTTGTCGGCGCCCGCTGCATCGCGTGGTAAGAACCTGTAAGAGCTTGATTTCTTGCTAGTGAGGAAGTGATTGTGTCCTACCATCTCTTAGCAACTGCTGGATTAATCTGCTTGCTGTTGTATTTCCTTTCTTTACTAACCATGTCAGCTGATGCGAATGAGACATCTCCACATTCACCATGAACGAGGGGCATCATTCAGCATTTTGAATGCCAAGTAGAGCTGTACACGGCTGCCCTCAACGAGGATATTCAAGTCACCAATGAACGCATCAGTCAATTAGAGTCGACACAAATTTGCATCAACACCAACCTGACCACATTAGAAAACACTGCTGGAGCGATTGGAGAGGATGGAACAGGTTGGACGCAAAGAGAGGCAAAGATGTGTTGATGACAGCCACGACTTCATTGGCAGTGCTGCAAGATATGATGAGGCGAAGTATTCAGCGGATACCGAGCTTGTTGATGGACCTTTCAGGTATTGATGGCAGCCACGTCGCGACCATCATGGTATGGGGGTCGAGCCCTACGATGTGAGTACGTGACAATGATGATTCCCTACGAAGCATTAAATTCTCCATACCACCCTTTGATGGGAAATATGATTCGGATGAATTTGTCTTCAGAATTATCAGTAGATCAAAAATTTGCATGCAATGATTTCCCTGATGATAAAAAGGTTAGAGCTGCCATTAGTGAATTCACTGACTTTGCTTCTAGTTCGTGGCATGAATATCAAACTAAAAATCTAGCTACCGTACCACAAACTTGGAATGCCTTGAAATGAATCATGCATCGTCGTTTTGTTCCTTCCTATCATGCTCGTCAACCTTGGCAATTTGATAAAGATACATTACATCATGGTAAATCAAATCAATACTCTTTCATGCATAATGAGAAGAAGCTTGTTTTGCACCCTATGTCTTCCGGTGCTATTTTGAAGGATGACATTGCTAGAGCTTGTAAAGAGAAAAATAAGAAATCTACTCAAAATGAAAATTCAAATGTTGCGAAGGAGTGGGTACAACCTAAGACTGACAATTCCAAATATGCTCATGTGAAGAAGATTGAAACAAAATTGAAGAGTGCTTGTTTTCTTGCTTCCAAATCTGATTTGTTTGAATTAAAAAATAATGCTGCAATCTTCTACGTGTTTCCTTGCAAAGAAGCTTCGCCCCTGCTGTCACTAACCTTTTGCAGGAATATGCCGATGTGTTTCCTCAAGAGGTACCAGCCGGGCTGCCACCATAGAGAGGGATTGAGCATCAGATTGACCTCATCCCTGGGGCTTCTTTGCCAAACTGAGCACCATACAGGACCAACCCAGAGGAGACTAAGGAGATTCAGCGACAAGTACAAGAACTACTCGACAAAGATTATGTGTGTGAGTCCCTTAGTCCTTGTTCCGTTCCTGTTCTTTTGATCCTAAATAAAGATGGATCATGGCGCATGTGTGTAGATTGTCGAGCAATTAATAACATTACCATTAAATATCGTCATCCTATTCCTAGTTTAGATGATATGCTTGATGAACTTAGTGGCTCAATGATTTTCTCTAAAATTTACTTGCATAGTGGATACCACCAAATTCGCATGAAGCTAGGTGATGAATGGAAAACAGCGTTTAGAACCAAGTTCGGTTTGTATGAGTAGTTAGTCATGCCTTTTGGTCTCACTAATGCACCTAGCACTTTCATGAGATTAATGAATGAGGTTTTACGTGCTTTTATTGGAAGATTTGTGGTAGTATATTTTGATGACATCTTGATCTATAGCACATCTCTAGAAGAGCATCTTGATCATCTATGTGGTGTTTTCAATGTTTACGTGATGCACGCTTATTTGGTAACATTGACAAGTGCACCTTTTGTACGGATAGAGTCTCTTTTCTTGGCTATGTTGCAACACCACAGGGAATTTATGTCGATCAAGCCAAGGTGGAGGCGATACACGGCTGGCCGACTCCTACCACGGTCACACAAGTACGAAGCTTTCTCGGACTTGCTGGATTCTATTGTCATTTTTTGAAGGACTTCAGCACCATAGCAGGCCCACAGCAAGAGCTTACAAAGAAGGGTGCTCCATTCACATGCGGCAAGGCGCAAGAGGCTGCATTTGAAACTTTGAATAATAGGTTAACTCATATACCCCTTCTCCAATTACCAGATTTCAGTAAGACTTTTGAAATGGAATGTGATGCTATTGGTATTGGATTTGTGAGGTGTCTTGTTGCAAGAGGGGAAACCTATTGCTTATTTTAGTGAGAAACTGAATGGGCCTAGTCTGAACTATTCCACTTACGATAAAAAAATTATATACACTAGTACGAACTTTGGAAACATGGCAACATTATTTATGGTCTAAAGAATTTGTTACACATTCGGATCATGAATCTTTGAAGCACATTAAGAGCAAAACTAATATGAACCGTAAGCATGCCAAGTGGGTAGAATTCATTGAGTCTTTTCCTTACGTCATCAAACAGAAGAAAGGAAAAGATAATGTCAATGCGGATGCCTTATCTCGCCGTTATAAGATATTGTCCCAACTTGATTTTAAGATTTTTGGCTTGGAAACAATTAAAGAACAATATGCTTTTGATGCTGATTTCAAAGATGTGCTGCTGCAATTTAAAGAAGGAAAAAACATGGAACGAGTTTGTTCTCACTAATGGTTTTGTATTTTGAGCTAACAAATTGTGCATTCCAGCTGTTTCTGTGCGTATCTTACTATTGCAGGAAGCACATGGTGGATGGTTGATGGGACACTTTGGTGTCAAGAAGACGGAAGACATCCTAGCAAGCTATTTCTTTTGGCCAAAGATGAGAAGAGATGTGGAGTGGTTTGTTGCTCGTTGCACCACCTGTCAAAAAGCTAAGTCCCGTGTTATTCCACATGGTTTATACATGCCTCTCCCTGTTCCTAGTGCTCCATCGGAGGAGGTTTCTATGGATTTTGTTTTAGGATTGCCTAGAACAAGGAAGGGGAGGGATAGTATTTTTGTTGTTGTGGACAGATTTTCTAAAATGGCACATTTCATACCATGCTACAAAACTAATGATGCTACCCATATTGCTGATTTGTTCTTTCGAGAAGTTGTTCGTTCGCATGGGGTCCCAAGGTATTGTTTTAGATAGAGATGCCAAATTTCTTAGTCATTTTTGGATAACCTTATGGGCTAAGTTGGGGACAAAATTGTACCACTTGTCACCCCCAAACTGATGGACATACCAAAGTAGTGAACCATAGTTTATCTGCTATGCTTAGGGCTGTTCTAAAACATAACATCAAATTATGGGAAGAATGTTTGCCTCATATTGAATTTGCTTACAATCGTTCACTGCATTGTACTACTAAATTGTACCTTTTTCAGATTGTATATGATTTTATCCCCCATGCTCCCATTGATCTTTTGGCTCTGCCACCTTTAGAGAAATTGAATTTTGATGCTTCTCGTTGTGCTGAATTAATTCTTAAAATGCATGAGCAAACTAAAGCAAACATTGAGAGTATGAACGCTAAGTATCAACAAGCCGGTAGCAAGGGTAGAAAACATGTTACTTTTGAACCTGGTGATTTGGTTTGGGTGCATTTGAGAAAGGATAGATTTTCTGATTTGAGAAAATCTAAATTGCTACCTAAAGCTGCTGGACCCTTCATAGGGCTTCAAAAAATTAATGATAATGCATATGAAATTGAGTTGGCTGCACATTTTGGGGTTACTTCCTCTTTTAATATTGCAGATTTGAAACCATATGTGGGCGAGGAAGACACGTTTGAGTCGAGGACGACTCAATTGCAAGAAGGGGAGGATGATGAAGACATCGCTACCGTTTATACAACCACAACAGCAACCCATTCACCACTTGCGGCTAATCAAGGTCCAATGACACGCGCTCGTGCACGTGAACTTAATTATCAGGTGAATTCATTCCTGGCTGTTCAAATTAATTATGTTTTAATTGGGGAACTACTAAAGCCTTGTGATGACCTTGTTATTATTAGGTGCTTGGGGATTGATCTAGCTAGAAGGAATGGAGGGATTAATGCAATGAAGGCTGCAACACCCGAGGGCCTTCGTAAGTGTAGCAAGTACCAGCGTAAAAGGGGCATAAGTTTCAACTCCCAAGGTTGTTTAATGCAAATAAGTACTTGCTGGAAAGGTCTCTTCGTCTACATTCCATTGGATCAAGAATTAACGGCAAATGACACTTGAGCTGCCCAGAAAAGGCCGAACAAAACTCATGACTCCATACAGAGTTCTAATCTTCCTCCTCTTTATAAGCAACTAGCAGCCATGGAAAGAACTTGGGTTTTTTTCTGTAAGTTTAGCCATTGCTACTTCCTTGTAACGCAAGTGTCGACAAAACCTTCCGATTACTTGAATCAGAACCCCAACTTATCACAACCGTGAGTGTTTGCTTGTTATCTTGTTCTTGCTTGTTCTTTGATTGGTTGCAGGTTCAAGGCTATTCTTGGCACGGCAAAAAAAGCAACAACAGGAGCCGGTGTAACTATCGGTATGGTGCAACACCCTTGTAGTTGTTTTAGTCGGGTAGCACAACGTCGGCCTCCACCCAAATCGTAGTTATTAGGAGACAGTCTAACCGTCGCTCAAGGCGCCACACTATTCTGGTTGTGGTAGTCGGGCAACCAACATCGACCTCCACCAAATTCGTTCACCACCAACATCTCTAATCGAAAGATAGGGCATCCCCCATACCCGTTGGCTTCATCACAACCATCGACCATTACTCTGCTGACTCTCGCTCCACCAGGCTCACTGGCACTGGTGGGATCCCCACGAGGGACCTTAGGGTCGATCTCAACCGCCGTCAAGCAAATGAAGACATCCGTTTCATCATCGAGCGACAGCGGAGAGGCAGCACAACCTTGAGGTCGAGTACGGCCCTAGAGGGCCAGAGTAAGAGGTGTCCTCCATCCGAGGTGCACCACAGGTAAACCCCCCGCCTCCTCCAGATCAAGGTTACGTTGGGTCGACTGCTCCCCAACACTACTTTGCACAACATGCTCCACAGCAGCAGGTGCTGCAATAGCAGTACTCTGGACAACATGTTTCACGACATCAGAACACCGTGTAGCAAGCCTCGTAGCAGCCGTACATCACAGAGGCCGCAACACCACATTTATCGTACATCGCAAGAAACTCCATGTCATCTTCTGGTGGTCTTAGGATCCCGCGTCCTGGAACGCGGTCAAGACACTGCTTTGAGCAATGGCCTCGGTAGCTCCTACCCCCACTTTGGCGATGCACCACAAGTGGAAGGAGATGCTGATCTGCTTCGACGCCTCCGACTACCCCAAGAACATGGCGAGAGTCGGGATCTTGCCTCTGCTCATTGCCCCCACCATCGCCAATGTCAAGCTCCACCACGTCTTGATAGATGGCGGGGCCGGCCTCAACCTCATCAGCTGTGCGACCTTCGACCAGTTGCAGATCCCAGTGTCCAAGCTCACCCCCTCGAGCATGTTCGCGGTGGTGGGAATAGGGAACATCATCCCGTACGGCAACATCCACCTTCGGGTGACCTTCGGGACAGCCGAAAACTTCAGGACGGAGAACATCCTGTTTGACATCGCGGAGGTCAGCCTCCCCTTCAATGCAATCATAAGAAGACCCACCCTATACCGACTCATGGCCGTAGCCCACTACGGCTACCTCGTCTTGAAGATGCCAACCCCCTCTGGCATCCTCAAAATCCGCAAAGATCGCACTATTGTGGTGTCAGCTTTGGAGAAACTCCAAGCCCTCGCAGTAGCTCTAGCACCTGCCCCGAGCGACGCTGGACAAAGTCAGCATCCGCCAAGCTCGCGCCAGCGCAACTCATCTGCCGCACCCAATCTACAGCCCTCTGACAGGAATGACGTCCTCATCAAAGCTGTCAAGATCAGTTCTGGCACAGCCCAGACCACTCGCAAAGTGGGGGGGGGGGGGGCTAGGCAGCAAATAGGAACATCTGCTCATTACCTTCCTGGGGGCTAGTGTCGACATGCCATCACAAACACCCTCGGCGCATAGAGCACCCCCGTAAGTTACCCCTAGCTTAATGGTAGGACAGTGTCAAGGTGTCGTAGAGTCCAGGAGCAGTGCACAAGACAACCAAGCTCCAGGAGGGTCAGGTCTAGAGCACGCAGTCAGCTTAGCCCGTGCCAGAACCCTAAGCATGTACACTCTTCCTCCCTTGTAATCTGGAAGCGGGGCATTGTCTTTTTTTGTAAAGCTTGCCTCCTCCTATGAATGCCAATTCAAAAGGATCACTGTCTTGCCCCATGCTTCTCATATGTTCATTTAATTACTCATTAATTTTATAAATCATCTAACTATGCTCATATATATATATATATATATATATATATATATATATATATATATATATATATATATATATATATATTGTCTTCATATGCACGGTTATTTTCTCTATGTCTCGCCCTGGTGGAGTTATGCAATCCTACTGCAAGCGGGCCTGCTTGAGGTACTTGCAATGTGTTATAAGGGTCTCGCGGCTGCCCCTTACTTAGGGTCCTGTGGTGCCAGATGGCCTCCCACGAAAGGCCTACGCCAAGCCGGAGGTCCAGGGTGTGTGACCTGCTTAGCCTGTTCTTGTACCCTAAGCGTGAACACCCTACCACCCAGTGCTACGATTGAGTACTGGGGGTCGAAAGGCTCACACCCTAGGTGAAGCGGGAGCCAGACCCCGAGCACTAGCGCATCAAATTACCCAAGCCCAGCGTACCAGCCTAGGATTGTAAGACATAACAAATCTAAAGAGAAAAGAGAGGTAACCGACGAGCAAAGTTATCCCTCCTCTGTCATGTGTGCAGGACATCTAGCTCTGGCACCTCCCTGGGGGCACGTCGTCGATGTATCTACACGTTGATAATAACAAACAAGCGCTGATTTGTGAGTACACTCTCCTGCTCCGCTCCTGTGGCTAACTGGGTTTTCTTCTGGTATCCTGTATGTCGGGGACCTATCGTCGATGTTTCTACATGACGATCATGGGCGACGACAGAGCATCAAACTCCGGCACCTCCCAGGGGACCTGCTGTCGACGTTTCTGCACGATGGTGGTGGGCGAGGACGGAGCGATCCAGTTCCGACACCTCCCAAGGGGTCTGTCATCGACGTTTCTTGCATGACGATGGCGGGTGACGCCAGGGCATCCAGCTCCGGCACCTCCCATGGGGCCTGATGTCGACGTTTCTACACGATCATGGCTGGCGACGCCAGAGCATCCAGCTCCAACACCACCCAGGGGGCCTGTTGTCGATGTTTCCTGCATGACAAGGGCGGGGGACATCGGAGCATCCAGCTTTGCCGCCTCCCAAGGGGTCTGCCATCGACGTTATGACACGACTATAGTGGGCGACGCTGGAGTGATCCAGCTTTGGCACCATATAAGGGGCATGCCATCGACATTTCTACATGATGATGGTGAGCGACGCTGGAGTGATCCAGCCCCGGCACACCTAGGGGGCCCGCCATAGGTGCTCCTTAACGTTGAGGGTCGGCACCGCCTCGGCTCAGCAGCCACCTTGTTGACATTACCATCGGAGTCCTCTTTGACGACGGACATGTGTTTCAAATAAAGCCCGACGTCCCCCAAGAGGCCCGCTGGTGTCAACTACCCAAGCTCCCGTGCTCCACTGGGTCCCGTCGGCGACATCCTGCGGTTAAGTGATAGGCATGCCCAACAAGTTGGCCACACCTACCATGGGGTCTCTAAGGGGGTCCCTAGGCAGGACATCAAACGGCGTAAAGTGGCTACGTCAAGTGTGCTACTGTTGGTTCCTAAAAGCTAACAAAGACGGGGAAGTTCTTCGGGCTCTTATGCTGCTAAGGACCCGCGCGAACAAGTTGAGAAGCACAAGATAAACCAAGAAACTGGACATGAATTCAAATTCATTAAAGGTTATTTACAAAGGGGCGAGCTCGGATACAAAAGTGCCCCGCCTAGGGGCCGCCAGTCTCAATCTCGCGCGAACTGTACAACGACATATTTGGCGAAGTCCTCGACTTCAGCCTTCATCGCCTCTTCACGCATCTCAAGGGGGTCGTCAATTACCGGGTCCAGAGGCATCTCCGGGTACCGACTTTGGTAGCACACCAAAACATGGGATGCCACCGACTCCTCCAACGCTCTAACTCGGTCTCCAGACGGCGGGCAACAGCTTGCATCTTTGTAATGGCAGAGTCAAGCATGGGGATCACTTGACCCACCTCCTGTGCTGGCTCCCCACTCCGCATGGGGCTAAAGTCGAAGGGTCGCAGTGCCTCCTCGGAGCGGCCCAGGGAGCCCCAGACCTTCTGCGCCTCGGCCGCACGGGATGCTTGGAGGTCCTTGACCTCCTGCTGCGATGCCCTCAGCGCGTCTGCCCCACTTTCGGCAAACTCCCTCTCATGGGCAGCCAACTGCTATTCTCGCAGATCAAGCTCCTAGGCATGATACTCCACAGTTAGCTCCCGACTGCTGACATCAAGCTCTTGCAGAAGGAGGTCCTTGCGCTCCGCTAGGTGCTGCTCCCAATCATGTGCCCCTCCCAAAGCTCAAGATCTTTGATATGGGACTGCAGCTTGTCTCGGCTCGCCTCAACCTACACCTTCATCTCCTGGGCTGCCATCTCTCGCTTAGCAACAGCGGCCTCTCGGCGTGCCAGGGCCTCTCAAAACTCCTCAAGGGATATGAAGCGGGTGTCGGCTGCCTGGTGGGTCGCCCTGGCTTTGGCCAGGATCTGCTGGGACTTGGCGTCCATGGCATTTGCTAGGCAATGCTTCAGCTCTCATATGCGTAGCCTCACCTGAGGACTAAGCCGCCGCCAATCAAGAACCTCCGCGGGCTGCTCTCAAAGCAGGTCTAGGGGAAGTGTCGTAGAAACACATCGACACATGAGATGTGACTTGTTGTAGTATAAGCGTCCAATACATCCCATTCATTGCAGATGAATGATTACTCCACACACAAGATGGTGCTTTGGAGACCAAGAAGAAGTCAAGACTGAAGCTTCCGTACCGGAGACAGTCTAGGTGCTTACATCGAACACTATAAATCAGGCCCTACTATGAGTAATGTCGGTTAGATAGGACCACCTCGCCCCTATAAAAGGACCCACAAGGCCTTCCGCGAGTGGGGCAAATTCACTTTGTATTCGCTTTACTTACGCATTTTCCTCACGCAATTTTGCTTTGATGCACTTGTGTTCGTGCTTTACTTTTATACGCTCGTG
Organism: Tuctoria greenei; assembly: GCA_036927565.1. Taxonomy (NCBI): domain Eukaryota; kingdom Viridiplantae; phylum Streptophyta; class Magnoliopsida; order Poales; family Poaceae; genus Tuctoria; species Tuctoria greenei. The sequence continues at coordinate 58,698,903 of JAYESD010000009.1, forward strand.
CGCACTTCATTTAGGCATTACTTTTCTAGAGTTCTTCTTACTTTTTAAGACGCTTGTAGTCTGTTCTCTCTCCTTTTGAGCTAATAAAGATCACTGATCTACTCCCTCTGGACATAGATCCTTTTTCGCTCAACCAGGATAAATATTTCATCTTTTGCAGTTGGCCATACAAAGACGAAGTTATTCAATACAAATTTACTAGCCGGTTTTTGAAACACCCACAGTTGGCACCCAGGTCGGGGAACGCTATTGCGGGTTCTCATCAGCTTCGTCATGACTTCATCGACACCGACGAGCGTCGCTGGTAGCCCCTGAGGGCTCAATGCGTCAACTTCGTCAACGACGTCCCCAAAGCGCCCTTTGAAGGAATCGACGACTACGCGTCACCATCTCTTTATAGGATATTAGAGGATACAACTGGTTGGGACCTCAGGTACGACTCCGACGCCGAGGTTAGTGACTATTGACAGTCGTTAAGTACCAATTTTGACTGTCAATATATCTCATTTATGTGACAAAGTAGACATTTCTTACACAAATTGCTTTTATAAATAACTTAGTTCCACTTGTACTTGGAGAAAATAGTGTATGCAGATATTTTATACAAAATTGAAGTGAAACGAAGGGAGGAATCCTAAAGAATACCTTCCTAGCCAATCAGACGCTGATATGTGGTAGCACATGGATCAAAAGGCGCACTTACAGGAGAACCCGAGGGCATCCATTGACGTAGGACCCTGAAATGGTCAGAGGACCCTCCTATCGGCCGCTTGGAGGAAGCACACCACGAGTGGTGCACTGACCAGGTCGGCCGAACCCCTGGTAAGAGTTCCAAATACGGTCAACTTCCACTTGTCGACTTCCTGCGGTGAGCTGATAACGATGGTGAATGATTCACGCGCTTTTTGTGGCAGAACCGCCTCAACTCTATATATAAATAGGGAGGAGGTACCTCACTTCACACACCACTTGAGCCTTCACTCTCTTGTATACATTAATTCTCGAAGTTCTTAGTGGAGGTTAGGCTGTAGAGAGGAGCCTCTAGTCCCAAGTCCAAATTGGAAAATGTATGACTCATGTATCTGACTTTATGCATTATAATAATATTATCATTAGTCTCTCTTTATTATATGCTTTGGTAATGCGTTTCTTTTTTGATTTGGAGTCCATGTATGTGCTAGGTGTAGATGTTATTATGATCTGATCATAATGTCCATATTATGTTATCATAAACATCATATACCGCCACTATAGTCTAATTAGGTAATAATATGATTATGTTAATAGGAATATGTTAGTGCTTGGTCCCAGCATTGGTTCAACGATGTTTTAGCCATTGCCCTAAAAAGATATTTGCACCTAGGATTCTAAGGTATTTACTTAACATGTAAGCGTGAATTTTAGATAGTTAAGTTGCGTTGGATGTCTCGTAGACCCACGGGTTGTAGGGGGTAGGCGGCAGGTTGTGACAGCCTAGCCCGTCCTTTGCACTCCCCCACGTTCAGCTACGCCACAAAGTCTTAGCAAGAATCATCCTAATGTTGTCAGGTGTAAACTGTGCAATATGTGCTAGACAACTAAGCCCTAATATTTACCATTAGCATATTAATGTGTACATTATTAGGCTTTGTATATGAGTAATTAGAGCATAGTAGGAGCAACCACTTCTCGTAGTTTAACCTTCACTAGGACAACCTTATCCCTAAGAGTAGATTGCTTAGGTGTGTCACACTAGCCCTATTATCAACTTACCCCTGTTCTGATAATTACTTAGTACCCTATACCTTGATCATAAGAATAGTGTTTACTTTACTTCATCGCCTTCCTTTGGGATTGTCGGTACCCTGCAGATCATGTACCCCCGCTCCGGACCCGGCCTCCCTGCTGAGGCGAACTCCGGGGCTGCCTTGTGTCCTCTAGATCTGGGCCCTTGCTTAAAACTGAGGAGGGCTCCGGAGTTGCCACACGTCCTTTTGCTACGGGCCCTTGCTCGTACCGAGGAGGGCTTCAGAGCTGCCACGCGTCCTCCGGCTCCGGGCCCTTGCTCCTACCGAGGAGGGCTCTAGAGCTGTCAAGCATCCTCTGGCTCCGGGCCCTTGCTCCCACCAAAGAGGGCTCCGGTGCTGCCATGCGTCCTACAACCTACAATGGTCGTGGGCCCCAAAGAAAAAGGACCCAGTCTCACATTCACATACACCATTCGAACACACTCAAATCCAATCTTATATTCACACAAGCCACTCCAGCACTCACAAGCAATACAACCCTCATCATGGAGTAGGGTGTTACGCTCCGAGGGCCCGAACCACGTTAAACTACCGTCTCATCATACCTCATACGCGCGACCTCACTGGAGAGTAAACCACCGCGTAAAAAAAACCTTCGTGGGCTGCTCTCAAAGCAGGTCCAGGGGAAGTGTCATTCGCACACTTCGACATTTGGCGCGCCAAGTTGGGGGGCTTTCCCTGAAGGTTTAGCACATCCGTGTAGATGGTGAACATCCAGCTCAATGCTGCCTCCTCTCGTCCCTCCCGCCATGGCCATGGAGGGGAGGAGGGGGCCACTCTCCGCTTCAAAGCGGGCCAGTCCAGCCAAGAAAGCGGCTGTGGCTGTCACTCTTGTGGCAGCTAATGCTGCCACCACAGCAACAATGACACTGCTTGCTGTGAGTGTGGATAGCTTGCGAGTCTGCTTAAGGTACATGTTGCATATCCAGGGTCTTCCTACCGTCCTCCTGTTTGGGGTCCTATGTTGCCGGATAGTCTCCCCCATGAAAGACCAACACCAAGCAGGAGGTCCAGAGTGTGCAGCCTGCTAGCCTGGTTCCGTACCCTAAGCGTGCACACTCTGCTTCCCCAGTGCTACGGCTGAGTAGTGCGGGCCAGACGGCACACACCCTGAACATGGCGGGAGCCGGGCAATCCGAGGTCTTTTTGTTATTTTCTTGCTCGAGGCCTTGTGGTGTTGAATGGTCCCTTCCCTGAAAGGATAACGCCAATGAGAGGTCTAGATTGTACAACCTGCTTAGCCTGGTCCTGCACCCTAAGCGTGTACAATTTGCCTCCCCAGCGCATCGGCTAAGTAGTGGGAGGTCGGTCGGCTCATACTCCCGCTAAGGCTAGCGAGAGGTCCAGAGTGTGCAGCCTGCTTAGCCTAGTCCTGCACTCTAAGCGTATACACTCTGCCTCCTCAGCGCTGTGGCTAAATAGTAGGGGGTCGGATGACCCATACTCCTGAGCAAGGCCATAACCATAACCTGGATACTATCACACTGTATTACCATGTTCATTACACACTTTAATTTTAATCTTACTTTCGCATATCATCCGCCATTTGCCTGGTTACATTTCCCCTGTCCCGCTCCTAGTGGAGTTATGTGATCCTACTGCAGGTGGGTCTGCTTGAGGTACCTGCAATGTGTTCAACGTCTCTAGGTTGCCCCCTTTTTTGGGGTCCTGTGGCGCCAGACGGTCTCCCCCACGAAAGGCCTAAGTCGAGCTGGAGGTCCATGGTGTGTAGCCTGCTTAGCCTGGTTCTTTACCCTAAGCGTGCACACCCTACCTCCCAGAGCTACGGTTAAGTACTGGGGTCCAGACAGCTCACACCCCTAGTAAGGCAGGATTCGGGCCTCGAATGCTAGCGCACTGAATTATCCATGCCCCGTAAGCCTAGCTCAGGACCATAAGACATAACGAAACTAAGAGCAAGGGGAATGTGACCAATGAGTGCAATTACTTTCTTGTCTATTATACCTATGCAAGTCTCAACCAGGTACAAGTTCATAACAGGCACGCAGGAAGGCAAGATGGTGGCCCCACCTGCGGGGTCATCACCTCTTCTAAGGTGGGCATGGGGGCCGCTGTCTGTACCCTGCAGACCGGATACCACCGCTTACAAGCAAAAAGAAGCTACGGACCCAACCTCCCCGCTGAGGCGGACTCCGGGGCTGCCTCGTGTCCTCTGGTTCTAGACCCTTGCTCCCAATGAGGAGGGCTCGGGAGCTGCCATGCGTCCTCCGGCTCCGCGCCCTTGCTCCTATCGAGGAGGGCTCCAGAGCTACCACACGTCCTCCGGCTCCGAGCTCTTGCTCCTACCGAGGAGGGCTCTAGAGCTGCCACGCGTCCTCTGGCTTCGGGCCCTTGCTCCTATTGAGGAGGGCTCTGGAGCTGCCACACATCCTCTGGCTCCTTGCCCTTGCTGCCACCAAGGAGGGATTCAGAGCTGCCATGTGTCCTACAACCTGCAATGGTCTTGGGACCCTAGGGAAAAAAAGACCCAATCTCACATTCACATACGCCATTTAGACTTACTCAGATCCAATCTTAGATTCTCACAAGAAATACAAGTCTCACCGTGAAGTAGGGTGTTATGCTGCGACGGCCCGAACCACGTTAAACCACCATCTCACCATACCTCATGCGCGCCACCTCGCTGGAGACTAAGCCCTCGCCTAAAAAAGAACTTATGCGGCCTGCTCTCAAAGCAGGTCCAGGGGAAGTGTCGTTCACATGCTTCGACAAGGATAAATATGATACATTTGGGAATACTCTTGGGTGAAATGCTACAACGGTATCTTCCGCGTGTTTGCGGATCATCATCTCTTATAGGAGATGATCTGTGGTGTTAAGAAATAACAACAAACATTTTTGGCACCGTTGCAGGGGAAGGAAAAGGAAGTAAATGATAGCTATCACTTATGATTAAGCTATAGGTACTAGTAGTTATTAGACATGATTACCCTTGCTTTGTTTTCTTCTTTTGTGTGAAAATAGGGTAGTGTTTGGCCAACCCATCTCATGTGAAAACCAATGAGGATGCAAGTGCTCAACACAAAAGAAACTCAAGGCGTTCCTCGACAAATTCTTCCTGTGGGGCAACACTATTGTGCATCATGGGAGGATTTTTCAACTTCTAGCAGGAGCCAAGACATCTTTCCCCAAATCTTGGGGCAGGCTCCAAGATTATATTTTGGTTTGTTTTCATCATGGGGTGGATAGTTGGCTCATCGTGCAATACTCCTACAACGGACTGACTCCAACGACCTGTGATCAAGTTGATGCTGAAGTTGGAGATGACATCTTCTCGTTCATCATGAGAAAGATGAAGATTTGATTCAGAAGATGGTGAACATTCAAAGGTTGGATCAATGAATACTTCAGTTCCATTAGTATGACATGCACACCATTTACAAGGTGGACATGCTAGCCACGGAGCTGGACCTCCTACTGCAAGATAAAAAAAATCAAGCTATTGGAGAAGTGTTTGGATGATCCAAGTCATGGATACTCACTTGATTTGTGAAAACCCATGTCAACATGGGACACTTGAGGATTTATTTCCCTAAGACCCATGAGGATCCTTCATTTCCAAACAACAACTCGAAAGGCCACCTCCAACAGGAAGTCAAGAGTGGAACCAATACAATCAAGTAGGCTATGGGAGTTTGAATTAAAATGGATTCAACTTCAACTAGCCTACTTCGAAGTATCTTATCCATGACCAAGAAGAAATCAATGACAACATACCCAAGAAGCTTTGGCCAAGGACAAGACACTTTGAAAAGCATTCAAGATCCAAGGTATTCCACAATCACTTGTGGGACCCTATACTTCGACAAAGCCCATGCAACCTTAAGCAAGCAACCTCGTGGATGATGCATTTCTTGTTTGGTTGTGTAGTTCACATGTTGTCATTCTCAAGGAAGCCTTCGATCCGAGATCAGGTAAGGGTTGAATTAAAAAGAACATCTTGAAGGTCAAAGTGACACCTCCAAAAGTGGAACCTCATTTCCTTTATGAGGAATGAGGAGACTCCATCATTTCGTCCACGATGACATTCTAAGAAGACGAAGGAGCAAGGGCCATTCAAATGGCCGAAGTCCACTGAGTAGCCAAAAGGAGAATGGCGAAAGAAGAACAAGCCTCACCAAGTTCATGATAGAATATCTTCAAGAAGGAAAAGTCGTTGCAACATCAACAAGTTTCCATCAAAATGACGAGGAGGTCGGGGCCACCACGTGTCCCATTTGTCCAATTGACAACCAAACGAAGTCTGGCATGTCAATCAGGAAAAGTCATCCACGCCTTCATCTCTAGCCATGGACGACACATCATCAGGCTAAACAGGACGGTGGTAAGTCCCAATCATCAAACTTCAAAAATTTGGTGTGTCCTTGCTAATAAGTTAATTGGTAGTTATCTCATATTTGATTTCTCAATTGCATATTTGATTTCTGATCAAACCTTGCATTTGCATTTAGCATGTTTGAATCTTCACACTTGCATGTTGGAAACTTAGATTTCCAATCAACATAAAACTAAAATTTTAAATTAGGGAAGAAATTTATTTGGATATGAACTTTGGAAATAACCACTTGAATTTAATTTCATAATTCAAACAAAAAATATGTCCCTTGCACCTCATTGCATTTGCAAGTTGTTTCAAGTTGGGCAAAATAATTTGACAAATGGTTCAATTTGCTTTGGTTAACATAACCCATTTTTGAGTTGTTTTATTTGTTCTTCATTTTTATTGCAGTCAGAAGAAAATGTGTGAAGATGTTGTTGGGCAAGAAGAAGGGAAACCTCATCAAGCTCATGGCACCATCACGAGGATACAAGAGTATATACCTCCTCCGATCTCGTTTCAAGTTCATGGTGGAGGAATGCTCAAGATGATGGCCCGATGGAGGAGCAAGATGAAGCTTCTTTCATCTTCAACTCCAACTCAACTTGGCAAAAGACATCGAATGTCAAAGTTACGTCCAAGTCTACAACTGTGAGTTTCTCACGCAGGGTCCTTCGAACTCGAATTGCTCTTCAAATGAGGTACGAGTTTAGAATTTTCCATCGTTTATATTGCACTATGATTGAATGATTTGTTCTTGCATTAGCAAGGAAGGTTTATACATCCTCATCATTCAGTTATTATGCACCTTCACGAGAGTAAGTGTTGGCATTGCCTTTTGATTATTCAAAATGGATATCACCTTACATGGGAAAAAAATTAAACAAGGACCTAAAATCGCATTAACATTGTTAAATTGACTCAGTCATTTTCTATCTAGGTTTACTAAACAAAGCTTGTGAAATAATTTAATTGGTAAATTGATATGTAGCAACCTAGGAATAGTGATGATCATGATTTTTATTTGAAACTCATGCATATATGGGGTCACTGAATTTCAAATTCCTAGGCAAGACATTAGAAATGTGCAGGAGGATAAAATTGAGAATCTTGTTTGCAATGATCCAAATGATAAATAATTTCTCTTGTAAAAAGTAAAGATGGTTAGAAATTTCAATATGAAGGAACCCATAGAGTGTACATCTATCACTTAGCTATGAGTAGGAGCTTTTGAAAATGTGTCAATTGATTAATCGATAAAGCTCCACACTCATATCAATGAGTAGTACATTTCTTATGGCACACTTGAAACTGGACCCATGCATTTTTGCTGTTTTTCTTCTCTGGATGTACAAATGAACCACCTAACCCGGAGCTGCTTTTGTACAAGTACCAGAAGCTAACCATCCCTCTCTATCCAAGAGAGGAAGCTTGTAGGAGTTATGTTTATATGCAGACATACCACTACAGGAATTTCGACCACTTACGTCGGCCAGCGCCAAAGTAATTAAGGACAAAACCGACGTAAGTTACTAACTTATGTTAGTTTTCCCTTGATTACGATGGTTATTGGTTGACGTTAAGGTTTGGTCATAAGTTAGCTAACTTACATCGGTATCCTGCAACCGATGTAAGTACCTTCCCGGGCTGGGCTGCTGGCTAGGCCGGGGGACTTACATCGGCCGTGGTTGACCGACGTACTGCACGTAGGTATTGTAAATATTTTATCAATACTATTTACATATGTAGGTATTGTAAATATTTAACAATTAAAATTTACCTCCGCCTACTGCGCCTCTGTCAAGTACGCGTCTGTCGAAGTGTTCTTGCGACACTTCCCCCGGACCTGCTATGCGAGCAGCCCGTGGAAGTTCTTGATTGGCAGGGATTAGTCCTCAATGGAGATTGCGCGTGTGAGAGTGCTGAGACATTGGTTTTACGTGGCTCAGGCCACCGGAGCGTAATACCCTACCCCACGGTGAGGTTTGTATTGCTGATATGAATGTGTGTGTAGAGTGTGTATGCGTTAGATTGGGGATCTTTTGTTACGGTGGCAGTCCGATCCATTTATAGATAAGTTCGGACGCCTTACAAGTGTGGTCTAGGGCTCGACAGGCGACCCCGAGGCGATCTTATGCTAAAGATCTAAGGCTTCTCCACTATGCTGTCTCTGACATCGACTTGGAGACTCATCGTTTTGTCGCCTCCGATACCAGTGGCCCTTTCGTAGTTGCTGACGCTAGCAGGGAATGTCCCGTCTATCTGTCTTGTAGCCATAAGCTATACCATTTGGCATAGAGGGGTAGGCCTGCAGCGCCTTTACTGTGATGCGATTGGGTGCGACGGTCTCTGATCGTTGGCATGCGTCGCGTCATGAGTCGGGGGTGGATGCATGTCTTCAATGCTTGATTTAGATAGAGCGCACCATCCTGTAACTCTCGCAACCCACCGCTCAGGACAAGTTGCAGGACACGTGGAAGCTTCGGAGCTGGTCACTACGGGGGAGGTCAGGTCTGGTACTTCGAGGCACGTGGCAGCCCCGGAGCCCTTCGGGCACGTGGCAGCCCCGTAACCCTTTTCTATGGGAGGTGTCCAACCTGGTGCATTGAGCCACGTGGTTGCACCGGAGCCCACACCTATAGTGGGGTGGGGTCCTGTCCTGCTAAACACGTGGCTGCTTGGGAGCCCGCCTCACCGGGGGAGCTAGGTCCCGTCTTTAAGGTCCACGTGGCAGCATCAGATCCCGTACTTGAGGAAGGCCGAGGCCTTCTGGACCTATGGCGCCATTGGATCCTGCCTCGGCTGGGAAGCAGGGTTCATAGGTACTTTCAGCCTGTGCGCGAGGGTAGCCCGTATGCTGGGTACCAACAGTGGCCCCTGGGTCCACCTCGGGGGGAGGTGATGAGCCCGAGGATGGAGCCCTATCCATGCTTTCCCACACTACTCTTTGAATTTTGTCTTGGGCAGCCGAAGCGGTGGGTGGCTCTGCCAACGCAGCCACGCGTCCTCTCCTGGACGAGAGATTATGGCGACATGATCTTTTCTTGCGGTAGTATATTTGCTCTCTGTGGTGCCTTTAATCGTAACGGTTCGTAATATAGTTGTAGCACTTCTTCTAGTTCCACCTTTATGGGAACCGCTCCAGCTGTCTTCTCAAGTGGCTGACCGCTCAGGCCAGCTCTTCAGACAGAAGGACCTGGGCCCCATTGTCATGGATGCTGTTGGTTGAGTAGTGCTAGCCAGGCCCTGGCGATCCGCACGATGTGCTTAGGTGTTACGGGTGTGATAAAAAAGGAAACCTTTGCTAGAGGGGGCAGTTCCTTCCTTACTCACACCCCGCCGCCGAGATTTTGTCTCCTTCCTTGAGCGCTCGAGCCTTCACCACATAGCAAAAGCTCTCGTTCTTGCTTGCTCCGATGGCCTCCATGTTGCCTCCTTGTTTCCAGACGGCAGAGGATCTGATGCCGATGAGGCGACTGCTTGGCTGAGCAGCAGCAGAACAAGGATGGATAATCCGCTGTGGATCCCCCGATCTTCGATACTTGCGCAAAGACAAGATTGTTGTCTTCGTCGCCTACATTTCTGCGGGGCTTGGGCTCCTGTTGTTGGTGTTCTTCCTTGCATTGCTAGAGGAATACGGGCTGTAGCTACACCACCTATCGCCGAACTCCTTTGTTGTGGTTGCCGTGTTCGTCCACTTGTGTGAGGCGTTCGTGGGTATTCCACCGATAGTGGAGTTGTTCTGGTTCTTCTTCGTGATGAAGACCACCGGAAGGAGCACGATGAGCTAGGTGGGAGCCTACTACTTTCAGCATCGGGAGAAGACCTCCAAAATCTACATTGCCTCGCTCAAAAGGGGCAAGTGGAGCTGCTGGAGGGAAGACTGGGCTATCGTGCAGACCGCGGCCCATGCCCTGTTGGAGATGCCCTCTCAAGACCCGGCTTCTGATCCCACCACCTGGGAAGCGTCCAGGGGTTGATGAGGGAGTTCAAGCTGGTGCTGAAGAGGATCCGGTTCCTGGCAGACAAGGGCTTGACCTCCCTGATGGTGTTGGCGGACTTCTTGCACCACTGCATCGCCCCTGTTAGTAGCGCCTTACGGGGCCTGGGTCTACTCCAGGGTATATGACCAGTGTCGGCTAGATTAGAGCGACGCAACCCCCAAGATGCTGGAGGAGATGCTGAAGGTGGTGACTTGTGATACGATTGACGATGAGCATGATGAGGCCATCAACACCCTCGATACATCCACACCAACTCAGCTACCTGTTTCTAGCCCGATCACTCGCGCTCGTGCACGTCAACTAAACTATGAGGTGAACTCGTTCTTGGCCTTATGTCCATCTTATATAGACCGTGGAACTACGTGCTTTCTTGTTTTGCTTAGGAACAATGGAGAGGAGGCAATGGGAAGGGAATTCGCGCGGACGGGATTTGGACAGCAGAACAACACAAACTTGTGACGGCCACCACTACTTCATACGGACTCCGATCTGGGCGTTCAAGTACTTCCTGGAAATATTATCAAGTCTACTTTCAAACGGATCTGGCCTCATGTCCATATATATTGGAGTCGGCCGCAATCGTTATTTTAATACCAAGACCTTTTCTGTCCATGGTGCTGCATCACCAAAATTGGGCCCATGGCCCATGTATCGTTTGGAGTCCATTAGGGACTCGTGATTAGAGTTTCTCACAACCCTAGGGAGGTAATAAATAGTAGCCTCCACCCTCATTAGCTGGTGGGTTTTGTTTATTCGTAAGTTAGCTTCTACGGCTTCCTTGTACACGCGCGTGTCGACTAGATTGCCCGTCTACTTGTATCTAGAACCCCACTTCAGATTGATTCAAATATTAAGTGCTTGTTCTTCTTGTTCTTGAGTTTTCTTCGATTGCTTGCAGGAAGAAAGGCTCTCGTGGTCAGGTTGATTGTGTGCCAGCAAGATCAATACAACTTCGGAGTCGGTGTACCGATCGCTAAGGCGCATCGTCTTGGGGACAGTGTAGTCGGATCGCCAACGTCTTCTCCTCCACAAATCGAACCCTCCTATTCTCATCGAAATATCGGGAACCAAGATCCTATCAAGTGGTAATCAGAGCAAGGTTAATCGGTGAGAGTGCTACCATTACTTTTCTTTCCGCTGTTATCATCCTATTGTCCAGAAAAAGCAAAAATACCAGATCTGTTTTTTCCTTATTCCTATACCATTGTGCCTTTTACTTTCTCTACTTAGTCAAGACTTGTTGAGTTCATGGTTGCTTCGACGAGTCAAGTTGCTGGTCTTTAGTTTTGCACCACTAGAGTTTCGAGTTCGTGTCACATTCGGTCACCTAGTTCGAGTCAGATTCGTAGTTCGAGTTTGAGTCGGATTACTAGTTTGAGTTTGAATCAGATTGCTACTTCGAGTTTGAGTCAGATTGCTAGTTCGAGTTTGAGTCAGATTACGAGTTCAAATCAGATTGCTACTTCGAGTTTGAGTCGGATTGCTAGTTCGAGTTTGAGTCGGATTACTAGTTCGAGTTCGAATCAGATTGCTACTTCAAGTTTGAGCCAGATTAGTAATTTGAGTTTGACAACAAGAAAAAGGCAAGTGCAAAATCACAAGCCGCACAAAAGCCACAAGCAATTAGAGAAGAAAAAAAAGGCAAGTGCAAGATCAAAAGCCGCATGTGCAAATTTTGTTCTAGGGTTCCTGATTCCATCTAGAGAGAGTTTGGGTGACCACCCCAACAAAAGAAAAAAGAAAAAAAAAGAAAAAATCAGATTGTTCTTTGGGGTGTTTTTGGTGATGACATTGGTGTCTCAGCTCGCGTCTCTAGTACGGTCTAGACTAAGATCAGCACAGTACTGTCGTCGAACATTTATTCAGCTTGTTTTGATTAACGTGGTGAAAGTTTGCTCCTTGTGCTAGTTCAGCCACCTAAAGCCACAGATTGACATCTGCTCTTGAAGTTGTTCATTACTTGCTGGTTGCCATCACCTTCTTGCTGAGCTTGGTAAGAACAGGTAAGAGCTTGGTTGAACAGGTTGAGAGTGAGCGAGTTATCTCCACCAGCACCTTTGTAGCTAGGGATAACTTTACCCTTTCATATTGGATTGTTCTTTTTTTCTACTAACCATGGCAGGAGGAGCAAATACAAACGAAGACGTGCATTCACCTCGCACACGGGGAATTATACAACACTTCGAACGCCAAGTGTGGCTATGCACAGAAGCGCTTGATGAGGATTTTCGTGTTACCAGTGACCGCCTTGGTCAATTGGAAAATATGAAAATCGACACCAACACCAAAATCAGCACGTTGGAGATTTCCATTCAAACATTGAACACCTCTATTGGAGCCATCCTGCAGTGCCTTGAGGAGAGGGATCGTGGACGCACCACGGATGGATAGGTGAGCAATGCTCCTAGTACTGTACGTGACAATGAAGATGATTATTCTGCAGATACGGAGATTGGGGAAGATGAGGAAGCTAGGCCACGATGCTGGCTACAACGCAATCGTCAAGGTATGGGTGGATATCGTCGGCGTGAGGTACGCAATCATGATGATACTTTTAACAAGATCAAATTTAAGATACCTCATTTTGATGGTAAATATGACCCTGATGCATATATTACTTGGGAGATTTATGTTGATCAAAAATTTGCATGTCATGAGTTTCCTGAAAACGCAAGAGTTAGAGCAGCCACTAGTGAGTTTACTGATTTTGCTTTTGTTTGGTGAATAGAACATGGCAAGAAAAATCCTAATAACATACCACAAACATGGGATGCTTTGAAACGGCTCATGCAGGCTAGATTTGTTCCTTCTTACTATGCACGTGATCTGTTAAATAAGTTACAACAATTGAGACAAAGAGCTAAAAGTGTAGAAGAGTATTTTCGGGAATTACAAATGGGTATGTTGCGTTGTAATTTAGAAGAGGATGAGGAACCAGCTATGGCTAGATTTTTGGGTGGTTTAAACTGTGAAATTCAGGACATACTTGCTTATAAAGATTACAATAATGTTACCCGTTTGTTTCATCTTGCTTGTAAAGCTGAAAGGGAAGTGAAGGGACAACGAGCTAGCTCTAGAACTAATATTTCTGTAGGAAAGACAAGCTCATGGCAACCACGCACGACTACTCCTTCGACTAGGCGTGCTTCCCCGCCATCTTCTTCAACAAGTTGGGCAGCACCTTCTTCCTCCGGCAACAAGCCATGTGCTTCTTCCACTAGCTCAGCAGTAAAGACCACCCAAAAGTCCACCGAGAGTGCTTCTTCTGTAGCATCTACCGGACGATCTAGAGATGTTCAATGTCACAAGTGCAAGGGTTTTGGCCATGTGCAGCATGACTGCCCAAGAAAACGTGTTCTAATTGTCAAAGATGACAGTGAGTACTCATCTGCTAGCGATTTTGATGATGATACATGTGTTTTGCTTGCAGCTGACTACGCAGGAAGCGATGAACATCAAAAGAGCATATTGGTGCAGAAGATGCAGCGCGCTATGATAGTCTCATTGTGCAGCGTGTGCTTAGTGCACAAATGGAGAAAGCGGAACAAAATCAAAGGCACACATTATTCCAAACAAAGTGTGTCGTCAAAGAGCGATCTTGCCGCATGATCATTGATGGAGGTAGCTGCAACAACTTGGCCAGCAGTAACATGGTGACCAAGCTGGCACTAAGCACCAAACCACACCCACATCCCTATTACATTCAATGGTTAAACAACAGTGGTAAGGCCAAGGTAACTAGACTTGTGCGAATCAATTTTACTATTAGATCATATAAGGATGTCGTTGAACGTGATGTTGTGCCTATGCAAGCTTGTAATATTCTGCTAGGAAGACCTTGGAAATTTGATAGAGATTCTATGCATCATGGTATATCAAATCAGTATTCTTTTCTTGACCACGATAAAAAAATTGTGTTGCATCCTATGTCTCCTGAAGCTATTGTCCAAGATGATGTTGCTAGAGCTAGGAAAACTAAATCTCAAGACCATGCTAACGTTGAGAACAATAACAATGCCAAATCTGTTTTTGATAAGAAAAATGAGATATCTCTGAAGGGTAAATGCTTGTTTGCTACGAAATCTGATATTAATGAACTGATTGCTTCCACCTCTGTTGCCTATGCTTTGGTATGCAAAGATGCTTTGATTTCCCTTTATGATATGCAACATTCTTTGCCTCCTGCTGTTGCTAACATTTTGCAGGAATATTCCGATGTGTTTCCAAGTGAAATACCACTAGGACTACCACCACTTCGAGGGATTGAGCACCAGATTGACCTCATTCCCGGTGCTTCATTGTCCAACCGTGCACCATACAGGACAAATCTGGATGAAACAAAGGAGATTCAGCGCCAAGTACAAGAACTACTCGACAAAGGTTATGTACGTGAGTCTCTTAGTCCTTGTGTTGTTCCCGTTATTCTAGTACCTAAAAAGGATGGATCATGGCGTATGTGTGTGGATTGTAGAGCAATCAACAATATCACCATTCGATATCGTCATCCTATTCCACGCTTAGATGATATTCTTGATGAATTGAGTGGTGCTGTTGTGTTCTCAAAAGTTGATTTGCGTAGTGGTTATCACCAAATTCGCATGAAACTAGGAGATGAATGGAAAACTGCTTTCAAAACCAAGTTCGGTTTATATGAGTGGTTAGTCATGCATTTTGGGTTAACTAATGCACCTAGCACCTTCATGAGATTAATGAACGAGGTTTTGCATGCATTCATTGGAAAATTTGTTGTTGTGTATTTTGATGATATATTGATTTATAGCAAATCCATGGATGAACATCTTGATCACATACATGCTGTTTTTAATGCTTTACGTGAGGCACGATTATTTGGTAACCTTGAGAAGTGCACCTTTTGCACGGATTGAGTCTCTTTCCTTGGCTATGTTGTTACTCCACAGGGAATTGAAGTTGATCAAGCCAAGGTAGAGTCTATTCAGGGGTGGCCTGTACCAAAGACCATCACACAGGTGCGGATCTTTCTAGGGCTGGCTGGGATCTATCGTCGCTTTGTGAAGGATTTCAGCACCATTGCTGCTCCATTCAATGACCTTACGAAGAAGGGGGTGCCTTTTTCTTGGGGCACCACACAAGATAACGCCTTTACCATACTGAAAGATAAGTTGACACATGCACCTCTTCTCCAATTTCCTGATTTTTCTAAGACTTTTGAGCTTGAATGTGATGCTAGTGGGATTGGATTGGGTGGTGTTTTGTTACAAGAAGGAAAACCTGTTGCATATTTTAGTGAGAAAATGAGTGGGCCTTTTCAAAATTATTCTACCTATGATAAGGAATTATATGCTCTTGTACAAACTTTAGAAACATGGCAGCATTATTTGGCCCAAAGAATTTGTTATCCATTATGATCATGAATCACTAAAGCATATTAGGAGTCAAGGGAAACTGAACCGTAGCATGCTAAGTGGATGGAATTTATTGAGTCTTTTCCTTATGTCATTAAACACAAAAATGGAAAGGATAATGTTATTGCTGATGCTTTATCTAGAAGTTATACTCTTCTATCTCAACTTGACTTTAAAATTTTTGGACTAGAAATGATTAAAGATCAATATGAACATGATGCTGATTTCAAAGATGTATTGCTGAAATGTAATGATGGAAAAACATTGAATAAATTTGTCCTCAACGAGGGCTATGTGTTAGAGCTAACAAGTTATGCATTCCAGCTAGCTCCGTTCATTTGTTGTTGTTACATGAAGCGCATGGAGGCGGGTTGATGGGGCACTTTGGAGTGAAAAAGACGGAGGACATACTTGCTGGTCATTTCTTTTGGCCAAGGATGAGGCGAGACGTGGAGCGCTTCATTGCTCGCTGCACGACATGTCAAAAAGCTAAGTCACGACTTAATCCACATGGTTTGTACATGCCTCTTCCTGTTCCTAGCATGCCTTGGGAGGATATTTCTATGGACTTTGTTTTAGGACAGCCTAGAACAAAGAAGAGGAGGGATAGCATCTTTGTTGTCGTGGATATATTTTCTGAAATGGCACACTTCATACCTTGTCGTAAAAGTGATGATGCTACACATGTTGCTGATTTGTTTTTTTTCGAGATATTGTTAGGTTGCATGGTGTGCCAAACATAATAGTTTCAGATCGTGATGCTAAGTTTCTTAGCCATTTTTGGGGAACGTTATGGGCAAAATTGGGGACTAAGCTTTTATTTTCAACTACTTGTCATCCCCAAACTGATGGTCAAACTGAGGTTGTGAATAGAAGTTTATCTACCATGCTTAGGCTGTTTTGGAAAAGAATATAAAAATGTGGGAAGAGTGTTTGCCTCATGTTGAGTTTGCTTATAATTGTTCCCTACATTCTAGTACTAAGAAATGCCCTTTTGAGATTGTTTATGGATTTGTACCCCGTGCTCCTATTGATTTATTACCTCTTCCTTCAATGGAACGAGTGATTTTTGATGTTAAACATCGTGCTGAATTGATCTTAAAATTGCATGAAACCACTAAGAAGAATATAGAGTGAATGAATGCCAAGTATAAACTTGCTGGTAGTAGGGGAAATAAACCTATCACTTTTGAACCTGGTGATTTAGTTTGGTTACATTTGCGAAAGGATAGGTTTCCTGATTTGAGAAAGTCTAAATTGTTACCTCGAGCTGATGGTCCATTCAAAGTGTTAGAAAGGATTAATGATAATGCATATAAACTCGAGTTGCCTGTAGATTTTGGGGTTAGTCCCACATTTAACATTGCAGATTTGAAGCCATATTTGGGAGAAGAAGATGAGCTTGAGTCGCGGATGACTCAAATGCAAGAAGGGGAGGATGATGAGGACATCAACACCCTCGATACATCCACACCAACTCAGCTACCGATTTCTGGTCTGATCACTCGCGCTCGTGCACGTCAACTAAACAATGAGGTGAACTCGTTCTTGGCATTATGTCCATCTTATCTAGACCGTGGAACTACGTGCTTTCTTATTTTGCTTAGGAACAATGGAGATGAGCCAATGGGAAGGGAATTCGCGCGGACGGGATTTGGACAGCAGAACAGCACCAACTTGTGACGGCCACCACTACTTCATACAGACTCCGATCTGGGCTTTCAAGTACTTCCTGGAAAGATTATCATGTCTACTTTCAAACGGATCTGGCCTCATGTCCATATCTATTCGGAGTCGGCCGCAATCGTTATTTTAATACCAAGACATTTTCTGTCCATGGTGCTGCATCACCAAAATTGGGCCCATGGCCCATGTATCGTTTGGTGTCCATTAGGGACTCGTGATTAGGGTTTCTCACGAACCTAGGGAGGTAATAAATAGTAGCCGCCGCCCTCATTAGCTGGTGGATTTTGTTTATTCGTAAGTTAGCTTCTTTTGCTTCCTTGTACACGCGCGTGTCAACTAGATCACCCGTCTACTTGTATCGAGAACCCCACTTCAGATTGATTCAACTGATAAGTGCTTGTTCTTCTTGTTCTTGCGTGTTCTTCGATTGCTTGCAGGAACAAAGGCCCTCGTGGTCAGGTTGATTGTGCGCCAGCAAGATCAATACAACTTTAGAGTCGGTGTACCGATCGCTAAGGCGCATCGTCATGGGGACGGTGTAGTCGGATCGCCAATGTCTTCTCCTCCACAAATCGAACCCTCATATTCTCATTGAAAGATCGGGAACCAAGATCCTATCAGAGCATGTCTCCATCCTAGACGATTGCCAGCCGCTTTTCAGGACTCCTAGCCTGAGGGACAAAGTGCGAAGCTTGATGCCGAAGGTCAACGCGTTCGGTCTTGCTCGGTTGCACCCCGAAGGGATGACTGGAGCTTCGACGGTCCTGTAGCGGTGTCGCGCTGCAATGCAGCCAGGGTCGAGGTCTACCCCACCCTCTTCAGAAAAGGGTGGAGGTAGGGCCCTCAGCAACCTCCAACAGGGCGGAGGACAGTCAGCCAACGTTAGTTCCTGTGTTGGGGAAGTGTTCTCATTCCTCAGTCGAAGGTGCTGCCGCCCCTGTGCCGAAGAGGCGAAAGTTCACGCGGGGGGATGGTTCTCTAATCTCCCATGTGGCGCCAGCCTTAGCGTCGGGTCCAGGGGGCCACAATCCCGACGCGAGCTGGGAGGCCAGGGTCTCTAGAGCAGCCTGGCCTGCCGGTAAGGCACAATTTCTTCCTTCATTGTTCTTTCGTTGCTTCTTGGCACTGACGGAGTCGAGTTGCTTCTTCGCACTGACGGAGTCGACTTTGGCTTTTCAGGGCGTTATCAACCGATGTACCACCCTTGGTCCTTCTAGGGGTGGGCTTGATAGCTCCTGCACCTCCCAGAGCTGGAACGGGGCCCGTTGTGTAGCATCCCACGCTCGAGGGTGTACCAGATTATGGTAATGTCGGTTTCCCTGTCGATGTTCCTCATGCTCCTTCGTTCGTCGGAGCAGATGGGGCTAAGGCGGTGCCGGGTGAGGAGGTGGCCACCTTGGCCGTCACAGTTACCCCTGATGGGCAGAACCACCCGTTGCTAACACTGTGCTGGTGCTTGATGTCATTGGTGCGCAAGATGGCGGCTCGCCACCGGCAGCCGGCGACACCCTTTTTTTAGGGGAGAGTGCTTCGGCACGGGGTGGCAACACGCCCATTCCTGAAGCTCCAACCGCGGGGGCCCTCAGGTCTCCGGGCGCTGGTGTCTGCAACAGGGTCAACAGAAGAGGTGGAGAGGCGGCCGTCTGTGACAACGGCGATGCCGATCCCCCTCTTCGAGACTGTTGCCGCGGCTCAGTCCATTTTGCATCAGACGTAGGCTGCTCGCATGGAAGTGGGATCAACTTGCTGAAGAGCGGCGCCTGGTGAAGCTGGTCGACACCAAGACGAAGGAGCTTGAGGCGAAGGCCCTGAAGGCCCATGCCGATGCTGAAGCCCACCTTAGGATGTGCGAGGATAAGCGGCTGGAGCTGGTCTGCCACAAGGTTGTTGTTGCCGATCAGGAATGGGACTTGGCGGTGAGGGAAGAAGACGTGTCCCAGAGCCTCGACGTGCTGGAGGAGAGGCGCCGAGCCATGCAGGACTCGAAGCTCGCCAACAAATGACAGGGGAATGACTTGGAGCATTGTGCTTGGGAGCTCGTCGATCGGGAGGAAGCGGCGTGAAAAGAGTAGAAGACCTATAGGCATCCCACGCAGCCGAAGCGCAAGGGATCCGAGACTTCTTGGCCCGTGCCGAGGCGGTGTTGGAACCCCTCAGACTTGGTCCTGTGTCACGCGGGGAGCCATCTCATGAGGTGGCCCAGCTGCTCCCAGCCTTGGACTCCTTCTGCTCAACGTTTGGGTCAGTGAACATTGTCCTTGCAAGGCGGCTGGAGGTCAAAGGAAGGGAGCTAGCGGAGCAGGTGGCCTCCCATGTCTTGGTGTGCTTCCGGAGCTGGTATGCGATGATCCCACTAGATTCGGTAGAGAAGGGCCCCTTTGATGAGAGAGATGAGGAGGCGAGGGCCGAAGTCTCGGACCTTGCCAAGCAGGTGGCTTCTTCATTCCATCGGATTTGAGACCGGCGGCCCCCAGGCGGAGCACCTCTCTAACCGGGGATGGCCCCTTTGTAAAAATAACTCTTTATGAATTTGAATTCATGTTTCGCTTTTTGGCTTGTCTTGTGCTTCTCAATCTGTCACTCCAAGTCCTTAGCTGCGTAAGGGCTTGAAGAATTTTGTCGAGTTCCTTAGTTTATGAGGAACCAAAGATCGCACAGTTGACGTGGCCGATCTATTGTCAGTTGATGTCCTGCCTATGGAACCCCCTTAGAGGCCCCTGATAGATGTGGCCACGTGGCTGGGCACACCTACCACTTGACCGTCAGATGTATTCGACGGGCACCCAGTGGAGCAGGGGAGTTTGAGTAGGTGACCTCGGTGGGATCCCTTTAGGGTCGCCAAGCCTTGTCTGAGTAGAGTCGTCAACAGTAGCTTCCCTTGGTGGTGCCGCAGCTAGTTGCTCTGGCGTCGCCCGTCATCATCGCAGGGTGGTCGACCGAAGGCCCCCTGGGTGGTGCCGGAGCTGACTGCTCCGATGTGGCCCGCCGACGTCGCAGAGTCATCGACGGTAGGCCCCCTGGATGGTGCTGGAGCTGACTACTCCAGTGTCGCCCACCATCATCGAAGAGTCATCGACGGCAGACCCCCTGTCTACCCCATGATGAAGGTAAACCAAGAATAACTCTTGGAGCCTCCCCCAAGCTTGGGGATGGATGACTTTGGCTCCTACTGGAAGCTGAAATTCTTTCACGAAAGGCAATGATGTTTTCTAGCGAACATTTGTTGAGGAACGCCTTGAATCATCTTGCAGTTGAGAACTTGATCACATGAAATGGGTTAGCCAACACTACCCTATTTTCATACAGAAGGAGAAAACAAACACGGGTAATCCTATATAATAACTATTAGTACCTACAGCTTAATCATAAGTGATAGATATCCTTCACTTCATTTGCCTCCCCTGACAACGGAGCCAAAAATGCTTATTGACAGTTCTTAACACCACATATCATCTCTCAAAAGAGATGAGGTCCGCAAGCGCACGGAAGATACCATTGTAGCATGCATTTCACCCATTAGTATTCTCAAGGGTATCGTATTTATCGCAAAGGAAGGCAATGGAACAAGTAAACACTATTCTTATGATCAAGCTATGGGATACTAATCAATTATCAAGACAGGGGTAAGTTGATAATATGGGTAGTGTGACACATACCTAAGCAATCTATTCTAAAGGGTAAATGAGTCCTAATGGAGATTAGACTAAAAGTTGGTGAGTTGCTCCTACAGTGCCTCTAATATAGATATACATAGTCTAGGTTAGGTGCTGATATTAATGGTGAATCCTTATGCTAAGTTGTTCAATATATTGGGCACGAGTTTACCCATAGCAATACTATGACGACTCCTGCCAAGAGCCTATGGCATAACCGAACGTGAAAGATTACAATGGACAGATAGGGCTATCACCACCTACTGCCTACCTCTTAAATCCGTGGGTCTGCGAGACATCCAACGCTACTTAACTATCTAAGCACCATGCTTACATGTAAAGTAAATACCTTAGAGGATCGAGTACAAGTACCTCTCTAAGGCAATGACTAACCTAAATATCGTTGAACCAATGTTGAGACATAGCATAAGTTATTCATATTAACATGATCATATCATAACTACTTAGACTATAGTGAGGGTTTATAGTGTTTATGATGATAGAGTAAGATCATTATGGCATAATCATAAAGACTATTCCTACCACATACATGGATTCCACAATCAAACAAGAAATGCTTCATCCAAGCATATGTATAAAGGAAGACTAAAGATATATCTTTATTATCCATAAAGTCACAAATACAAGAAGGAATACATGAGCCATACCTTTCTCAATTTGAACTTGGGACTAGAGACTCTCCTCTCTACAACCTAACTCCTCTAAGGACTAAGAAAAGTAGTGTATACAATGGAAGGATGCTCAAGTTGTGTGTGCTGAAGTGAGGGATAGGGGGTTATATTTATAGTTGGAGAAGGGTCGGTTCCAGCCACCAAAAGCGTGCGAATCAGTCTTCATCGTTATCAGGGCACCACAAGGAGTCGACACGTGGAAGTTAACCGAGTTTGGCATCAGGAAGGGTTCGGCCAAACCCCCTGTTCGGCCGAGCTGGTCTTCACTCTGTTTCGTTTGTGCTTTCTACAGGTCACTTCCAGGTGGGTCCTATTGACTGATATGGATGATACACCATTGGATCTCCATGGATACATTTGTTTGCAGTCCATTTGATCCATGTGATGCCACACGTTGGCAATTGATTGGCTGGGATGATACTTTATAGGATTGCTCCCCCTCTTTCACCTCATTTGATGTATAAAAAGTTTGCATGCACTTTTTTCCAAGGACAAGTGGAACTAGGTTAAGTATAAAGGTGATGTGTGCAAGAAATGATCTTTCCTTCACATAATTGAGTTATATTTATGGGTGAAATTGGGATATAACACCCGTCAACATCACGCTTAGAGGTACCTGTCCTGACGGACAAAGTGTCAGTCCCGACCCTCTTGCCAGAACCATCACACCAGGTCAATACTCTCTAAGACAAAGGAGAGCGTCAAAGAAAGGAAAAACATAATGAAGGACGAGCAAGCCAAAAGAATCCCTAGCTTGGTGGAGCGACGAGGGTCGATGAGTCCATCCTGGCAAACTACTTCCCCGTTGCCCTGATCAGCTCAGCCCAGTCATGGCTGATGAATCTGCCCAAGGGGTCCATAACCTCTTGGTATGAGCTCTGCCGGCAGTTCACGACGAACTTGAGCACCTCCTACACGCGCCCTGGCACCAAGCTCGACCTCCACGTCATGCACCAGCAACCCAAGGAGATGCTGCGATCATTCATCCAGCGTTTCTTCTAGGTACGCAACTCCATCTTGCATCTTGAATGCTTCTGTCATAGTGGCATTCCGACATGGAGTGCGTGATCGGAAGATGCTCGAGAAGTTAGTCACGCACAACGTGCAAGATGTCTCTGAGCTCTTCTCCATCGCCAATTGGTGTGCCAGGGCGGCAGAAGGCCATGAGTGGCACACCCAGCCTGCCCCCGGAGTGGGCAGAGCCGGCCAGACCAGCGGAAGTCCCGGTACCGCGGGTAGCGGCAAAAAGAAGAACAAGAACCGGGGCGGCGGCCAAAACAAGTCGCTGCATGGGTCACCCATCGTCACAGCAGCAGCGACCAATGGTGGCAGACCACCACACCCCGACAAACGCCCACGTCAGCCACCTGCTATTCATGATAACGTCTAGCCCTGCCCGGTGCAAAAGACTCACGAGCACACCACGAGGGAGTGCTGGGAGATCAAGAGATGCGTTGAGCGGTACCAAGAGCGGTTGTAATAGCGTCCCGATGGCGCCCCCTTCCGCCAACGGGAGGGCAAGCAGAAGGTCGACCCCAAGGTTGACGACGCCGAGGAGATGGAGTACTAGAAGCAGGAAGGGACCGTCAAGGTGGTCCACCAAGATGAAGACTCCAACGCCAGCAGCGACCACAAGCGTCGCAAGACACTTCACGTCATCTTCAGGGAGTCTTGGGATCCCGCATCCCAGAACGCGGTCAAGATCCTGTGCTAGTGGCTTCAATAGTCGCTGCTCCCGCTTCGGCGCTGCACCACAAGTGGAAGAAGATGCCAATCAGCTTTGATGCCTCCGACTACCCCAAGAACATGGCACGAGCCGGGATGCTACCTCTCCTGGTCGCCCCCACCATTGCCAAAGTCAAACTCCACTATGTCTTGATAGATGGCGAGGTCGACCTCAATCTCATTAGCCATGTATCCTTCAACTACAGGACGGAGAGCATCCATTCGACGTCGTGGACGTCAGCCTCCCCTTCAATGCCGTCATCGGCAGGCCTGCCCTATACAGGTTCATGGCTGTAGCCTACTACGGCTATCTTGTCCTGATGATGCCAACCCCCTCCAGCATCCTCAGGATCTGCGGAGACCGCACTGTTGTGGTGTTAGCCTTGGAGAAGCTCCAAGCCCTCACAGCAGACCCAACACCAGCCTAGGGCGACGCTGGACCAAGTCAGCCTCCGCCGAGCTTGCGCCAGTGCTGCTCACTTGCTGCACCCCATCTGCATCCTTCCGACGGCACTGACGCTCCCGTCAAAGCTGTCAAGATCAGTTTCGGCTCTGCTTGGACCACCCGCAAGGCGGGGGGCCAGGGCAGAAAGTAGGGATGCCCGCTCATCGCTCCACTAGTAGCTATCGACGACAAGTTGCCCGACAACCGTCACAACTATCTTTGGAGTTTTGGGCACCCCTATATGTTAATATTAGCTTAAGTAAGATAGTGTGAAGGTTTTTCATAGAGTGTGAAGCAGCATTTAGGACAACCAAGCTCCGGGAGGCTCAGATCCAGAGTGTGAAGTCATCTTAGCCTGGTCCTAAACCCTAAGCCTGTGCACCCTACCTCCCTCTACATCTGGAAGCAAGCAGTTGCCTTCTATTGTAAAAGTCTGTCTCCTCCTATGAATACTGATATAAAAGAATCATTGTCTTACTCCAAGTTCCCATAACAATGTTCATTTAATTACACATTAATTTTATTATAAATCATGCTAGACTTGTTTAATGTATATTGCCTTCATATACACGGTAATGCATTATGTATCTCACCCTTGCTGGAGTTGTCCAAACCTAGTGCAGGCGCGCCTGCTTGAGGTACCTGCAATGTGTCAGGGGTTCTCTCAGTTGCCCCCATCCTTGGAGTCCTGTGACGCCGGATGGCCTCCAGGAAAGCTCTACACCAAGTCGGAGGTCCAGGGTGTGTGAACTACTTAGTCTGGTCATGTACCCTAAGCACGCACACTCTGCCTCTCACCGCTATGACCGAGTACTGGGGCCGAAAAGTTCGCACACTAAGGACGGCGGGAGCCAGACCCCGAAGCACTAACACATTGAATTACCCGAGCCCCGTGTGTCAGCTCAGGACAGTAAGACATGACAAAGCTAAGGAAGAGGAATAGATAAAATCAGCAAGCAAACTGGTCTCTCATTTACCATGTGTGCAGGACTGCAAACTCTGGCACCTCCCAGGGGCCCGCTATCAACGTCCCAGCATGTCGAAAAGACAGTAACAAGCGCTGATTCATGAGTACACTCTCTCGTCCCACTCTTGTTGCTAATAAGGCTCTCTTGTGGTAACCTGTACACCAGGGGCCTGCCGTCGAAGTACTACACATCGGTTGTGAACGACGTTGGAGCATCCAGCTTCGGCACCTATCAGGGGGGGCACCGTCGAAGTCCCAACACATCAAAGAAAGTAACAAGTGCTGATTCGTTAGTACACTCTCCTGTCCCGCTCTTGTTGCTAATAGAGTTCTCTTGTGGCAACCTGCACACTAGGGGCCTGCCATCGAAGTACTACACATCGGTGTTGAACAACGCTGGAGCATCCAGCTTTGACACCTCCCAGGGGGCTTTCCATCGATGACTCTGCGATGATGGTGGGCGACGCCGGAGCAGCCAGCTCCGGCACCATCCAAGGGGAATGTTGTCGACAACTCAACGACGATGGTGGGCAACATCGAAGCTGACAGCTCCGGCACCACCCAAGGGGCACCACCCAAGGGTCCTGCCGTCGACGACTCTGCGATGATGGTGGGGAAAGCCGGAGCAACTAGCTCTGGCACTACCCAAGGGGTCTGCCGTCGATGACTCTATGATGATGGCGGGTGACGCCGGAGCAGCCAGCTCTGGCACCACCCAAGGGGGCCTACCATCAATGACTCTACAATGATGGTGGGCGACGTCGGAGCAGCCAGCTCCAGCACCACCTAGGGGCCCGCCGTCGACGTCCCAGCACATCAAAGACAATAACAAGCGCTCCTTTGTGAGTACACTCTCCCGTCCCACTCTTGTTGCTAATAGGGTTCTCTTGTGGTAACCTGTACACCAGGGGCCTGCCGTCGAAGTACTACACATCAGTGGCGGACGACGCTAGAGCATCCAACTCTGGCACCTTCCAGGGGGCCTGCCGTCGACGACTCTACGATAATGGTGGGAGACGCCGAAGCAGCCAGCTCTGGCACCACCCAAGAGGCTTGCCATCGATGACTCAACAACGATGGTGGGCGATGTCAGAGCAGATAGCTCTGGCACCACCCAAGGGGCCTGCCGTCGATGACTCTACCATGATTGTGGGCAATACTGGAGCAGCCAGCTTCGACACCACCCAAGGGGCCTGCCGCCGATGACTCTGTGACGATGGTGGGTGACGCCGGAGCAGCCAGCTCTGGCACCACCCAAAGAGTCTGCCGTCGACACTCTGCGACAATGGTGGCCAAGGTTGGAGCAGCCAGCTCTGGCCCCATCCAAGGGGCCTACCGTCGGCATTTCTCCATCGATGGTGAGCAACGGCGGAGTAGCTAGCTCTGGCACCACCCAGGGACCTGCCGTCGATGACTCTACGATGATGGTAGGCGACGCCGGAGCAGCCAGCTTTGGCACCATCCAAGAGGCCCGCCATCGATGACTCAACAACGATGGTGGGCGACGTCGGAGCAGACAGCTCTGTCACCACCCAAGGGGCCTGCCGTCGATGACTCTGCGATGATTGTGGGCAATATCGAAGCAGCCTGCTTTGACACCACCCAAGGGGTCTGTCGTCGACGACTCTGCGATGATGGTGGGCGACGTCGGAGCATCCAGCTTCGGCACCACCCAAGGGGCCCGCCGTCGACACTCTGCGACAATGGTGGGCAAGGTTAGAGCATCCAGCTCTGGTACCATCCAAGGGGCCTGCCGTCGACATTTCTCCATCGATGGTGAGCAACGCCAGAGCAGCTAGCTCCGGCACCACCCAGGGGCCTGCCGTCGATGACTCTACGATGATGGTAGGCGACGCCGGAGCAGCCAGCTTCGGCACCACCCAGGGGGCCTGCCTTTCGAGGACTTTGCGATGATGGTGGGCGATGTCAGAGCAGCCAGCTCTGGCACCACCCATGGGGTCTGCTGTAGACAACTCTACGACGATGGTGGGCGACGTTGGAGCAGCCAGCTCCGCACCCAAGGGGTCTGCCATTGATCACTTTGCGATGACGTTGGGTGACGCCAGAGTAGCCAGCTCTGACACCACCCAGGGGGCCTGTCGTCGATGACTCTGAGATGATGGTGGGTGACGCCAGAGCAGCCAGCTTTGGCACCGCCAAATGGGGCCTGCCACCGATGTCCCTACTCAGACAAAGCTTGGCGCCAGGGGCCCTGCTGAAGCCATCCACTCAAACTCCCCCGCTGCGCTTGGGGCCCGAACACATCCTGCGATGAAGTGGTAGGTGTGTCCAGCAAACTGGCCACATCTACGAGGGGGCCTCTAAGGGGGTTCCATAGGCAAGACATCAATTAACGAAAAATCGGCCATGTCAATTGTGCGATTGTTGATCCCTCAAAAACCAACAAAATCAGCAAAAGTTCTTCAAGCCCTTACGCAGCTAAGGACTCGGAGCAACAATTTGAGAAGCATAAGACAAACCAAGAAACCAAACAGAAAGTCAAATTCCTTGAAAAATATTTACAGAGGGGCGAACCCCAGATACAAAGATGGGCCGCCGGCCTGAACCCCTGGCGAATTGTGCGATGATGTGTTTGGCAGCATCCTTAACCTCTGTTGTTGCCATCTCCTCACGCTCCTCGATGGGGCTCTGGATAACCGGGTCCAGTGGTATCCCAGGGTACCGACTCTTGTTGCACACCAGAAGGTGGGACGCCACAGTCTTGACCACCGCTCTATCCTCAACTTCCACATGGCTGGCCAGCTGCCGCACCTACAGGTTGAGCTCCCGAGCTCGACGCTCGTAAGTCTGCTCCCGAGTCTGAACGTCAAGCTCCAACAAGTGGAGTTATTTGCGCTTGGCTAGGTGCCGCTCCCAATCTCGTGCCAGATTGCTCTTCCGAAGCTCAAGGTCTTCGATGCGACACTGCAACTTGTCTTGGTCCACCTCAGCCTGAGTGATCATCGCGTGGGTTGCCGCCTCTTGCTTGGCAATAGCGTTCTCCCGCTCAGCAACAGCGGACTCGCGGTCCCCAGGCCCTCTCAACCCCCTTGAAGGGCATGCAAGCGGGCGTCAGCCATGTCATTGGTTACCTTGGCATCGGCCAGAATCTTCTGGGACATTGTGTCCATGTCCTTCACCAAGCGGTGCCTCAACTCCAGCTCCTCACTCTCCTTCGGATACTTTGCCTTCGCCTCGATGATCCTGGACCTCAAAAGATCCTCTCGGAGGCCCTCACACTCAACACATAGCTTCTCCCACTATGCGGCGAGGGACCCTCACGCTCGACGGAGGTTGGACTACACAAGGTTGATGCTGGACTGTGCCGAGTCCATGACGTTGGAGAGGCGCTCTGGTTCTGCCGAAGCTATGGAAGGTCGCCCAATGATAACCTCGGGAACCTCTTCCTCCCGCAGCGATGAAGGCGAGACCACGAGTACCAGTAGCCTCATCCTCAGGGACTGAGCAGAAGTTGCAGCACTACCCGAAGCAGCAGCACCACCATCGCCCAAGGAGCCACCTGCTGGATCAACAACCTTGGAGGCTGGGCCCTCAGCTCGCTGAACCGACTCCTACATTGCCCCAGGTATGGCGGTCGGAGGTGCCCCACTACCCGCGCCAGGCGTGAACACCAGAGCTACGCTCCTCTGTATTGGCTTGGCGGTCGGCTCCGTCGATGAAGTCGTACCCTCCTGGGCCGACTTCGGAGCGCTCTGGGTCACTACCCCCGACGGTAAGGGCGCCACAACATCTGACATAGACCTGCATATCCAAATCAATGTTTGTCCAAATAAAAAGAAAATATAAGACAATGATGCAAGCATTGGTAAGAATTCCTTACCAACATCCTCGGAAACTCTAGCGGACTTCGACCTTTGGCGGCTCCAAGGCTACTTGTCGACGGCGTGGTAGACAGGGTCGACCCGACCGGACCTCCACCAGAACCACCGACAATGCTGCCACCCTACATCGGCGTGTCCCCACCGACTCTGATAGTGCCACCCCCGAAGCCTCCTCTCGAGCCGCCGCCAACAATCCATTGCCCAACCTGGGGCAAGATTGCCGATGGCCCGAGGCCTCTTTGCCTGATGATTCATGGGTGTAGCACTCCCGGATCCATCTTTGGTGCCTTGGACTACACCGGAGGCGGAGATGTTGGCCGCTGTGCCGGTCGCAGATGATTGCGGAACTGCCGCTTGACGAGCTGGGCCTCCCCCTAAAGAACTGCCAACACCCGATGTTAACAAGGGGTGCTTCAGCAGACGTTGACTTGAAGCGAAGACCGCCTGCGGTGGTGCCCTAGACAGTGATCGAGGGTGATTCTCCTTCACAACCTCGATCACTGCGACTTCCCCTTCCCTACTTCAGGGTCCGACACCTTCCCCTTGCCTGTGTCGGGGATCGGTGCCTTGCCTTTCCCTCGGTCAGAGAGCGTGTCTTCCACCCTTAACACTTCAGAGCCTGGAGCAGGTGTAGACATCTGTGGAGGGTCGATGATTGCCAGTCCATGGTCTACATCGCCAACCTGCCGTGCCACAAGACCAAGCACATCCAGGTTTGGCATCTCCTTCAGGATCTTCACCCGAAGGTTCCAATCTGAGCAAAGTTTTGAGAATACCGTGGAAGTTTGAAGATGTCGGGAGATAGAGGGTTGTCACACGCCTTGGACATTACATCAAACACCTTGTGCGGGGTCTTCTAAATGTCGCGACCCTGCACCAGCCTAATGTTGTCCTGCAGCCCGAAGTATAGCCATGCAAGGTGGCTACGATGCTGGGGGCTAGGCATCGATGCATGAAGTCCGCCAGCACCATTAGCTCTTACAAACCCTGATCTGCCAAGAATCAGATCCTCTCCATCATCGGGTTATATGCCTACTCCAACTCCGGGTGCTCCTCCCAGGTCTTCTTCCTAAGTACCGGTCAGTCGGTGGGCAGGACCATGCGATCGTGGGCATTGATGTGTGCGATCACCCAATCGCTCCTCCAGTCAGCCCATTTCGCTGCGGAGAGCGGAGTGATGTACTTGAAGGGGTTATTGGCCCGATGCTAGAAGTAGTAGGCGCCGAGGAAGCTCATCTTGCTTTTCTTCCCGGTCCGCCTCATCACGAAGAACTGCCGGAACACACGGATGGGTACACACCGACAAACATCTCGTAGAAGTGCGAGAACACTGCCCCCACCGCTTCTCAACCCACAGTGTCCCTGACAGCAGGGGGCCCAGGTCCCTTGTCTGAGAGATTGGCCCGAGCGGACCCCCACTTGAGAAGGCAACCCGACAGCTCCCATAAAGGTGGAAGTAAAAGAAGCAAAAGCGCAACAGCCGCATTGGGAACCGTCACGATAAGAAGCTGCATCAAACAAAGATCCCATCACCGCAAGCCTTCAACTAGAGGGGGACGCATGGCCACGATGGCAAAGGCGCGCACCGCTTCGACTGATCAAGACAAAATCAAAAGATAGGGCGCGAAAACAGGGATAGGGCTCCACCCTCGGGCTCATCGCCTCCCCACAAGGTGGACCCAGGGGCCACTGCGGGTACTTGGCATACCAGGTATCCTCGCACATAGGCTAAAGCCGCCTAGGTGTCCTGCCTTCCTGCTAAGGCAGGGTCCGAGGGCACCACGTGTCTAGAATGCCCGGACACCTCTACCTCAGATACAGGGTCCGGAGTATCCACATGGACCTCAAGGAGGAGTCCAGCTCCCCCTTGGAGACGATCTCCGAAGCGGCCGCGTATCGAGCAGGACGGGATCCGGCTCCCCCATGGTAGAGGGCTCCGGTGCTGCCACATGGTTCGAGGCACCAGGCAGGACACCTCCCCATAGAGGCGGGCTCCGGCTCTGCCATGTGTCCCGCGGCCTTGAATCCCCTGCTCTACTAAGGAACAGCTTCGGAGCTGCAACGTGGTCCGCGGGTAGGGACCCGGCCTCCCCCACAGAGGCTAGCTCCCGAGCTGTCACGTACCCTGCAACTTGCCCTGGACAGTGGGTTGCGGGAGTTAAGAGGGCGGTGTGCCTTGTCTAAATCAAGCATTGAAGACTCGTGTCTTCCCCAGACACATGATAAGACGCATGCCTACTATGAGGTACCGCTACTCCCAATCGCATCACAGTGAAGACGCCGATTCCTACCCCACTCCGCCAAGTGGGTAGCTTACGGCGATAGGGACAGTTGGATAGGACATTCCCTGCCATCATCAATGACTACGCATGGGCCACAGAAGACTGAGGCGGCAAGACGCCAGTCTTCAAGCCGCTGTCAGAGGAAGCTTATACGCGAAGCCATAGATCTTTAGGATAAGATCGCCCTTGGGTCACCTGTCGGGCCCCAAACCACACTTGTAAGGTGTTTGGCCTTGTCTATAAAAGGACAAGACCGCCACCGTTACATCCCCAATCTATGCATTCACACACACACACCAGCAATACAACCACACCGTGGAGTAGTATATTACGCTCTTGTGGTCCGAACCACGTAAAAAACACAGTCTCACAACTCTCATATGCACAATCCCTCGATAGAGGACTAAGCCTGCCAATCAAGAACCTCCGCGGGCTGCTCTCATAGAAGGTATTGGAGAAGTATCACAAGAACACTTTAACAGGTCACATAGGGCAACATATTCGGCTATGTCCCTCTTTATTCCATCCCACCAATAGCGAGTTTTCAAGTCCTTGTACATCTTCGTAATCCGAGATGAATGGAATAGGGCGCGTCATTTGCCTCCTTTAATATTGTGTCGTAGATGCGCTTCACGTTAGGCACATAAATCCGCTTTCCCAACCATAGTGTGCCATTGTCGTCTTTGTCAAACCTCCATTCTCTTCCTTCTTGAATTCTTTCCTTGATCTTCTGGATTTCTCTATCCGTCATTTGACATTCCCGTATCTCTTGTTCTAGTGTCTGATTTAACTCCATCACTCCCATTTCATTTATGAACCCAAGATGCAACCGTTCAAACTCCTTGCATAGCTCGGGTGGTAACTCCCGAACTGTGAGCTGATGTCTCTTTCGACTCAAGACGTCCTCTACTACATTGGCTTTCCCCGGGTGGTAGTTGATCCCTACATCATAATCTTTGATGAGCTCGAACCATCGATGTTGCCTCAAATTCAGTTCCGTTTGTGTGAATATGTACTTGAGGTGACCAAAAATATAGTGTCTCAATATCTTCAATGTGTGCACCATGGCTGCGAGTTCAAGGTCGTGCGTAGGATAATTTAGCTCATGTTTATTTAGTTGCCTCGATGCATAAGCTACCACTTGGCCTTCTTGCATGAGCACGCATCCAAGTCCTTGTCTTGAGGCATCACATATATACCAAATCTCTTGGTCACGTCTAGCAATACTAACACCGGTGCGGTTGTCAACCTCTTTTGTAACTCCTCAAAGCTATCCTGACAAGCTTGAGTCCATTGGAATGCCTTCCCTTTCATTAGTAATTCAGTTATGGGCTTTGCTATTTTGAAGAAACCCTTGATGAATCGGCGGTAATATCCAGCCATTCTAAGGAAACTCTGAATTTCCTTCACATTCTGTGGTGGCTCTCACTTAGCAAATCTATCACTTTCCCTGGGTCGACTCATACTCCTCCTTCGAAGATGATATGACCCAAGAATGATACTTCCCGTAACCAGAATTGACACTTGTTGAACTTGGCATACAACTGGTGTTCCCGTATGTGACACCCGGTTCTTAATATGAACCAAGTGAATGCATATGTGTTCCCAGGACGTTCAACACACATACACGAGTGCATTCACAAAAGGATATATAGAAAATTACCATAGAACAGGATTAATTAACCACTTTTATTATAGAATTCATAATACCTCAAATACAAGCTCTAATGAATATTAATGACAAGTTTGAACAAATGCAGCGGAAATAAACTAAATAAAGCAACTAAGTAGCTAAGCAAATAGGGTAGCGCAGCTCCAAGCAACACCACAGACAAAGCTGATAGCAGACACGGCCTAGAACTCCGCATTACCAACGTTATACTCAAAATCTTGATCTGCAACTATTGGGAGGAGGGGAATTGCATGGGTGAGTACATGTCGTACTCAGCAAGTGTGGAAAGTATGACATGTAACTGATTCAAATGACGAATATAATAAAGTCTAAGTGCTGAAAAGTACGTCAAAACATTTGAAAAGCAATATATTGTATATATGTGAAGTAAACCCATCATAAACCATGTAGTTACCATAATACCAATCCCTATTTCATTGCCATCATCCATATACCAGATTTCTCATTACCATTAACCATATCCATTACCATAAACCATAATACCATCCCATAAAAAGTACCAAACCATAACCATCCCAAATCCCAAGATCCCTCTAATCATGGAAGTTGTCCAGGTGCTCTTAACCAGCAGCACGGCTATCATGATAGTTTTTAAGATACTCTACAAAGTTTGTACCACTTTACCCACGTGTTTGTGATTTCATCACATGTCGTTGACTAGAACCTCTATTGTGCCGTCTCACACTTCGTCGGTGTGTGGCCAACAGATCACAAAATAGCCTTTACAAAGGGACTACTAGCATGTACGGACCCATTGAGGTTTCACCGGTGGCGATGTCTTCAACTAAGAACATCTTCAACCAAGGGCCCCCTCTTGTGCCATTCGGATCCCAAGGAGTCCCGCCTCAAATCCAAACCCAATCCGACTCCCCTTCCCCGATGCGCCAAATGATCCATGCAAAACTAGCAATACCCTAATTAATCAGCTATGCCGCACCCATACTTGGCCTCGTGATGGCACTGTTGTTCTGGCCTATTCTCGCATGAACCGGTCCTTAGATCTAAAGAAAGCAACCAACATGGCATCCAACTCATTCACATACCATGCTTGCTTAGATAACCCATTATCATATCATATTAACTAGTTCATATTAACCATAATCTTATTAATGCACAATTAAATAGATAGTTATTTTCCCGTTCCAATTAATTAAGCGAAGCAAAGGTAAAAAGCCCTTCCTGACTCTCTACCATGTATTCCAGGTGGCAAGGGTGGTTAAACAAACCTAGTAAACTTCCTATCATAGGAATTCCCATCAAATTGACACAAGCATGCAGTTTTGAAATCAAAATATTTATTGTCGAAACAGGATCAATATGTTTCAAGGACACTTGCCTTGCTCTTGGGCTTGGTTCGGGTCCAAAGCTTCAAATTCCTGGTGCTGGACGTCTTCCATAGCACCCTCTAGCGCAAATCCGTCTAATCCGCGCAACAAACATACAAGACAAGAATCACAATTAGTAAGTGCACATATATTACTCAATATGACATGACATGCATGATTAATGCAAATGCAAAGCAAAACTAGTAAATGAGTTGTTAATAATGTTCACTAATCATTTACAATGGTTATTAACAAGTCTACACAAGTTTGGAGTTGATTCGAAACAATTTATAATTAATTCAGCAGAAAACAGTCAGCAAAATCGGACTTGTCCGCTGTAGGGTCGGACTAGTCCGCCCTTCACATAACTAGCGAACTAGGGTTTTCTAGATCGACATGAATTTGGAGAAACGGGGTCAAATTCATGTGAGAAAGAGGAAGTATAAGGTATAGCAGGTGTGTAGGACTCTAATGAATCAAGGGTTTTGGAGGCAACACTTGGATCTTGACGATCTAGGGTTGATGAAGAACGTAAGGTGAATTGTCGACAAAGAATGAAAACTTGATTGAGATCTTGATCACTTGATCCTCTTTCATTTCCTCCTCATCTTCTTCTTGCTTAGGATCTCCTTCTCCCTCCTTGACGACGGCAATCCACGAGCTAGGGTTTGTGGTCTTTCAATTGAGGCAAAAGGAAGTAAAGTCAAAGGGTGGGGTTGGTTATATAGGGATGGAGGACTAGGGTTTCATGGATTTTGAGTTTGGGGAGGGTGGAGGCCGGTGTGGGATCCCACATGGGCTCCAAAAAGAGTTAGACACGATGTCCTTAGGCCCACTTAAGGTAAAACCCAAAAAGATGTCGTGAAACAAAAGATCAACTCGGAATCGCGATTCCTGGACAAGTACGCAAAAGGCCGGACTAGTACAAAGTTAGTCATAGAGATATCAGACAAGTCCGGACTGGACATCAGACAAGTTCGAACTCAGTTAGAGAAGAAAGTAGACAAGTCTGGCCAAAACCGGACAAGTCTAATTTTTAGTCAGAGAGAAAAATGGAAAAGTCTAGGGATTTGGCGAAATTTCGAGGAGTTGGAAGACCGGACTAGTCCTCACAAGGACGGACAAGTCCGAAAATAGTACAGAGATGAGAGCGGACTAGTCTGCAGCCAAAACAGACATGTCCGAGGGAGGTCAGAGAGAAATCGAACTAGTCTGCACCGTAAACGGACTAGTCCACACTCCCCATAATTCTTAAGTGCGGTTTTGCCTTTAATTCGTTTTAAACTTGCTCATTTTTATGTGGATTAATGTTAAACATGTATATGAACTTATGCAATGCATGATGCATGGAATGAGGGTGTTACAAACCTACCCCCTTAAAATGAATTTCAACCTCGAGATTCAACGTGAAAGGGAAGAGAGATGGAAAATCCTTCTTGAGATCATCGTCCAGCTCCCAAGTTGCCTCTGATTCTGTGTGATGCTTCCATTGAACTTTACACCATCTAATAACCTTGTTTCTTTTGACTCTCTCCTTGATTTCCAAGATTTTGACCGGTTGCTCGGCATAAGTCAAATCTGCCTCTAATTCCAATTCTTCCATTGACACTTGTTCTTCCGGTACCCTCAAGCACTTCTTGAGCTGTGAAACATGAAATACATCATGAATATCCAATAAGTGAGCTAGTATCTCCAACTTATATGCTACTTCTCCTCTTTTGTCCAAAATCTTGAATGGCCCAATGTATTGAGGTGCTAGTTTGCCTCTTATGTTAAACCTCCTATGACCTCTCATTGGTGACACCTTGAGGTAAAAAAAACTCCCACTTCAAAGGCTAGTTTTCTTCTCCTATTGTCCGCATAGCCTTTTTGCCTTGATTGAGCAGCCCTGAAGTTTTCACGAATAATCTTGACTTGTTTTTCAGCTTCCTGCGGCATGTCAGGTCCAAATACTTGGTTGTCTCCTATTTCATTCCAAAACAATGGTGTCCTACACTTTCTCCCATATAGTGCTTCATAGGGTGACATTTTCAAGCTTGCTTGATAACTATTGTTATATAAAAATTATGCGTATGGCAAACTCTTGTCCCAACTTTTCCCATGCTTCAAGGCACGTGCTCTTAACATGTCCTCTAAAATATGATTCGTTCTCTCGATTTGTCCATCAGTTTGAGGGTGATACGCTGAACTAAAATTCAACCTTGTTCCCAATGTTTCATGCAATTTCTGCCAAAAACTGGAGGTAAATTGAGAACCTCTATCTGAGACTATTTTCTTTAGAACTCTATGTTGGCACACGATATGCTGCATATATAGGTCTGCCAATTGTATTGCAGTATACTTGGTCTTGACAGGGATGAAGTGAGCTGACTTGGTCAATTGATCCACAATAACTCAATTGAGTCATAACCGGACTGGGTACGCGGTAAATCAACTATAAAGTCCATACCAATTTCATCCCACTTCCATTCTGGAATCTTTAATGGCTACAATAATCCAGCTGGCCTTTGATGTTCCGCCTTCACTCGTTGGCACACATCACACAACGCTACGTATTCAACTATGTCCTTTTTTCATGCTAGCCCACCAATAACATGCCTTCAAGTCCTTGTACATCTTTGTACAACTAGGATGGATTGAGTATGGCCAGTCATATGCTTCCTTTAATATCGTTTCCTGTATATGCTTCACATTAGACACAACAATCCTTTTGCCATACCATAAGGTGCCATGATCATCCTCATCAAACCTGAATTCTCTTCCCTCTTGGGTCCTTTCCTTGATCTCTTGGATTTCCTCATCCTTTGTTTGACCCTCTCGAATCTCTTTCTCCAAGGTAGGGTTTAACTCCATTATTCCCATCTCATTCACAAATCCAAGATTCAACCATTCAAACCCCTTACATAGCTCGGATGGCAGCTCTCGAACCGTGAGATGATGACTTACTCCTTTCTGACTCAAAGCATCGGCCACTATATTAGCCTTCCCCAGGTGGTAGTTGATTCCAACATCATGTACCTTGATGAGCTCCAACCATCTTTGTTGCCTCAAATTCTGGTCCGTTTGTGTGAAAAAATACTTGAGACGCTTATGATCCGTATAAATTTCACACCTATGTCATGGATATAATGTCTCCAAATCTTCAATGCATGTACCACGGCTGCAATTTCCAAATCATGTGTTGGATAATACTGCTCATGTTTCTTCAATTGTCTCGATGCGTATGCAACCACTTGACCTTCTTGCATGAGCACACATCCAAGCCCTTGTCTTGATGCGTCACAATAAATATCAAAACTTTTGCTTACATCCGGCAAAACCAAAACTGGGGTTGTAGTTAACCTCTTCTTCAACTCCTCAAAACTTTCTTGACAAGCTTGAGTCCATCGCAAAGATTTCCCCTTCATTAACAGTTCCGTCATGGGCTTGGCTATCTTGGAAAAGTCCTTGATACACTGACGCTAATGTCCAACCATTCCAAGAAAACTCCTTATTCCCTTTACATTTTGTGGTGGTTCCCATTTCAGCACGTCCCTCACCTTTCCTGGGTCAACCGATACTCCTCCTCTGGAGATGATATGACCCAAAAAGATACCTCTTTCAACCAAAACTGGCACTTGCTGAACTTGGCATACAATTGATGCTCCCTCAATTTCTGCAATTTGAGCCTCAGGTGTTCCTCATGCTCCTCCTCACTCTTCGAGTATATCATAATATCATCGATGAACACCACTACAAACTTGTCCAAGTACTCTATGAAGACATTACTCATGAGGTACATAAAGTATACAGGTGCATTTGTCAATCCAAAGGACATAACTGTATACTCATAGGGTCCATATCGTGTCTGAAAGGCTGTCTTGGGTATGTCCGATGGTCTAATCTTCATTTGAAAGTATCTCGACCTCAAATCAATCTTGGAGAAAACACAAGCACCCTTCATCTGATCAAACAAGTCTTCTACGCGTGGCAAGGTGTACTTGTTCTTGATGGTCACCTCATTAAGAGCTCGGTAAGCCACACACATCCTTTGTGATCAATCCTTCTTATCCACGAAAAGAACGTGCGCTCCCCAAGGTGAAGAGCTTGGGTGAATAAAACCTTTCCCTAGTTGCTCTTGAATTTGCTTCTTGAGCTCCGCTAACTCCTTAGGAGGCATCCTATATGGCCTCTTATCTATAGGTGTAGTTCCAGGTATTAATTCAATAACAAATTCTATATCTCGGTCAGGTGGCATACCTGGCAACTCATCCAGAAACACATCCAAGAGTTCACACACCACCGGAATCTCCTCAATTGTGGCACCGTCCATGTGGTTCAGCTCCAATTGCTTTGGTGCATGTTGAGATGCTTCAAACTCTATGGTGATCCTTTCCTCATTGGTCAACTTCACCGTCTTTGTAGCACATTCGATGACTCCATTGTGCTTCCTCAACCAGTCCATACCAAGTATAATTGTCCAATCCTTGAGAATCCAAAATAACGAGGTTGGCAAAGAAGCCTAGCCCCCTTATTCTAAGGCTTAGTTTTGGACATACTATATTTGTCCTCATCTCTCCTCCAGAATACTTAACCAATAGAGTAAACTTCATACGAGAGATAGGCAAACTATACTTGGCAACATATTCTGGTGCAATGAATGAATGTGATGCTCCAGAATCAAATAACATAGTCATCGGGTTGGAGTTTGTGAGAAACATACCAAGAACCACGTCATCCGCTTGTTGAGTATCCTCCGTAGAGACATGGTTCACGTTGCCACGAGAAAAATTATGCTGTCCACGGTTGCCTTGTGGCGCTCCTCCATTCAGTCTTGATTTTTGTCTCGGCGCATTGCTTCCTTGACCAAGGACTGACTTAGGACATTGAGGGGCTGTTTGGTTTATGTACTAAGGTTGCCATAATTTGCTACAAATTTTTGCCTAACTTTACTAAGGTTAGGTGCTCAAATGTTCAGCCACAACTTGGCAAGCCTAAGGCAATCTTGCCACACTTTTTTGAGACCTTGACATGTGGGACCCAGTTGGGTGGCAAGGAATATTGCCACAATTGTGGCTATGAACCAAACACATGACTAAGATGGTCAAACTTGACTAACTTTAGGTGTGGCAAAGTGTGGCAAAATGTGGCTCCAAACCAAACATCCCCTGAATTGCAAAGTGTCCTGCTTCTCCACATGTATAGCACTTCCTAATTGCACCAGAATTATTGAAATGAACTTGATTCTGAACATTTGCACCAGGAAGGTTGGCTCGAGGTGCAAAAGGCATTGGAGGCCTAGGTGCTTGCATGACAGAGCGTTGCTGCACAAACTGAGCTGGGCAAGGTGCATAACCATGGCGTTGTACATGAGCAGAAGAGCTGTAATAAGGCGAATTGGGTGGTGCAAAGCGAGGGCACACATTACTTCCTTGTTGTTGTCCTTGATATGGCACCTACCTCTTGTTATCTAGCTCCATCTCATGAATCTTGTTCTCCATAACAATTCCACTAGCTTCTGGAAGTTGGCATAATCACAGTTGAGCAGTTGTACTTGGATCTCATTGTTCAAGTCCCTCATGAACAAGTATTGTTTCCGGCTGTCCCAACTCACATCCTCAGGTGCGTACCATGAAAGTTGAGTGAATTTATTGAGATATTCGCACACACTCGATCTTCTTTGCCTCAGGTTTTCAAACTCTTGCCTCTTCAAGATCATAACACCTTCTGGCACATAATGAGAATGGAAGCTCTCCTTGAATTCGACCCAAGTAATCCTCTCATGGTTCTCATGGGCGTTGCACAAAGAGTCCCACCAATCGGCAGCTGCTCCAACAAGTTGATGAGATACAAATAGCACCTTCTCCCAGTGACTGCATTGGACTATTGCAAGTTTCTTCTCCATGGACTTGAGCCAATCATCAGTATCCACAGGGTCAGCAGCTTGAGGAAAAGTAGGTGTCCTAGTACTCAGAACTCCCCCAATCGGTTATGAGGAGGTGGGGGTGGCGGTCGAGGCATGTGGGGCTGATTGTTGTTGTTGTTGTCAGCCTGCAGTTGTCCCATAGTCTGTATCATGGTCTGCATGAGCTGGTTCTACATAGTCAAAAGCTGCTCAAGGTTGATAGCTCCCTGGGCAGGTCCTTGTCCATTGTTGTTCTGAGGTGCTCCATTGTTCTCCTCCTCATCATTGGCATCCCTCTGGTCACGAGTCCTCACCATCTGAAGAAAAGCAAGAGATAAGAATTTAGAAAACGTCCCCAACTATATGCATCAAGAGATATAAAACTAAGCAACTACCTATACTAGCCTATGTGGACATGGCAATGCTAAAGCATGGCAAAATCGCTTACTAAGCACACAAGCAGCAATACATAGCAATCAGCACACCAACCAAAAACAATCGATTCCTAAGTGCTCCTATGTGCTCTAAAGTGTCCATTCTATCTAGGTTGCATCCTACGGTCAACCTGTGGCTCTGATACCAATTTGTGACACCCGGTTCCGAAAATAAACCAAGTGAACACATATGTGTGCCCAGTACGTTCAACACACACACGAGTGCATTCACAAAAGGATATACAGAAAATTACCACAGAAAAGGATTAATTAACCACTTTTATTACAGAATTCATAAAACCTCAAACAGAAGCTCTAATGAATATTAATGACAAGTTTGAACTAATGCAGCGGAAATAAACAAAATAAAGCAACTAAGCAGCTAAGCAAATAGGGTAGCGCAGCTCCAAGCAACACCGCAGGCAAAGCTTACGACAGACACGGCCTAGAACTCCGCATTACCAACGTTATACTCAAAATCCTGACCTGCAACTGTTGGGGGGAGGGGAATTGCACGGGTGAGTACATGTCGTGCTCAGCAAGTGTGGAAAGTATGACATATAACTGATTCAAATGACGAATATAATAAAGGCTAAGTGCTGAAAAGTACGTCAAAACATTTGAAAAGCAATATATTGTATATATGTGAAGTAAACCCATCATAAACCATGTAGTTACAATAATACCAATCCATATTTCATTGCCATCATCCATATACCAGATTTCTCATTACCATTAACCATATCCATTACCATAAACCATAATACCATCCCATAAAAAGTACCAAACCATAACCATCCCAAATCCCAAGATCCCTCTAATCATAGAAGTTGTCCAGGTGCTCTTAACTAGCAGCACGACTGTCATGATAGTTTTTAAGATACTCTACAAAGTTTGTACCACTTTACCCACGTGTTTGTGATTTCATCACATGTCGTTGACTGGAACCTCTATTGTGCCATCTGACACTTCATCGGTGTGTGGCCAACAAATCACAAAATAGCCTTTACAAAGGGACTACTAGCATGTACGGACCCATTGAGGTTTCACCGGTGGAGATGTCTTCAACTGAGCACATCTTCAACCAAGGGCCTCCTCTTGTGCCATTCGGATCCCAAGGAGTCCCGCCTCAAATCCAAACCCAATCCGACTCCCCTTCCCCGGTGCGCCAAATGATCCATGCAAAACTAGCAATACCCTAATTAATCAGCTACGCCGCACCCATTCTTGGCCTTGTGATGGCACTGTTGTTCTGGCCTATTCTCGCATGAACCGGTCCTTAGATCTAAAGCAAAGCAACCAACATGACATCCAACTCATTCACATACCATGCTTGCTTAGATCACCCATTATCATATCATATTAACTAGTTCATATTAACCATAATCTCATTAATGCATAATTAAATAGTATAGTTATTTTCCCGTTCCAATTAATTAAGCGAAGCAAAGGTAAAAATCCCTTCCTGAGTCTCTAACATGTATTCCAGGTGACAAGGGTGGTTAAACAAAGCTAGTAAACTTCCTATCATAGGAATTCCCATCAAATTGACACAAGCATGCAGTTTTGAAATCAAAATATTTATTGTCGAAACAGGATCAATATGTTTAAAGGACACTTGCCTTGCTCTTGGGCTTGGTTCGGGTCCAAAGCTTCAAATTCCTGGTGCTGGACGTCCCCCGCAGCACCCTCTAGCGCAAATCCGTCTAATCTGCACAACGAACATACAAGACAAGAATCACAATCAATAAGTGCACATATATTACTCAATATGAC
This sequence comes from Tuctoria greenei, assembly GCA_036927565.1. NCBI lineage: Eukaryota > Viridiplantae > Streptophyta > Magnoliopsida > Poales > Poaceae > Tuctoria > Tuctoria greenei. The sequence goes on from JAYESD010000009.1 coordinate 58,740,821, forward strand.
ATGACATGAATGATTATTGCAAATGCGAAGCAAAACTAGTTAATGAGTTGTTAATAATGTTCACTAATCATTTACAATGGTTATTAACGAGTCTACACATGTTTGGAGTTGATTTGAAACAATTTAGAATTAATTCAGCAGAAAACTGTCAGTAAAACCGGACTAGTCCGCTGTAGGGCCGGACTAGTCCGCCCTTCGCAGAACCAGCGAACTAGGGTTTTGTAGATCGACGTGAATTTGAATAAATGGGATCGAATTCACATAAGAAAGAGGAAGTAGAAGGTATACCAGGTGTTTAGGACTCCATTGAATCAAGGGTTTTGGAGGCAACACTTGGATCTTGATGATCTAGAGTTGATGAAGAACTTGAAGGTGAATTGTTGATGAAGAACGAAAACTTGATGGAGATCTTGATGACTTGATCCTCTTTCGTTTCCTCCTCTTCTTCTTCTTGCTCGGGATCTCCTTCTCCCTCCTTGACGGCGGCTATCCATGAGCTAGGGTTTGTGGTCTTTCAATTGAGGCAACAGGATGTAAAGTCAAGGGGTGGGGTTGTCTATATAGGGGTGGAGGGCTAGGGTTTGATGGATTTCGAGTTTCGGGGGGTGGAGGCCGATGTGGGAACCCACATGGGCTCCAAAAAGAGTTAGACACGACGTCCTTAGGCCCACTTAAGGTAAAACCCAAAAACATGTCGTGGAACAAAAGATCAAATCGGAATTGCGATCACCGGACAAGTCCGCAAAAGGCCAGACTAGTCCGAAGTTAGTCAGAGAGATATTGGACAAGTCCAGACTGGACATCGGACAAGTCCAAACTCGGTTAGAGAGGAAAACAGCCAAGTCTTGCCAAAACCAGACAAGTCCGATTTTTAGTCAGAGGGAAAACTGGATAAGTCTGCTAGATGTCGAACAAGTCCAGACAAGTCTAGGGACTTGGCCAAATTTCGAGGAATTGGAAGTTCGGACTAGTCCGCACAAGGCCGGACAAGTTCGAAAATTTTACAGAGACAAAACCGGACTAGTCCGCAGCAAAAATGGACATGTCTGAGGGAGGTCAGAGAGAAATCTGACTAGTCTGCAGCAAAAACGGACTAGTCCACACTCCTGAGAATTCTTAAATGCGGTTTTGCCTTTAATTCATTTTAAACTTGCTCATTTTTATGTGGATTAATGTTAAACATGTATATGAACTTATGCAATGCATGATGCATGGAAATGAGGGTGTTACACCGTAGTTTCTGCAATGTAAGCTTCAAGTGCTCCTCATGTTATCCCTCGCTTCTCGAGTATATCTGAAAGCATCTAGGCCCCCATGAGGTATGGTTTCGGTGATTAATGACAACCTTTGGATTTTACTAATGAATTTGTGGATGCAAGGTCTCCCATATCACTCAATCAAATGAAATCCATATGTCATTGGAGACTACTAAACAATCAATTTATGATATCAATCAATGTTGTGAAGATAAGAAGTAAAAGCTCTTATGTCAAAGTCATTCAAACATAATTGATGACACTTAATGCTTGACAACCATCAGAAGTACATTTCCAACAAATGTCTAAGAGGTCAATCGAGCAGAGTTCAAAATAATCACTTAGAAACAACTCGAAACAAACAAAATCAACTCACCGGATCAACCGATGTTTCCAGAGAACAACACATCGGTCGAGTTGGTTCAGCAGATGAAGAAGACCTCAGAACAAAGTACTCACCGAATCATCCGATGTTAAGGGCTAAGCTATATCGGTCCATCAGTACAGTTTGCAATATCCTTGGACCAAGTGTAGCACCGGATCATCCGATGTACAGAAATGTACACACCGGTCAATCACTCCAGTAAGCATCAAGTTTGAGCCAATTCTGGAGGAAGAGCCACCGGATCATCCGATGAGAAGACAAGTGCAACATCGGTCTAACAACGGTCATATCTGACACAATGATGTCAGCTAAAATGAACTTGACTGATGATAACTAAAGGGGAGACATCGGATCATCTGGTGTTCACAGAAAAGTTCTGTCAGCCTACTTTTTCCAACGGCTATTTCGTGGAGGCTGGCTATAAATATCCCCTAAACCTGTCAAATCGACAAGTCTTGATCACCAGACGTAATCTACACATCCACAAGCATTCAATACAAAGAGCCATCACTTCTACATCATTTAGATCACTTACACACCAAGAGATAGGCTAGAACTAGCTAGAATGAGAGCTTGTGTACCTCCATTCTTGGTGAGTGGAATCTCTAGGGTAGTGAGAGCCTTAAGGGAGTGTCCCTTGGTGTTTGTAACTGAGAGAGACTTCCGGAGCTTGCCAAGAGGATTGTGGAAGCCCGGAGGATCGAAGTTGTACAAGTCTTGAGCTCCACCTTGCCAAGGTTGGCAAACGGAGAAGAATAGTGAAGATCCCTAGTCTCGGTGACTTGAGTGTGGCTATACCCTTTGGTGGGTGCCACAACGTGGATGTAGGAAGATCTTGACGATCTTGCCGAACCACGGGATAAATCCTCATGTCTCCTCGGGAGTTTGCATCCTCTTCCTCTCCCTTACATTTATGCATTTTATATACTGCGAAGTTGCTATTTACTTCAATGCATAGATCGTTTGCGTAGGGAATTGGGCTTTAGGGAATTAAGTTGTATTGCTTAGATTTTTGAAAAGAAGCCCAATTCACCCCCCCTCTTGGGCATTCGATCCTTACAATTGGTATCAGAGCAAGGTTGCTCATAGGATCATTCTAGCTTCACCGCTAGAGAGCTAAAATGGCCAAGGTTGGTGGTTCGGTTCCTATCTTCGAGGGCAAGAACTTTGCCTATTGGAAAGCACGCATGCGCGCTTATCTAGAGGCTATTGCTCCTGAAGTATGGGAAGCAACCCACGCGGGGTTTGGAGAACACAACTATGTTGGTGATCAAACTAAATGGGATGCTAAAGCTAGGAATGCAATCTATGAATGTATTAGTCAAGATGTGTTTGCTAGGATTGCTAGCAAAGAAAAAGCTTGTGAAATTTGGGCTTGCTTAATAGAGATTCATGAGGGTTCTTCTCGAGTCAAGGAACTTAAATATCACATGCTTAAAGCAAAATATGATGAATTTAAGATGCTACCTCATGAAAATGTCAATGAGATGTTATCTCGCTTGAATGTACTTATTGAAGAAATTAATGCTCTTGACATTGCTTCTCTTGGCAAGGGACTCATCAACCGCAAGATCCTCATGCTCCTTCCCAAGCCAAAGTACAACATCATCAACTCCATGCTTCAAAAGGAGTCTCTTGACCACATTGAAGTTTCAGAGCTCATTGGAGAAATTCACGCTCATGAGATGAGTGTACTTGGAACGATGGAGCAATCATCTTCAAAAACAATTGCTCTAAAGGTCTCCACCAAGAAAACAAGCCTCAAGAAGAAGAAGGTGGTTGAGCCTAGCTCAAGTGAAGAAAAGCAAGCATCAAGTGAAGATGATGATGATGAGCTTGCATTGATGATGAGAAAGTTCTCACGCTTGAACTCCAAGATTACTAAGAAGGGATACACATTTGATCCCAAGAAGAAAGCGTTTCTACCAAGAAGAGATGATCACAAGACTTGCTACAATTGTGGTGATCAAGGCCACATATCCTATGATTGTCCAAAACCGGACAAAAGAAGAGAGAACCACAAGAGCAAGCATCGCAAGCTTGAAGAAAGTGATGATGATGAAGAAGAAGAGGCCAAAACCAAACCAAGATCCTTTGGGAAGAGGAAACATGACAAGGGAAAGAAGGCAATACTCTTTCCAAAGAAGAGAAATGGCCCACAAAAAGTGTTCATGTACGAGGCAAATGAATGGGTCAGTGACGAAGAAACAAGTGATGAAGAGAGTGAAGCGGAAGAAGAAAGTTTGCCCGGCCTCGCTAATGCCAACAATGATGACTCACCTCTTCATCCACCGCCCATGTGCCTCATGGCGAAAGGTAACACCAAGGTATGTGACGACTCTAGCGATGATGAGCTTTCCCCCGATGATTTAACTTCTTTAATAAATGAATATCATTCTATCATTAAGAGGGAAAAGAGTAAGGTTAAAGCTCTTGAAGAAACTCGTGCTAGACTTGAGAGTGCTAACCTCGATTTGCTTGACAAGTATGAAAGCATACTCAAAGAGCATGACACACTCAAATCCCATGTCAAGAAAATTGAGGAAGAAAAGGCTAAAATCAAGTTAGATAATCATGAGCTTAACTTAGCACACCAAACACTCTTGGGAGAGCACAACAAGTTAATACAAGAACATCAAACACTTAACCTTGCTTATGATGTGCTTGATCAAGAGTTGAAAAATAGAAAGAAACCAACTCTTAATGATAGGATATCCATTACTTCTCATGTCACTAATGCCTTGAACAAGTCTTTGCCTTTGAAAGCAAATGCTAGGGAGAAGGACTTGTTGGAAGAAATTGAGAGTCTCCGCACTAGTGTGGCTAGACTTTCAAAAGGGGAAGTCAAACACAAGGAAATCCTCTTCCAACAAGCAAAGGCTTTCAACAAGAGAGGACTTGGATCCTTCCCGGTGCCCAACAAAGGAAAGGTGCCCTCACCGGAGCTTAGAACAAGCTTCATCAAGGAAGTTGGTTCTTATTGCCAACATTGTGAGGTCACCGGTCACCACACAAGGGAGTGTCCTCTTCCTAACCGACCTTCTCCAAAGTTGCCTATTAATTACAAATCTACTTTCAATGATCGTTATTATCTCTTAAGTAAAGTAGATGGCAAGGTGAAGGCTAGGTTCATCGGCAAAGACATGAAGTGCATGAAGGGGAAGCTCCCCAAGCAACTTTGGGTCCCAAAGACACTTGTATCACACATACAAGGACCTAAGTTGGCTTGGGTACCTAAAGTTAAAAATTGAATTCATGTGTGTAGGTGAACTACAAAGCCGGAGGAAAGCATTGGGTACTCGATAGTGGGTGCACCCAACATATGACCGGCAATGATGGTATGTTCACCACCATAGAAAACCCCGGCAATCATGAACAAGTCACCTTTGGTGATAACTCTAAGGGAAAGGTAATTGGGTTAGGTAATTGCTATTTCAAATGACTTATCTATTTCTAATGTTTTGTACGTTAAGTCCTTAGTTTTAATTTATTTTCTATTGCACAACTATATGATCTTGGACTAACATGCACATTTAGCAAAAATGATGTTGTTGTGAGTAGTGAAACAAGCCAAGACATAGTCTTCAAAGGATTTCGGCACGGACACCTCTATCTAGTAAACTTCTCCAACAAGAATGCTAGCTTGACCACTTTTCTCTTGACTAAGACAAGCTTGGGTTGGCTATGGCACCGACGCATAGCGCACATAGGGATGAGCAAACTCAAGAAGTCATTCAAGCTTGGTATGGTGATTGGCGTGAAGGATGTTACATTTGAGAAGAACAAGCTTTGTAGCGCTTGTCAAGCCGGGAAGCAAGTTGCTTCACACCACCCGATGAAGACAATGGTGTCAACCTCCAAGCCACTTGAACTACTCCACATGGACCTCTTCGGACCGTCCACATATCAAAGCCTTGGCGGTAACCTCTATTGTCTTGTTATAGTGGATGACTACTCTCGCTATGCATTGACTTTATTTCTAGGTGACAAGAGTGAAACTCCGGAAGTGTTCAAGACCTTCGCCAACCGCGCTCAAAGGGAATTTCAACTTCCCATCATAAAGGTCCGGAGTGACAACGACACCGAATTCAAGAACTACAACATTGGGGAGTGGTGTGACCGTGAAGGCGTGAAGCATGAGTTTTCGGCCACATACACCCCTCAACAAAACGGTGTCGTTGAGAGGAAGAACAAGACTCTCATCACTCTTGCACGAGCAATGCTTGATGACTACGGCACGTCGGAGAAGTTTTGGGCCGAAGCAATCAACACGGCGTGCCATGCCGCAAATAGGGTCTACCTACATCGACTACATCAAAAGACCCCGTATGAGCTTCTCATTGGGAGAAAGCCCAACATATCCTACTTTCGAGTCTTTGGATGCAAGTGCTACATCTACCGCAAGAAAAGGCTCAGTAAGTTTGAATGAAGATGTGATGTTGGTATATTCCTTGGTTATGCATCAAACTCAAAAGCATATCGAGTGTTCAACCAAACATCCGGTTTAGTTGAGGAAAGTTGTGATGTGGAGTTTGATGAGACTAATGGCTCCCAAGAGGAGAGTTTTGGTCATGATGAAATAGATGATGAGCCTCTACGAGAAGCCATGAAGAACATGACCATTGGAGACATCAAGCCTGAAGTTGAGGAGAGCCATGATCAAGGGGGAGCTTCAAGTTCCAACAACAACACCTCTATGGTGCCTCAAGTTGATGAAGAAGAGAACGATGATCCATTGCCGACTCAAGACTCACAATCCCAACAACATCAAGAAGAAGAAGAAGTCCATGATCAAGTCCAACCACAAGAGGAGCAACACGCATCACCATCGCCAAGTGCTTCGCAACCTCTTATGAGGCATGGACGCATCTCCAAGGCGCATCTGATGGACCAAATCATCGGAAATCCATCAAGGGGTGTAAGTACACGTTCTCGCCATTTCGCTTCATTTTGTGAGCACTACTCGTTTGTTTCATGTGTAGAACCCACTCACATTGAGGAAGCACTCCAAGACCCAAATTGTGTGATAGCCATGCAAGAAGAACTCAACAACTTCATCCGCAATGAAGTTTGGGTGTTGGAGGAGCGACCCAAGGACAAGAACGTCATCGGAACAAAGTGGGTGTACCGCAACAAACAAGACGAGAATGGCGTTGTGGTCCACAACAAGGCAAGACTTGTGGCCAAAGGGTTCTCGCAAGTTGAAGGACTAGACTTTGGGGAGACATTTGCTCCAGTCGCCCGGCTAGAAGCCATCCGTATACTTCTTGCCTTTGCATCACATCACAATATTAGACTTTATCAAATGGATATGAAAAGTGCCTTTCTTAATGGCTACATTAACGAGCTTGTTTACGTTGAACAACCACCCGGGTTTGAAGATCCAAGGAATCCTAATCATGTGTATAGGTTGCACAAGGCGCTCTACGGGCTCAAGCAAGCACCTAGGGCGTGGTATGAATGACTACGGGATTTCTTGATCATGCAAGGATTCAAGATCGGGAGGGTGGACACTACACTCTTCACCAAAGACATCAACGGAGATTTGTTTATTTGTCAAATTTATGTTGATGATATTATTTTTGGTTCAACTAACGAAGCTTTTAGCCATGAGTTTGGCAAAATGATGTCTAGGGAATTCGAGATGTCAATGATTGGAGAGCTCAACTTCTTCCTTGGATTTCAAATCAAGCAACTTCAAGAGGGGACCTTCGTCTATCAAGAGAAGTACACCAAGGATCTCTTGAAGAAATTTGAGATGGGAGATTGTATCTCAAGAAGCACTCCAATGGCAACAAATTGTCATCTCAACGTGGATAAGGACGGTAAACCTATTGACCAATCTAACTACCTTTCTATGATTGGTTCATTGCTTTATCTTACCGCATCTAGGCCCGATATCATGTTTAGTGTATGCTTGTATGCTCGCTTTCAAGCGGCACCTAAAGAATCGCATAGGAAGGCGGTCTTTAGGATACTTAGGTATCTTAAGCATATCCCTAGTGTGGGCTTGTGGTACCCTAAAGGTGCAAAATTCCACCTCTTGGGATACTCGGATTCGAACTTTGCCGGATGCCGCGTGGATCGCAAGAGTACCTCCGGTGGGTGCCACTTGCTTGGGCGTTCCCTAGTATCTTGGTCTAGCAAGAAGCAAAATTCCGTCGCCTAGTCCACGGCAGAAGCGGAATATATTGCGGCCGGTGCATGTTGTGCCCAAATTCTTTATATGAAACAAACCCTTTTGGACTTTGGTATTAAACTTGGTTGTGTGTCTCTCCTTTGTGACAATGAAAGTGCGGTTAAGATAGCTAAAACCCCCGTTCAACACTCCCGCACTAAGCACATTGATATTCGCCATCATTTCTTGAGGGACCATGAAGCTAAGGGAGACATCTCATTGTGAGGTATTAGGTCCGAAGAACAATTGGCGGATATCTTCACTAAACCACTTGATGAGAAAACTTTTTCTAGGCTAAGAAGTGAGTTAAATGTGCTAGATACAACAAACGTCATGTAAGAATGCACTTCATATAGGTCTTGCCTAACTCTCAAAGGATAGGGGTGAGCAAGGGTTAGCTTGGGATGGAGGTTCTTTTGGGCTTTCCCAAGGCTTGGAGTGGCTCTCCCTGAAGAAGCCTTTGAAAGGTTCAAATTTGGCAAGATAGATTTATTTTATGCCTTGCATGATGCCTGCCATATAGACTTGTAATTTCTTGCATTATAAAATGTTTGGCATTGCATACGGTAGATTTTCACAAAGGGGAACCCACCTCATGAGAAAGAGACTTGTTTGAAATGCAATATCTCACTCATATGTGGTGGAAAGAACAAAATGTTAGGTGCGTTAATGCCTAGAGGAACATGCTTTAAAGAGATAGAAGTCTTCATACTCTAGCTCACAAAGCATGGGCCTTACATTTTATTTGGATAATTTCCTTCCCATTTTCTTCGGTGTTCTATTTGCTTTAAGGATTAGCTAATTCATTGGCAAATTAGCATTTTTGAGGGTTAAGGGGTTGCCCAAAAAGTCCTGAGACATGTGTTTCTCATTGCTTGTTTGTTTGGTCAAAGGACATATATGGGATGTTGCTGTTTTATAGTCATCAGATTATCTGATGCTTAGGCCAGACCATCATTGGATTAGTTGGTGTTCAAAAGCCAAGAGTCAGTTCAGTCAAGTGTGACAAATCAACCGACGAGTTCATTCTGAAAAACATCGGTCGATCCGGTGTTCACACTTCTGGAACTGTGCTGAATTCCACTGATGACATTCCCTTCCACGTCGGACCATCCGGTGTCAACGGCACCTTTTTGAATACCCTTACTGTGCCATTCGATCGATGCTTCTAACGATTAACGTCGGTCCATCCGGTGTTAAATTTTTTGCTAGGGTTTGGGACCCACTTTTTAAACGTCGCCTTGCCTCCCTCTTTCTCTCTCCCCGACCCCGACGCGCACCTCACCTTCCACCGCTGCCGTCTCTCTCTCTCCCTGCGCCACCGTCGCCTCCGGCCACCGCCGCTGCCCTCCGATCGCTGCCGCAGCACAGCCGCAGCCGCCGCCGCACCACCGCAGCCGCCGCCGCCACTCTCCTCCACCGCCGCAGACAAACGCCGCCGACCGCCACTCGTGCACCACCACCACCGCCGACGCCCCCAGCAGCCACACCACCACCCTCTCCACCATCGTCGTGGTGCCTCCCTCAACGATCATCGTCTCGTCGCCGTTAGGGTTTCCAGTCGCGTCGATCGTCTTGTCGTGCACTTGACGTCGTTGCGCCTCATCGCAATGGCTCGTGACAAGAAGAACAAGGGCAAGGCCATTGCAGAGCCGGCCGCAAAGAAGCAGAAGCTCTCGAAGGAGGAGAAGAAGGCATTGATGGCCGCTCGCGCCGCCGAGGAGCGAGAGCGTGGCTGAGGAGGATCATTGAGGATCCGCGAGGCTCGCCCGAGGCAGCCTCCTGTGATAGATGAGTCCAAGGCAGAAGAAGAGCCGGAAGTGCCACTCGTTCGCCGGTGCTCAGCGAGGACCCGTGGGGGTCATCCCGCGGCAGCACCACGTCCGAGACCGACTGCTGCCGATCGTCGTGAGGACAGGGAGGCCTAGAGAGCCATCTACGAGATGGACACCAACGTCCGTGTTGGTGAAGGTGTCCGGTTGACTGATTACCGGAAGATGAAGGCCAAGCAGCTAAGAAGACTCAGATGGAGTGTTCTGCTTGAGGAGTGGTACCCGTAGCCCAGAGAGGCTCTTGTGGACAGTCGTTTCTGGACTGTGACACAGGCGTCTCTATACGAGACCTATAGACGCCAAAGCCACAAGATCTTCCAGCACAACTTCTTGGACTGGGATCAGCTTGCCCTGGCAGCAGAGACATAGATTTGCCCCTTCTTTGCGAGGTACAGAGGGCTTGTGGAGCTGGTGTCCTACGAGAGGAGTGCCTACGTGGAGGGCTGGGTCCGCGTATTCTACCCCACCCTCTATGTCTCTGAGGGCCGCAGGTCTATAGACTTCATGTTCATGGGCCAGCACTATCACTTGACAAGGCAGATGCTGGCACAGCTGCTAGGAGTGGACCTGCACGACACTTGCGTGCATGAGAGGGTATATGGATAGGCAGACCCGCCGAGGATAGTTTATCTGCTATGCTTAGGGCTGTTCTAAAACATACCATCAAATTATGGGAAGAATGTTTGCCTCATATTGAATTTGCTTACAATCGTTCACTGCATTCTACTACTAAATTGTACCTTTTCAGATTGTATATGATTTTATCCCCCATGCTCCCATTGATCTTTTGGCTCTGCCACCTTTAGAGAAATTGAATTTTGATGCTTCTCGTTGTGCTGAATTAATTCTTAAAATGCATGAGCAAACTAAAGCAAACATTGAGAGTATGAACGCTAAGTATCAACAAGCCGGTAGCAAGGGTAGAAAACATGTTACTTTTGAACCTGGTGATTTGGTTTGGGTGCATTTGAGAAAGGATAGATTTTCTGATTTGAGAAAATCTAAATTGCTACCTAAAGCTGCTGGACCCTTCATAGGGCTTCAAAAAATTAATGATAATGCATATGAAATTGAGTTGGCTGCACATTTTGGGGTTACTTCCTCTTTTAATATTGCAGATTTGAAACCATATGTGGGCGAGGAAGACACGTTTGAGTCGAGGATGACTCAATTGCAAGAAGGGGAGGATGATGAGGACATCGCTACCGTTTATACAACCACAACAGCAACCCATTCACCACTTGCGGCTAATCAAGGTCCAATGACACGCGCTCGTGCACGTGAACTTAATTATCAGGTGAATTCATTCCTGGCTGTTCAAATTAATTATGTTTTAATTGGGGAACTACTAAAGCCTTGTGATGACCTTGTTATTATTAGGTGCTTGGGGATTGATCTAGCTAGAAGGAATGGAGGGATTAATGCAATGAAGGCTGCAACACCCGAGGGCCTTCGTAAGTGTAGCAAGTACCAGCGTAAAAGGGGCATAAGTTTCAACTCCCAAGGTTGTTTAATGCAAATAAGTACTTGCTGGAAAGGTCTCTTCGTCTACATTCCATTGGATCAAGAATTAACGGCAAATGACACTTGAGCTGCCCAGAAAAGGCCGAACAAAACTCATGACTCCATACAGAGTTCTAATCTTCCTCCTCTTTATAAGCAACTAGCAGCCATGGAAAGAACTTGGGTTTTTTTCTGTAAGTTTAGCCATTGCTACTTCCTTGTAACGCAAGTGTCGACAAAACCTTCCGATTACTTGAATCAGAACCCCAACTTATCACAACCGTGAGTGTTTGCTTGTTATCTTGTTCTTGCTTGTTCTTTGATTGGTTGCAGGTTCAAGGCTATTCTTGGCACGGCAAAAAAAGCAACAACAGGAGCCGGTGTAACTATCGGTATGGCGCAACACCCTTGTAGTTGTTTTAGTCGGGTAGCACAACGTCGGCCTCCACCCAAATCGTAGTTATTAGGAGACAGTCTAACCGTCGCTCAAGGCGCCACACTATTCTGGTTGTGGTAGTCGGGCAACCAACATCGACCTCCACCAAATTCGTTCAACACCAACATCTCTAATCGAAAGATAGGGCATCCCCCATACCCGTTGGCTTCATCACAACCATCGACCATTACTCTGCTGACTCTCGCTCCACCAGGCTCACTGGCACTGGTGGGATCCCCACGAGGGACCTTAGGGTCGAGCTCAACCGCCGTCAAGCAAATGAAGACATCCATTTCATCATCGAGCGACAGCGGAGAGGCAGCACAACCTTGAGGCCGAGTACGGCCCTAGAGGGCCAGAGTAAGAGGTGTCCTCCATCCGAGGTGCACCACAGGTAAACCCCCCGCCTCCTCCAGATCAAGGTTACGTTGGGTTGACTGCTCCCCAACACTACTTTGCACAACATGTTCCACAGCAGCAGGTGCTGCAATAGCAGTACTCTGGACAACATGTTTCACGACATCAGAACGCCGTGTAGCAAGCCTCGTAGCAGCTGTACATCACAGAGGCCGCAACACCACATTTATCGTACATCGCAAGAAACTCCATGTCATCTTCTGGTGGTCTTAGGATCCCGCGTCCTGGAACGCGGTCAAGACACTGCTTTGAGCAGTGGCCTCGGCAGCTCCTACCCCCACTTTGGCGATGTACCACAAGTGGAAGGAGATGCTGATCTGCTTCGACGCCTCCGACTACCCCAAGAACATGGCGAGAGTCGGGATCTTGCCTCTGCTCATTGCCCCCACCATCGCCAATGTCAAGCTCCACCACGTCTTGATAGATGGCGGGGCCGGCCTCAACCTCATCAGCTGTGCGACCTTCGACCAGTTGCAGATCCCAGTGTCCAAGCTCACCCCCTCGAGCATGTTCGCGGTGGTGGGAATAGGGAACATCATCCCATACGGCAACATCCACCTTCGGGTGACCTTCGGGACAGCCGAAAACTTCAGGACGGAGAACATCCTGTTTGACATCGCGGAGGTCAGCCTCCCCTTCAATGCAATCATAAGAAGACCCACCCTATACCGACTCATGGCCGTAGCCCACTACGGCTACCTCGTCTTGAAGATGCCAACCCCCTCTGGCATCCTCAAAATCCGCAAAGATCGCACTATTGTGGTGTCAGCTTTGGAGAAACTCCAAGCCCTCGCAGTAGCTGTAGCACCTGCCCCGAGCGACGCTGGACAAAGTCAGCATCCGCCAAGCTCGCGCCAGCGCGACTCATCTGCCGCACCCAATCTACAGCCCTCTGACAGGAATGACGTCCTCATCAAAGCTGTCAAGATCAGTTCTGGCACAGCCCAGACCACTCGCAAAGCGGGGGGGGGGGGGGGGGGGGGGGGCTAGGCAGCAAATAGGAACATCTGCTCATTACCTTCCTGGGGGCTAGTGTCGACATGCCATCACAAACACCCTCGGTGCATAGAGCACCCCCGTAAGTTACCCCTAGCTTAATGGTAGGACAGTGTCAAGGTGTCGTAGAGTCCAGGAGCAGTGCACAAGACAACCAAGCTCCAGGAGGGTCAGGTCTAGAGCACGCAGTCAGCTTAGCCCGTGCCAGAATCCTAAGCATGTACACTCTTCCTCCCTTGTAATCTGGAAGCGGGGCATTGTCTTTTTTTGTAAAGCTTGCCTCCTCCTATGAATGCCAATTCAAAAGGATCACTGTCTTGCCCCATGCTTCTCATATGTTCATTTAATTACTCATTAATTTTATAAATCATCTAACTATGCTCATATATATATATATATATATATATATATTGTCTTCATATGCACGGTTATTTTCTCTATGTCTCGCCCTGGTGGAGTTATGCAATCCTACTGCAAGCGGGCCTGCTTGAGGTACTTGCAATGTGTTATAAGGGTCTCGCGGCTGCCCCCTTACTTAGGGTCCTGTGGTGCCAGATGGCCTCCCACGAAAGGCCTACGCCAAGCCGGAGGTCCAGGGTGTGTAACCTGCTTAGCCTGTTCTTGTACCCTAAGCGTGAACACCCTACCACCCAGTGCTACGATTGAGTACTGGGGGTCGAAAGGCTCACACCCTAGGTGAAGCGGGAGCCAGACCCCGAGCACTAGCGCATCAAATTACCCAAGCCCAGCGTACCAGCCTAGGATTGTAAGACATAACAAATCTAAAGAGAAAAGAGAGGTAACCGACGAGCAAAGTTATCCCTCCTCTGTCATGTGTGCAGGACATCTAGCTCTGGCACCTCCCTGGGGGCACGTCGTCGATGTATCTACACGTTGATAATAACAAACAAGCGCTGATTTGTGAGTACACTCTCCTGCTCCGCTCCTGTGGCTAACTGGGTTTTCTTCTGGTATCCTGTATGTCGGGGACCTATCGTCGATGTTTCTACATGACGATCATGGGCGACGATAGAGCATCAAACTCCGGCACCTCCCAGGGGACCTGCTGTTGACGTTTCTGCACGATGGTGGTGGGCGAGGACGGAGCGATCCAGTTCCGACACCTCCCAAGGGGTCTGTCATCGACGTTTCTTGCACGACGATGGCGGGTGACATCAGGGCATCCAGCTCCGACACCTCCCATGGGGCCTGATGTCGATGTTTCTACACGATCATGGCTGGCGACGCCAGAGCATCCAGCTCCAACACCACCCAGGGGGCCTGCTGTCGATGTTTCCTGCATGACAAGGGCGGGGGACATCGGAGCATCCAGCTTTGCCGCCTCCCAAGGGGTCTGCCATCGACGTTATGACGCGACTATAGTGGGCGACGCTGGAGTGATCCAGCTCTGGCACCATATAAGGGGCATGCCATCGACATTTCTACATGATGATGGTGAGCGACGCTGGAGTGATCCAGCCCCGGCACCACCTAGGGGGCCCGCCATAGGTGCTCCTTAACGTTGAGGGTCGGCACCGCCTCGGCTCAGCAGCCACCTTGTTGACATTACCATCGGAGTCCTCTTTGACGACGGACATGTGTTTCAAATAAAGCCCGACGTCCCCCAAGAGGCCCGCCGGTGTCAACTACCCAAGCTCCCGTGCTCCACTGGGTCCCGTCGGCGACATCCTGCGGTTAAGTGATAGGCATGCCCAACAAGTTGGCCACACCTACCATGGGGTCTCTAAGGGGGTCCCTAGGCAGGACATCAAACGGTGTAAAGTGGCTACGTCAAGTGTGCTACTGTTGGTTCCTAAAAGCTAACAAAGACGGGGAAGTTCTTCGGGCTCTTATGCTGCTAAGGACCCGCACGAACAAGTTGAGAAGCACAAGATAAACCAAGAAACTGGACATGAATTCAAATTCATTAAAGGTTATTTACAAAGGGGCGAGCTCGGATACAAAAGTGCCCCGCCTAGGGGCCGCCAGTCTCAATCTCGCGCGAACTGTACAACGACATATTTGGCGAAGTCCTCGACTTCAGCCTTCGCCGCCTCTTCACGCATCTCAAGGGGTCGTCAATTACCGGGTCCAGAGGCATCTCCGAGTACCGACTTTGGTAGCACACCAAAACATGGGATGCCACCGACTCCTCCAACGCTCTAACTCGGTCTCCAGACAGCGGGCAACAGCTTGCATCTTTGTAATGGCAGAGTCAAGCATGGGGATCACTTGACCCACCTCCTGTGCTGGCTCCCCACTCCGCATGGGGCTAAAGTCGAAGGGTCGCAGTGCCTCCTCGGAGCGGCCCAGGGAGCCCCAGACCTTCTGCGCCTCGGCCGCACGGGATGCTTGGAGGTCCTTGACCTCCTGCTGCGATGCCCTCAGCGCGTCTGCCCCACTTTCGGCAAACTCCCTCTCATGGGCAGCCAACTGCTATTCTCGCAGATCAAGCTCCTAGGCATGATACTCCACAGTTAGCTCCCGACTGCTGACATCAAGCTCTTGCAGAAGGAGGTCCTTGCGCTCCGCTAGGTGCTGCTCCCAATCATGTGCCCCTCCCAAAGCTCAAGATCTTTGATATGGGACTGCAGCTTGTCTCGGCTCGCCTCAACCTACACCTCCATCTCCTGGGCTGCCATCTCTCGCTTAGCAACAGCAGCCTCTCGGCGTGCCAGGGCCTCTCAAAACTCCTCAAGGGATATGAAGCGGGTGTCGGCTGCCTGGTGGGTCGCCCTGGCTTTGGCCAGGATCTGCTGGGACTTGGCGTCCATGGCATTTGCTAGGCAATGCTTCAGCTCTCATATGCGTAGCCTCACTTGAGGACTAAGCCGCCGCCAATCAAGAACCTCCGCGGGCTGCTCTCAAAGCAGGTCTAGGGGAAGTGTCGTAGAAACACATCGACACATGAGATGTGACCTGTTGTAGTATAAGCGTCCAATACATCCCATTCATTGCAGATGAATGATTACTCCACACACAAGATGGTGCTTTGGAGACCAAGAAGAAGTCAAGACTGAAGCTTCCGTACCGGAGACAGTCTAGGTGCTTACATCGAACACTATAAATCAGGCCCTACTATGAGTAATGTCGGTTAGATAGGACCACCTCGCCCCTATAAAAGGACCCACAAGGCCTTCCGCGAGTGGGGCAAATTCACTCTGTATTCGCTTTACTTACGCATTTTCCTCACGCAATTTTGCTTTGATGCACTTGTGTTCGTGCTTTACTTTTATACGCTCGTGCGCACTTCATTTAGGCATTACTTTTCTAGAGTTCTTCTTACTTTTTAAGATGCTTGTAGTCTGTTCTCTCTCCTTTTGAGCTAATAAAGATCACTGATCTACTCCCTCTGGACATAGATCCTTTTTCGCTCAACCAGGATAAATATTTCATCTTTTGCAGTTGGCCATACAAAGACGAAGTTATTCAATACAAATTTACTAGCCGGTTTTTGAAACACCCACAGTTGGCACCCAGGTCGGGGAACGCTATTGCGGGTTCTCATCAGCTTCGTCATGACTTCATCGACACCGACGAGCGTCGCTGGTAGCCCCTGAGGGCTCAATGCGTCAACTTCGTCAACGACGTCCCCAAAGCGCCCTTCGAAGGAATCGACGACTACGCGTCACCATCTCTTTATAGGATATTAGAGGATACAACTGGTTGGGACCTCAGGTACGACTCCGACGCCGAGGTTAGTGACTATTGACAGTCGTTAAGTACCAATTTTGACTGTCAATATATCTCATTTATGTGACAGAGTAGACATTTCTTACACAAATTGCTTTTATAAATAACTTAGTTCCACTTGTACTTGGAGAAAATAGTGTATGCAGATATTTTATACAAAATTGAAGTGAAACGAAGGGAGGAATCCTAAAGAATACCTTCCTAGCCAATCAGACGCTGATATGTGGTAGCACATGGATCAAAAGGCGCACTTACAGGAGAACCCGAGGGCATCCATTGACGTAGGACCCTGAAATGGTCAGAGGACCCTCCTATCGGCCGCTTGGAGGAAGCACACCACGAGTGGTGCACTGACCAGGTCGGCCGAACCCCTGGTAAGAGTTCCAAATACGGTCAACTTCCACTTGTCGACTTCCTGCGGTGAGCTGATAACGATGGTGAATGATTCACGCGCTTTTTGTGGCAGAACCGCCTCAACTCTATATATAAATAGGGAGGAGGTACCTCACTTCACACACCACTTGAGCCTTCACTCTCTTGTATACATTAATTCTCGAAGTTCTTAGTGGAGGTTAGGCTGTAGAGAGGAGCCTCTAGTCCCAAGTCCAAATTGGAAAATGTATGACTCATGTATCTGACTTTATGCATTATAATAATATTATCATTAGTCTCTCTTTATTATATGCTTTGGTAATGCGTTTCTTTTTTGATTTGGAGTCCATGTATGTGCTAGGTGTAGATGTTATTATGATCTGATCATAATGTCCATATTATGTTATCATAAACATCATATACCGCCACTATAGTCTAATTAGGTAATAATATGATTATGTTAATAGGAATATGTTAGTGCTTGGTCCCAGCATTGGTTCAACGATGTTTATCTTAGCCATTGCCCTAAAAAGATATTTGCACCTAGGATTCTAAGGTATTTACTTAACATGTAAGCGTGAATTTTAGATAGTTAAGTTGCGTTGGATGTCTCGTAGACCCACGGGTTGTAGGGGGTAGGCGGCAGGTTGTGACAGCCTAGCCCGTCCTTTGCACTCCCCCACGTTCAGCTACGCCACAAAGTCTTAGCAAGAATCATCCTAATGTTGTCAGGTGTAAACTGTGCAATATGTGCTAGACAACTAAGCCCTAATATTTACCATTAGCATATTAATGTGTACATTATTAGGCTTTGTATATGAGTAATTAGAGCATAGTAGGAGCAACCACTTCTCGTAGTTTAACCTTCACTAGGACAACCTTATCCCTAAGAGTAGATTGCTTAGGTGTGTTACACTAGCCCTATTATCAACTTACCCCTGTTCTGATAATTACTTAGTACCCTATACCTTGATCATAAGAATAGTGTTTACTTTACTTCATCGCCTTCCTTTGGGATTGTCGGTACCCTGCAGATCATGTACCCCCGCTCCGGACCCGGCCTCCCTGCTGAGGCGAACTCCGGGGCTGCCTTGTGTCCTCTAGATCTGGGCCCTTGCTTAAAACTGAGGAGGGCTCCGGAGTTGCCACACGTCCTTTTGCTACGGGCCCTTGCTCGTACCGAGGAGGGCTTCAGAGCTGCCACGCGTCCTCTGGCTCCGGGCCCTTGCTCCTACCGAGGAGGGCTCTAGAGCTGTCAAGCATCCTCTGGCTCCGGGCCCTTGCTCCCACCAAAGAGGGCTCCGGTGCTGCCATGCGTCCTACAACCTACAATGGTCGTGGGCCCCGAAGAAAAAGGACCCAGTATCACATTCACATACACCATTCGAACACACTCAAATCCAATCTTATATTCACACAAGCCACTCCAGCACTCACAAGCAATACAACCCTCATCATGGAGTAGGGTGTTACGCTCCGAGGGCCCGAACCACGTTAAACTACCGTCTCATCATACCTCATACGCGCGACCTCACTGGAGAGTAAACCACCGCATAAAAAAAACCTTCGTGGGCTGCTCTCAAAGCAGGTCCAGGGGAAGTGTCATTCGCACACTTCGACATTTGGCGCGCCAAGTTGGGGGGCTTTCCCTGAAGGTTTAGCACATCCGTGTAGATGGTGAACATCCAGCTCAATGCTGCCTCCTCTCGTCCCTCCCGCCATGGCCATGGAGGGGAGGAGGGGGCCACTCTCCGCTTCAAAGCGGGCCAGTCCAACCAAGAAAGCGGCTGTGGCTGTCACTCTTGTGGCAGCTAATGCTGCCACCACAACAACAATGACACTGCTTGCTGTGAGCGTGGATAGCTTGCGAGTCTGCTTAAGGTACATGTTGCATATCCAGGGTCTTCCTACCGTCCTCCTGTTTGGGGTCCTATGTCGCCGGATAGTCTCCCCCATGAAAGACCAACACCAAGCAGGAGGTCCAGAGTGTGCAGCCTGCTAGCCTGGTTCCGTACCCTAAGCGTGCACACTCTGCTTCCCCAGTGCTACGGCTGAGTACTGCGGGCCAGACGGCACACACCCTGAACATGGCGGGAGCCGGGCAATCCGAGGTCTTTTGTTATTTTCTTGCTCGAGGCCTTGTGGTGTTGAATGGTCCCTTCCCTGAAAGGATAACGCCAATGAGAGGTCTAGATTGTACAACCTGCTTAGCCTGGTCCTGCACCCTAAGCGTGTACAATTTGCCTCCCCAGCGCATCGGCTAAGTAGTGGGAGGTCGGTCGGCTCATACTCCCGCTAAGGCTAGCGAGAGGTCCAGAGTGTGCAGCCTGCTTAGCCTAGTCCTGCACTCTAAGCGTATACACTCTGCCTCCTCAGCGCTGTGGCTAAATAGTAGGGGGTCGGATGACCCATACTCCTGAGCAAGGCCATAACCATAACCTGGATACTATCACACTGTATTACCATGTTCATTACACACTTTAATTTTAATCTTACTTTCGCATATCATCCGCCATTTGCCTGGTTACATTTCCCCTGTCCCGCTCCTAGTGGAGTTATGTGATCCTACTGCAGGTGGGTCTGCTTGAGGTACCTGCAATGTGTTCAACGTCTCTAGGTTGCCCCCTTTTTTGGGGTCCTGTGGCGCCAGACGGTCTCCCCCACGAAAGGCCTAAGTCAAGCTGGAGGTCCATGGTGTGTAGCCTGCTTAGCCTGGTTCTTTACCCTAAGCGTGCACACCCTACCTCCCAGAGCTACGGTTAAGTACTGGGGTCCAGACAGCTCACACCCCTAGTAAGGCAGGATTCGGGCCTCGAATGCTAGCGCACTGAATTATCCATGCCCCGTAAGCCTAGCTCAGGACCATAAGACATAACAAAACTAAGAGCAAGGGGAATGTGACCAATGAGTGCAATTACTTTCTTGTCTATTATACCTATGCAAGTCTCAACCAGGTACAAGTTCATAACAGGCACGCAGGAAGGCAAGATGGTGGCCCCACCTGCGGGTCATCACCTCTTCTAAGGTGGGCATGGGGGCCGCTGTCTGTACCCTGCAGACCGGATACCACCGCTTACAAGCAAAAAGAAGCTACGGACCCAACCTCCCCGCTGAGGCGGACTCCGGGGCTGCCTCGTGTCCTCTGGTTCTAGACCCTTGCTCCCAATGAGGAGGGCTCGGGAGCTGCCATGCGTCCTCCGGCTCCGCGCCCTTGCTCCTATCGAGGAGGGCTCCAGAGCTACCACACGTCCTCCGGCTCCGAGCTCTTGCTCCTACCGAGGAGGGCTCTAGAGCTGCCACGCGTCCTCTGGCTTCGGGCCCTTGCTCCTATTGAGGAGGGCTCTGGAGCTGCCACACATCCTCTGGCTCCTTGCCCTTGCTGCCACCAAGGAGGGATTCAGAGCTGCCATGTGTCCTACAACCTGCAATGGTCTTGGGACCCTAGGGAAAAAAAGACCCAATCTCACATTCACATACGCCATTTAGACTTACTCAGATCCAATCTTAGATTCTCACAAGAAATACAAGTCTCACCGTGAAGTAGGGTGTTATGCTCCGACGGCCCGAACCACGTTAAACCACCATCTCACCATACCTCATGCGCGCCACCTCGCTGGAGACTAAGCCCTCGCCTAAAAAAGAACTTATGCGGCCTGCTCTCAAAGCAGGTCCAGGGGAAGTGTCGTTCACATGCTTCGACAAGGATAAATATGATACATTTGGGAATACTCTTGGGTGAAATGCTACAACGGTATCTTCCGCGCGTTTGCGGATCATCATCTCTTATAGGAGATGATCTGTGGTGTTAAGAAATAACAACAAACATTTTTGGCACCGTTGCAGGGGAAGGAAAAGGAAGTAAATGATAGCTATCACTTATGATTAAGCTATAGGTACTAGTAGTTATTAGACATGATTACCCTTGCTTTGTTTTCTTCTTTTGTGTGAAAATAGGGTAGTGTTTGGCCAACCCATCTCATGTGAAAACCAATGAGGATGCAAGTGCTCAACGCAAAAGAAACTCAAGGCGTTCCTCGACAAATTCTTCCTGTGGGGCAACACTATTGTGCATCATGGGAGGATTTTTCAACTTCTAGCAGGAGCCAAGACATCTTTCCCCAAATCTTGGGGCAGGCTCCAAGATTATATTTTGGTTTGTTTTCATCATGGGGTGGATAGTTGGCTCATCGTGCAATACTCCTACAACGGACTGACTCCAACGACCTGTGATCAAGTTGATGCTGAAGTTGGAGATGACATCTTCTCGTTCATCATGAGAAAGATGAAGATTTGATTCAGAAGATGGTGAACATTCAAAGGTTGGATCAATGAATACTTCAGTTCCATTAGTATGACATGCACACCATTTACAAGGTGGACATGCTAGCCACGGAGCTGGACCTCCTACTGCAAGATAAAAAAAATCAAGCTATTGGAGAAGTGTTTGGATGATCCAAGTCATGGATACTCACTTGATTTGTGAAAACCCATGTCAACGTGGGACACTTGAGGATTTATTTCCCTAAGACCCATGAGGATCCTTCATTTCCAAACAACAACTCGAAAGGCCACCTCCAACAGGAAGTCAAGAGTGGAACCAATACAATCAAGTAGGCTATGGGAGTTTGAATTAAAATGGATTCAACTTCAACTAGCCTACTTCGAAGTATCTTATCCATGACCAAGAAGAAATCAATGACAACATACCCAAGAAGCTTTGGCCAAGGACAAGACACTTTGAAAAGCATTCAAGATCCAAGGTATTCCACAATCACTTGTGGGACCCTATACTTCGACAAAGCCCATGCAACCTTAAGCAAGCAACCTCGTGGATGATGCATTTCTTGTTTGATTGTGTAGTTCACATGTTGTCATTCTCAAGGAAGCCTTCGATCCGAGATCAGGTAAGGGTTGAATTAAAAAGAACATCTTGAAGGTCAAAGTGACACCTCCAAAAGTGGAACCTCATTTCCTTTATGAGGAATGAGGAGACTCCATCATTTCGTCCACGATGACATTCTAAGAAGATGAAGGAGCAAGGGCCATTCAAATGGCCGAAGTCCACTGAGTAGCCAAAAGGAGAATGGCGAAAGAAGAACAAGCCTCACCAAGTTCATGATAGAATATCTTCAAGAAGGAAAAGTCGTTGCAACATCAACAAGTTTCCATCAAAATGACGAGGAGGTCGGGGCCACCACGTGTCCCATTTGTCCAATTGACAACCAAACGAAGTCTGGCATGTCAATCAAGAAAAGTCATCCACGCCTTCATCTCTAGCCATGGACGACACATCATCAGGCAAAAACAGGACGGTGGTAAGTCCCAATCATCAAACTTCAAAAATTTGGTGTGTCCTTGCTAATAAGTTAATTGGTAGTTATCTCATATTTGATTTCTCAATTGCATATTTGATTTCTGATCAAACCTTGCATTTGCATTTAGCATGTTTGAATCTTCACACTTGCATGTTGGAAACTTAGATTTCCAATCAACATAAAACTAAAATTTTAAATTAGGGAAGAAATTTATTTGGATATGAACTTTGGAAATAACCACTTGAATTTAATTTCATAATTCAAACAAAAAATATGTCCCTTGCACCTCATTGCATTTGCAAGTTGTTTCAAGTTGGGCAAAATAATTTGACAAATGGTTCAATTTGCTTTGGTTAACATAACCCATTTTTGAGTTGTTTTATTTGTTCTTCATTTTTATTGCAGTCAGAAGAAAATGTGTGAAGATGTTGTTGGGCAAGAAGAAGGGAAACCTCATCAAGCTCATGGCACCATCAGGAGGATACAAGAGTATATACCTCCTCCGATCTCGTTTCAAGTTCATGGTGGAGGAATGCTCAAGATGATGGCCCGATGGAGGAGCAAGATGAAGCTTCTTTCATCTTCAACTCCAACCTCAACTTGGCAAAAGACATCGAATGTCAAAGTTACGTCCAAGTCTACAACTGTGAGTTTCTCACGCAGGGTCCTTCGAACTCAAATTGCTCTTCAAATGAGGTACGAGTTTAGAATTTTCCATCGTTTATATTGCACTATGATTGAATGATTTGTTCTTGCATTAGCAAGGAAGGTTTATACATCCTCATCATTCAGTTATTATGCACCTTCACGAGAGTAAGTGTTGGCATTGCCTTTTGATTATTCAAAATGGATATCACCTTACATGGGAAAAAATTTAAACAAGGACCTAAAATCGCATTAACATTGTTAAATTGACTCAGTCATTTTCTATCTAGGTTTACTAAACAAAGCTTGTGAAATAATTTAATTGGTAAATTGATATGTAGCAACCTAGGAATAGTGATGATCATGATTTTGATTTGAAACTCATGCATATATGGGGTCACTGAATTTCAAATTCCTAGGCAAGACATTAGAAATGTGCAGGAGGATAAAATTGAGAATCTTGTTTGCAATGATCCAAATGATAAATAATTTCTCTTGTAAAAAGTAAAGATGGTTAGAAATTTCAATATGAAGGAACCCATAGAGTGTACATCTATCACTTAGCTATGAGTAGGAGCTTTTGAAAATGTGTCACTTGATTAATCGATAAAGCTCCACACTCATATCAATGAGTAGTACATTTCTTATGGCACACTCGAAACTGGACCCATGCATTTTTGCTGTTTTTCTTCTCTGGATGTACAAATGAACCACCTAACCCGGAGCTGCTTTTGTACAAGTACCAGAAGCTAACCATCCCTCTCTATCCAAGAGAGGAAGCTTGTAGGAGTTATGTTTATATGCAGACATACCACTACAGGAATTTCGACCACTTACGTCGGCCAGCGCCAAAGTAATTAAGGACAAAACCGACGTAAGTTACTAACTTATGTTGGTTTTCCCTTGATTACGATGGTTATTGGTTGACGTTAAGGTTTGGTCATAAGTTAGCTAACTTACATCGCTATCCTGCAACCGATGTAAGTACCTTCCCGGGCTGGGCTGCTGGCTAGGCCGGGGGACTTACATCGGCCGTGGTTGACCGACGTACTGCACGTAGGTATTGTAAATATTTTATCAATACTATTTACATATGTAGGTATTGTAAATATTTAACAATTAAAATTTACCTCCGCCTACTGCGCCTCTGTCAAGTACGCGTCTGTCGAAGTGTTCTTGCGACACTTCCCCCGGACCTGCTATGCGAGCAGCCCGTGGAAGTTCTTGATTGGCAGGGATTAGTCCTCAATGGAGATTGCGCGTGTGAGAGTGCTGAGACATTGGTTTTACGTGGCTCAGGCCACCGGAGCGTAATACCCTACCCCACGGTGAGGTTTGTATTGCTGATATGAATGTGTGTGTAGAGTGTGTATGCGTTAGATTGGGGATCTTTTGTTACAGTGGCAGTCCGATCCATTTATAGATAAGGTCGGACGCCTTACAAGTGTGGTCTAGGGCTCGACAGGCGACCCCGAGGCGATCTTATGCTAAAGATCTAAGGCTTCTCCACTATGCTGTCTCTGACATCGACTTGGAGACTCGTCGTTTTGTCGCCTCCGATACCAGTGGCCCTTTCGTAGTTGCTGACGCTAGCAGGGAATGTCCCGTCTATCTGTCTTGTAGCCATAAGCTATACCATTTGGCATAGAGGGGTAGGCCTGCAGCGCCTTTACTGTGATGCGATTGGGTGCGACGGTCTCTGATCGTTGGCATGCGTCGCGTCATGAGTCGGGGGTGGATGCATGTCTTCAATGCTTGATTTAGATAGAGCGCACCATCCTGTAACTCTCGCAACCCACCGCTCAGGACAAGTTGCAGGACACGTGGAAGCTTCGGAGCTGGTCACTACGGGGGAGGTCAGGTCTGGTACTTCGAGGCACGTGGCAGCCCCGGAGCCCTTCGGGCACGTGGCAGCCCCGTAACCCTTTTCTATGGGAGGTGTCCAACCTGGTGCATTGAGCCACGTGGTTGCACCGGAGCCCACACCTATAGTGGGGTGGGGTCCTGTCCTGCTAAACACGTGGCTGCTTGGGAGCCCGCCTCACCGGGGGAGCTGGGTCCCGTCTTTAAGGTCCACGTGGCAGCATCAGATCCCGTACTTGAGGAAGGCCGAGGCCTTCTGGACCTATGGCGCCATTGGATCCTGCCTCGGCTGGGAAGCAGGGTTCATAGGTACTTTCAGCCTGTGCGCGAGGGTAGCCCGTATGCTGGGTACCAACAGTGGCCCCTGGGTCCACCTCGGGGGGAGGTGATGAGCCCGAGGATGGAGCCCTATCCATGCTTTCCCACACTACTCTTTGAATTTTGTCTTGGGCAGCCGAAGCGGTGGGTGGCTCTGCCAACGCAGCCACGCGTCCTCTCCTGGACGAGAGATTATGGCGACATGATCTTTTCTTGCGGTAGTATATTTGCTCTCTGTGGTGCCTTTAATCATAACGGTTCGTAATATAGTTGTAGCACTTCTTCTAGTTCCGCCTTTATGGGAACCGCTCCAGCTATCTTCTCAAGTGGCTGACCGCTCAGGCCAGCTCTTCAGACAGAAGGACCTGGGCCCCATTGTCATGGATGCTGTTGGTTGAGTAGTGCTAGCCAGGCCCTGGCGATCCGCACGATGTGCTTAGGTGTTACGGGTGTGATAAAAAAGGAAACCTTTGCTAGAGGGGGCAGTTCCTTCCTTACTCACACCCCGCCGCCGAGATTTTGTCTCCTTCCTTGAGCGCTCGAGCCTTCACCACATAGCAAAAGCTCTCGTTCTTGCTTGCTCCGATGGCCTCCATGTTGCCTCCTTGTTTCCAGACGGCAGAGGATCTGATGCCGATGAGGCGACTGCTTGGCTGAGCAGCAGCAGAACAAGGATGGATAATCCGCTGTGGATCCCCCGATCTTCGATACTTGCGCAAAGACAAGATTGTTCTCTTCGTCGCCTACATTTCTGCGGGGCTTGGGCTCCTGTTGTTGGTGTTCTTCCTTGCATTGCTAGAGGAATACGGGCTGTAGCTACACCACCTATCGCCGAACTCCTTTGTTGTGGTTGCCGTGTTCGTCCACTTGTGTGAGGCGTTCGTGGGTATTCCACCGATAGTGGAGTTGTTCTGGTTCTTCTTCGTGATGAAGACCACCGGAAGGAGCACGATGAGCTAGGTGGGAGCCTACTACTTTCAGCATCGGGAGAAGACCTCCAAAATCTACATTGCCTCGCTCAAAAGGGGCAAGTGGAGCTGCTGGAGGGAAGACTGGGCTATCGTGCGGACCGCGGCCCATGCCCTGCTGGAGATGCCCTCTCAAGACCCGGCTTCTGATCCCACCACCTGGGAAGCGTACCAGGGGTTGATGAGGGAGTTCAAGCTGGTGCTGAAGAGGATCCGGTTCCTGGCAGACAAGGGCTTGACCTCCCTGATGGTGTTGGCGGACTTCTTGCACCACTGCATCGCCCCTGTTAGTAGCGCCTTACGGGGCCTGGGTCTACTCCAGGGTATATGACCAGTGTCGGCTAGATTAGAGCGACGCAACCCCCAAGATGCTGGAGGAGATGCTGAAGGTGGTGACTTGTGATACGATTGACGATGAGCATGATGAGGACATCAACACCCTCGATACATCCACACCAACTCAGCTACCTGTTTCTAGCCCGATCACTCGCGCTCGTGCACGTCAACTAAACTATGAGGTGAATTTGTTCTTGGCCTTATGTCCATCTTATATAGACCGTGGAACTACGTGCTTTCTTGTTTTGCTTAGGAACAATGGAGAGGAGGCAATGGGAAGGGAATTCGCGCGGACGGGATTTGGACAGCAGAACAACACCAACTTGTGACGGCCACCACTACTTCATACGGACTCCGATCTGGGCGTTCAAGTACTTCCTGGAAATATTATCAAGTCTACTTTCAAACGGATCTGGCCTCATGTCCATATATATTGGAGTCGGCCGCAATCGTTATTTTAATACCAAGACCTTTTCTGTCCATGGTGCTGCATCACCAAAATTGGGCCCATGGCCCATGTATCGTTTGGAGTCCATTAGGGACTCGTGATTAGAGTTTCTCACAACCCTAGGGAGGTAATAAATAGTAGCCTCCACCCTCATTAGCTGGTGGGCTTTGTTTATTCGTAAGTTAGCTTCTACGGCTTCCTTGTACACGCGCGTGTCGACTAGATTGCCCGTCTACTTGTATCTAGAACCCCACTTCAGATTGATTCAAATATTAAGTGCTTGTTCTTCTTGTTCTTGAGTTTTCTTCGATTGCTTGCAGGAAGAAAGGCTCTCGTGGTCAGGTTGATTGTGTGCCAGCAAGATCAATACAACTTCGGAGTCGGTGTACCGATCGCTAAGGCGCATCGTCTTGGGGACAGTGTAGTCGGATCGCCAACGTCTTCTCCTCCACAAATCGAACCCTCCTATTCTCATCGAAATATCGGGAACCAAGATCCTATCAAGTGGTAATCAGAGCAAGGTTAATCGGTGAGAGTGCTACCATTACTTTTCTTTCCGCTGTTATCATCCTATTGTCCAGAAAAAGCAAAAATACCAGATCTGTTTTTTCCTTATTCCTATACCATTGTGCCTTTTACTTTCTCTACTTAGTCAAGACTTGTTGAGTTCATGGTTGCTTCGACGAGTCAAGTTGCTGGTCTTTAGTTTTGCACCACTAGAGTTTCGAGTTCGTGTCACATTCGGTCACCTAGTTCGAGTCAGATTCGTAGTTCGAGTTTGAGTCGGATTACTAGTTTGAGTTTGAATCAGATTGCTACTTCGAGTTTGAGTCAGATTGCTAGTTCGAGTTTGAGTCAGATTACGAGTTCAAATCAGATTGCTACTTCGAGTTTGAGTCGGATTGCTAGTTCGAGTTTGAGTCGGATTACTAGTTCGAGTTCGAATCAGATTGCTACTTCAAGTTTGAGCCAGATTAGTAATTTGAGTTTGACAACAAGAAAAAGGCAAGTGCAAAATCACAAGCCGCACAAAAGCCACAAGCAATTAGAGAAGAAAAAAAAGGCAAGTGCAAGGTCAAAAGCCGCATGTGCAAATTTTGTTCTAGGGTTCCTGATTCCATCTAGAGAGAGTTTGGGTGACCACCCCAACAAAAGAAAAAAGAAAAAAAAAAGAAAAAAATCAGATTGTTCTTTGGGGTGTTTTTGGTGATGACATTGGTGTCTCAGCTCGCGTATCTAGTACGGTCTAGACTAAGATCAGCACAGTACTGTCGTCGAACATTTATTCAGCTTGTTTTGATTAACGTGGTGAAAGTTTGCTCCTTGTGCTAGTTCAGCCACCTAAAGCCACAGATTGACACCTGCTCTTGAAGTTGTTCATTACTTGCTGGTTGCCATCACCTTCTTGCTGAGCTTGGTAAGAATAGGTAAGAGCTTGGTTGAACAGGTTGAGAGTGAGCGAGTTATCTCCACCAGCACCTTTGTAGCTAGGGATAACTTTACCCTTTCATATTGGATTGTTCTTTTTTTCTACTAACCATGGCAGGAGGAGCAAATACAAACGAAGACGTGCATTCACCTCGCACACGGGGAATTATACAACACTTCGAACGCCAAGTGTGGCTATGCACAGAAGCGCTTGATGAGGATTTTCGTGTTACCAGTGACCGCCTTGGTCAATTGGAAAATATGAAAATCGACACCAACACCAAAATCAGCACGTTGGAGATTTCCATTCAAACATTGAACACCTCTATTGGAGCCATCCTGCAGTGCCTTGAGGAGAGGGATCGTGGACGCACCACGGATGGATAGGTGAGCAATGCTCCTAGTACTGTACGTGACAATGAAGATGATTATTCTGCAGATACGGAGATTGGGGAAGATGAGGAAGCTAGGCCACGATGCTGGCTACAACGCAATCGTCAAGGTATGGGTGGATATCGTCGGCGTGAGGTACGCAATCGTGATGATACTTTTAACAAGATCAAATTTAAGATACCTCATTTTGATGGTAAATATGACCCTGATGCGTATATTACTTGGGATATTTATGTTGATCAAAAATTTGCATGTCATGAGTTTCCTGAAAACGCAAGAGTTAGAGCAGCCACTAGTGAGTTTACTGATTTTGCTTTTGTTTGGTGAATAGAACATGGCAAGAAAAATCCTAATAACATACCACAAACATGGGATGCTTTGAAACGGTTCATGCAGGCTAGATTTGTTCCTTCTTACTATACACGTGATCTGTTAAATAAGTTACAACAATTGAGACAAAGAGCTAAAAGTGTAGAAGAGTATTTTCGGGAATTACAAATGGGTATGTTGCGTTGTAATTTAGAAGAGGATGAGGAACCAGCTATGGCTAGATTTTTGGGTGGTTTAAACTGTGAAATTCAGGACATACTTGCTTATAAAGATTACAATAATGTTACCCGTTTGTTTCATCTTGCTTGTAAAGCTGAAAGGGAAGTGAAGGGACAACGAGCTAGCTCTAGAACTAATATTTCTGTAGGAAAGACAAGCTCATGGCAACCACGCACGACTACTCCTTCGACTAGGCGTGCTTCCCTGCCATCTTCTTCAACAAGTTGGGCAGCACCTTCTTCCTCCGGCAACAAGCCATGTGCTTCTTCCACTAGCTCAGCAGTAAAGACCACCCAAAAGTCCACCGAGAGTGCTTCTTCCGTAGCATCTACCGGACGATCTAGAGACGTTCAATGTCACAAGTGCAAGGGTTTTGGCCATGTGCAGCATGACTGCCAAAGAAAACGTGTTCTAATTGTCAAAGATGACGGTGAGTACTCATCTGCTAGCGATTTTGATGATGATACATGTGTTTTGCTTGCAGCTGACTACGCAGGTAGCGATGAACATCAAGAAGAGCATATTGGTGCAGAAGATGCAGCGCGCTATGATAGTCTCATTGTGCAGCGTGTGCTTAGTGCACAAATGGAGAAAGCGGAACAAAATCAAAGGCACACATTATTCCAAACAAAGTGTGTCGTCAAAGAGCGATCTTGCCGCATGATCATTGATGGAGGTTGCTGCAACAACTTGGCCAGCAGTAACATGGTGACCAAGCTGGCACTAAGCACCAAACCACACCCACATCCCTATTACATTCAATGGTTAAACAACAGTGGTAAGGCCAAGGTAACTAGACTTGTGCGAATCAATTTTACTATTAGATCATATAAGGATGTCGTTGAACGTGATGTTGTGCCTATGCAAGCTTGTAATATTCTGCTAGAAAGACCTTGGAAATTTGATAGAGATTCTATGCATCATGGTATATCAAATCAGTATTCTTTTCTTGACCACGATAAAAAAATTGTGTTGCATCCTATGTCTCCTGAAGCTATTGTCCAAGATGATGTTGCTAGAGCTGGGAAAACTAAATCTCAAGACCATGCTAACGTTGAGAACAATAACAATGCCAAATCTGTTTTTGATAAGAAAAATGAGATATCTCTGAAGGGTAAATGCTTGTTTGCTACGAAATCTGATATTAATGAACTGATTGCTTCCACCTCTGTTGCCTATGCTTTGGTATGCAAAGATGCTTTGATTTCCCTTTACGATATGCAACATTCTTTGCCTCCTGCTGTTGCTAACATTTTGCAGGAATATTCTGATGTGTTTCCAAGTGAAATACCACTAGGACTACCACCACTTCGAGGGATTGAGCACCAGATTGACCTCATTCCCGGTGCTTCATTGTCCAACCGTGCACCATACAGGACAAATCTGGAAGAAACAAAGGAGATTCAGCGCCAAGTACAAGAACTACTCGACAAAGGTTATGTACGTGAGTCTCTTAGTCCTTGTGTTGTTCCCGTTATTCTAGTACCTAAAAAGGATGGATCATGGCGTATGTGTGTGGATTGTAGAGCAATCAACAATATCACCACTCGATATCGTCATCCTATTCCACGCTTAGATGATATTCTTGATGAATTGAGTGGTGCTGTTGTGTTCTCAAAAGTTGATTTGCGTAGTGGTTATCACCAAATTCGCATGAAACTAGGAGATGAATGGAAAACTGCTTTCAAAACCAAGTTCGGTTTATATGAGTGGTTAGTCATGCATTTTGGGTTAACTAATGCACCTAGCACCTTCATGAGATTAATGAACGAGGTTTTGCATGCATTCATTGGAAAATTTGTTGTTGTGTATTTTGATGATATATTGATTTATAGCAAATCCATGGATGAACATCTTGATCACATACATGCTGTTTTTAATGCTTTACGTGAGGCACGATTATTTGGTAACCTTGAGAAGTGCACCTTTTGCACGGATTGAGTCTCTTTCCTTGGCTATGTTGTTACTCCACAGGGAATTGAAGTCGATCAAGCCAAGGTAGAGTCTATTCAGGGGTGGCCTGTACCAAAGACCATCACACAGGTGCGGATCTTTCTAGGGCTGGCTGGGTTCTATCGTCGCTTTGTGAAGGATTTCAGCACCATTGCTGCTCCATTGAATGACCTTACGAAGAAGGGGGTGCCTTTTTCTTGGGGCACCACACAAGATAACGCCTTTACCATACTGAAAGATAAGTTGACACATGCACCTCTTCTCCAATTTCCTGATTTTTCTAAGACTTTTGAGCTTGAATGTGATGCTAGTGGGATTGGATTGGGTGGTGTTTTGTTACAAGAAGGAAAACCTGTTGCATATTTTAGTGAGAAAATGAGTGGGCCTTTTCAAAATTATTCTACCTATGATAAGGAATTATATGCTCTTGTACAAACTTTAGAAACATGGCAGCATTATTTGGCCCAAAGAATTTGTTATCCATTATGATCATGAATCACTAAAGCATATTAGGAGTCAAGGGAAACTGAACCGTAGCATGCTAAGTGGATGGAATTTATTGAGTCTTTTCCTTATGTCATTAAACACAAAAATGGAAAGGATAATGTTATTGCTGATGCTTTATCTAGAAGTTATACTCTTCTATCTCAACTTGACTTTAAAATTTTTGGACTAGAAATGATTAAAGATCAATATGAACATGATGCTGATTTCAAAGATGTATTGCTGAAATGTAATGATGGAAAAACATTGAATAAATTTGTCCTCAACGAGGGCTATGTGTTAGAGCTAACAAGTTATGCATTCCAGCTAGCTCCGTTCATTTGTTGTTGTTACATGAAGCGCATGGAGGCGGGTTGATGGGGCACTTTGGAGTGAAAAAGACGGAGGACATACTTGCTGGTCATTTCTTTTGGCCAAGGATGAGGCGAGACGTGGAGCGCTTCATTGCTCGCTGCACGACATGTCAAAAAGCTAAGTCACGACTTAATCCACATGGTTTGTACATGCCTCTTCCTGTTTCTAGCATGCCTTGGGAGGATATTTCTATGGACTTTGTTTTAGGACAGCCTAGAACAAAGAAGAGGAGGGATAGCATCTTTGTTGTCGTGGATATATTTTCTGAAATGGCACACTTCATACCTTGTCGTAAAAGTGATGATGCTACACATGTTGCTGATTTGTTTTTTTCGAGATATTGTTAGGTTGCATGGTGTGCCAAACATAATAGTTTCAGATCGTGATGCTAAGTTTCTTAGCCATTTTTGGGGAACGTTATGGGCAAAATTGGGGACTAAGCTTTTATTTTCAACTACTTGTCATCCCCAAACTGATGGTCAAACTGAGGTTGTGAATAGAAGTTTATCTACCATGCTTAGGCTGTTTTGGAAAAGAATATAAAAATGTGGGAAGAGTGTTTGCCTCATGTTGAGTTTGCTTATAATTGTTCCCTACATTCTAGTACTAAGAAATGCCCTTTTGAGATTTTTTATGGATTTGTACCCCGTGCTCCTATTGATTTATTACCTCTTCCTTCAATGGAACGAGTGATTTTTGATGTTAAACATCGTGCTGAATTGATCTTAAAATTGCATGAAACCACTAAGAAGAATATAGAGTGAATGAATGCCAAGTATAAACTTGCTGGTAGTAGGGGAAATAAACCTATCACTTTTGAACCTAGTGATTTAGTTTGGTTACATTTGCGAAAGGATAGGTTTCCTGATTTGAGAAAGTCTAAATTGTTACCTCGAGCTGATGGTCCATTCAAAGTGTTAGAAAGGATTAATGATAATGCATATAAACTCGAGTTGCCTGTAGATTTTGGGGTTAGTCCCACATTTAACATTGCAGATTTGAAGCCATATTTGGGAGAAGAAGATGAGCTTGAGTCGCGGATGACTCAAATGCAAGAAGGGGAGGATGATGAGGACATCAACACCCTCGATACATCCACACCAACTCAGCTACCGATTTCTGGTCTGATCACTCGCGCTCGTGCACGTCAACTAAACAATGAGGTGAACTCGTTCTTGGCATTATGTCCATCTTATCTAGACCGTGGAACTACGTGCTTTCTTATTTTGCTTAGGAACAATGGAGATGATCCAATGGGAAGGGAATTCGCGCGGACGGGATTTGGACAGCAGAACAGCACCAACTTGTGACGGCCACCACTACTTCATACAGACTCCGATCTGGGCTTTCAAGTACTTCCTGGAAAGATTATCATGTCTACTTTCAAACGGATCTGGCCTCATGTCCATATCTATTCGGAGTCGGCCGCAATCGTTATTTTAATACCAAGACCTTTTCTGTCCATGGTGCTGCATCACCAAAATTGGGCCCATGGCCCATGTATCGTTTGGAGTCCATTAGGGACTCGTGATTAGGGTTTCTCACGAACCTAGGGAGGTAATAAATAGTAGCCGCCGCCCTCATTAGCTGGTGGATTTTGTTTATTCGTAAGTTAGCTTCTTTTGCTTCCTTGTACACGCGCGTGTCAACTAGATCACCCGTCTACTTGTATCGAGAACCCCACTTCAGATTGATTCAACTGATAAGTGCTTGTTCTTCTTGTTCTTGCGTGTTCTTCGATTGCTTGCAGGAACAAAGGCCCTCGTGGTCAGGTTGATTGTGCGCCAGCAAGATCAATACAACTTCAGAGTCGGTGTACCGATCGCTAAGGCGCATCGTCATGGGGACGGTGTAGTCGGATCGCCAATGTCTTCTCCTCCACAAATCAAACCCTCATATTCTCATTGAAAGATCGGGAACCAAGATCCTATCAGAGCATGTCTCCATCCTAGACGATTGCCAGCCGCTTTTCAGGACTCCTAGCCTGAGGGACAAAGTGCGAAGCTTGATGCCGAAGGTCAACGCGTTCGGTCTTGCTCGGTTGCACCCCGAAGGGATGACTGGAGCTTCGACGGTCCTGTAGCGGTGTCGCGCTGCAATGCAGCCAGGGTCGAGGTCTACCCCACCCTCTTCAGAAAAGGGTGGAGGTAGGGCCCTCAGCAACCTCCAATAGGGCGGAGGACAGTCAGCCAACGTTAGTTCCTGTGTTGGGGAAGTGTTCTCATTCCTCAGTCGCAGGTGCTGCCGCCCCTGTGCCGAAGAGGCGAAAGTTCACGCGGGGGGATGGTTCTCTAATCTCCCATGTGGCGCCAGCCTTAGCGTCGGGTCCAGGGGGCCACAATCCCGATGCGAGCTGGGAGGCCAGGGTCTCTAGAGCAGCCCGGCCTGCCGGTAAGGCACAATTTCTTCCTTCATTGTTCTTTCGTTGCTTCTTGGCACTGACGGAGTCGAGTTGCTTCTTCGCACTGACGGAGTCGACTTTGGCTTTTCAGGGCGTTATCAACCGATGTACCACCCTTGGTCCTTCTAGGGGTGGGCTTGATAGCTCCTGCACCTCCCAGAGCTGGAACGGGGCCCGTTGTGTAGCATCCCACGCTCGAGGGTGTACCAGATTATGGTAATGTCGGTTTCCCTGTCGATGTTCCTCATGCTCCTTCGTTCGTCGGAGCAGATGGGGCTAAGGCGGTGCCGGGTGAGGAGGTGGCCACCTTGGCCGTCACAGTTACCCCTGATGGGCAGAACCACCCGTTGCTAACACTGTGCTGGTGCTTGATGTCATTGGTGCGCAAGATGGCGGCTCGCCACCGGCAGCCGGCGACACCCTTTTTTTAGGGGAGAGTGCTTCGGCACGGGATGGCAACACGCCCATTCCTGAAGCTCCAACCGCGGGGGCCCTCAGGTCTCCGGGCGCTGGTGTCTGCAACAGGGTCAACGGAAGAGGTGGAGAGGCGGCCGTCTGTGACAACGGCGATGCCGATCCCCCTCTTCGAGACTGTTGCCGCGGCTCAGTCCATTTTGAATCAGACGTAGGCTGCTCGCCTGGAAGTGGGATCAACTTGCTGAAGAGCGGCGCCTGGTGAAGCTGGTCGACACCAAGACGAAGGAGCTTGAGGCGAAGGCCCTGAAGGCCCATGCCGATGCTGAAGCCCACCTTAGGATGTGCGAGGACAAGCGGCTGGAGCTGGTCTGCCACAAGGTTGTTGTTGCCGATCAGGAATGGGACTTGGCGGTGAGGGAAGAAGACGTGTCCCAGAGCCTCGACGTGCTGGAGGAGAGGCGTCGAGCCATGCAGGACTCGAAGCTCGCCAACAAATGACGGGGGAATGACTTGGAGCATTGTGCTTGGGAGCTCGTCGATCGGGAGGAAGCGGCGTGAAAAGAGTAGAAGACCTATAGGCATCCCACGCAGCCGAAGCGCAAGGGATCCGAGACTTCTTGGCCCGTGCCGAGGCGGTGTTGGAACCCCTCAGACTTGGTCCTGTGTCACGCGGGGAGCCATCTCATGAGGTGGCCCAGCTGCTCCCAGCCTTGGACTCCTTCTGCTCAACGTTTGGGTCAGTGAACATTGTCCTTGCAAGGCGGCTGGAGGTCAAAGGAAGGGAGCTAGCGGAGCAGGTGGCCTCCCATGTCTTGGTGTGCTTCCGGAGCTGGTATGCGATGATCCCACTAGATTCGGTAGAGAAGGGCCCCTTTGATGAGAGAGATGAGGAGGCGAGGGCCGAAGTCTCGGACCTTGCCAAGCAGGTGGCTTCTTCATTCCATCGGATTTGAGACCGGCGGCCCCCAGGCGGAGCACCTCTCTAACCGGGGATGGCCCCTTTGTAAAAATAACTCTTTATGAATTTGAATTCATGTTTCGCTTTTTGGCTTGTCTTGTGCTTCTCAATCTGTCACTCCAAGTCCTTAGCTGCGTAAGGGCTTGAAGAATTTTGTCGAGTTCCTTAGTTTATGAGGAACCAAAGATCGCACAGTTGACGTGGCCGATCTATTGTCAGTTGATGTCCTGCCTATGGAACCCCCTTAGAGGCCCCTGATAGATGTGGCCACGTGGCTGGGCACACCTACCACTTGACCGTCAGATGTATTCGACGGGCACCCAGTGGAGCAGGGGAGTTTGAGTAGGTGACCTCGGTGGGATCCCTTTAGGGTCGCCAAGCCTTGTCTGAGTAGAGTCGTCAACAGTAGCTTCCCTTGGTGGTGCCGCAGCTAGTTACTCTGGCGTCGCCCGTCATCATCGCAGGGTGGTCGACCGAAGGCCCCCTGGGTGGTGCCGGAGCTGACTGCTCCGATGTGGCCCGCCGACGTCGCAGAGTCATCGACGGTAGGCCCCCTGGATGGTGCTGGAGCTGACTACTCCAGTGTCGCCCACCATCATCGAAGAGTCATCGACGGCAGACCCCCTGTCTACCCCATGATGAAGGTAAACCAAGAATAACTCTTGGAGCCTCCCCCAAGCTTGGGGATGGATGACTTTGGCTCCTACTGGAAGCTGAAATTCTTTCACGAAAGGCAATGATGTTTTCTAGCGAACATTTGTTGAGGAACGCCTTGAATCATCTTGCAGTTGAGAACTTGATCACATGAAATGGGTTAGCCAACACTACCCTATTTTCATACAGAAGGAGAAAACAAACACGGGTAATCCTATATAATAACTATTAGTACCTACAGCTTAATCATAAGTGATAGATATCTTTCACTTCATTTGCCTCCCCTGGCAACGGAGCCAAAAATGCTTATTGACAGTTCTTAACACCACATATCATCTCTCAAAAGAGATGAGGTCCGCAAGCGCACGGAAGATACCATTGTAGCATTTCACCCATTAGTATTCTCAAGGGTATCGTATTTATCGCAAAGGAAGGCAATGGAACAAGTAAACACTATTCTTATGATCAAGCTATGGGATACTAATCAATTATCAAGACAGGGGTAAGTTGATAATATGGGTAGTGTGACACATACCTAAGCAATCTATTCTAAAGGGTAAATGAGTCCTAATGGAGATTAGACTAAAAGTTGGTGAGTTGCTCCTACAGTGCCTCTAATATAGATATACATAGTCTAGGTTAGGTGCTGATATTAATGGTGAATCCTTATGCTAAGTTTTTCAATATATTGGGCACGAGTTTACCCATAGCAATACTATGACGACTCCTGCCAAGAGCCTATGGCATAACCGAACGTGAAAGATTACAATGGACAGATAGGGCTATCACCACCTACTGCCTACCTCTTAAATCCGTGGGTCTG
This sequence comes from Tuctoria greenei, assembly GCA_036927565.1. Classification (NCBI taxonomy): domain Eukaryota; kingdom Viridiplantae; phylum Streptophyta; class Magnoliopsida; order Poales; family Poaceae; genus Tuctoria; species Tuctoria greenei. Next base: position 58,778,216 of record JAYESD010000009.1, read on the forward strand.
CGAGACATCCAACGCTACTTAACTATCTAAGCACCATGCTTACATGTAAAGTAAATACCTTAGAGGATTGAGTACAAGTACCTCTCTAAGGCAATGACTAACCTAAATATCGTTGAACCAATGTTGAGACATAGCATAAGTTATTCATATTAACATGATCATATCATAACTACTTAGACTATAGTGAGGGTTTATAGTGTTTATGATGATAGAGTAAGATCATTATGGCATAATCATAAAGACTATTCCTACCACATACATGGATTCCACAATCAAACAAGAAATGCTTCATCCAAGCATATGTATAAAGGAAGACTAAAGATATATCTTTATTATCCATAAAGTCACAAATACAAGAAGGAATACATGAGCCATACCTTTCTCAATTTGAACTTGGGACTAGAGACTCTCCTCTCTACAACCTAACTCCTCTAAGGACTAAGAAAAGTAGTGTATACAATGGAAGGATGCTCAAGTTGTGTGTGCTGAAGTGAGGGATAGGGGGTTATATTTATAGTTGGAGAAGGGTCGGTTCCAGCCACCAAAAGCGTGCGAATCAGTCTTCATCGTTATCAGGGCACCACAAGGAGTCGACACGTGGAAGTTAACCGAGTTTGGCATCAGGAAGGGTTCGGCCAAACCCCCTGTTCGGCCGAGCTGGTCTTCACTCTGTTTCGTTTGTGCTTTCTACAGGTCACTTCCAGGTGGGTCCTATTGACTGATATGGATGATACACCATTGGATCTCCATGGATACATTTGTTTGCGGTCCATTTGATCCATGTGATGCCACACGTTGGCAATTGATTGGCTGGGATGATACTTTATAGGATTGCTCCCCCTCTTTCACCTCATTTGATGTATAAAAAGTTTGCATGCACTTTTTTCCAAGGACAAGTGGAACTAGGTTAAGTATAAAGGTGATGTGTGCAAGAAATGATCTTTCCTTCACATAATTGAGTTATATTTATGGGTGAAATTGGGATATAACACCCGTCAACATCACGCTTAGAGGTACCTGTCCTGACGGACAAAGTGTCAGTCCCGACCCTCTTGCCAGAACCATCACACCAGGTCAATACTCTCTAAGACAAAGGAGAGCGTCAAAGAAAGGAAAAGCATAATGAAGGACGAGCAAGCCAAAAGAATCCCTGGCTTGGTGGAGCGACGAGGGTCGATGAGTCCATCCTGGCAAACTACTTCCCCGTTGCCCTGATCAGCTCAGCCCAGTCATGGCTGATGAATCTGCCCAAGGGGTCCATAACCTCTTGGTATGAGCTCTGCCGGCAGTTCACGACGAACTTGAGCACCTCCTACACGCGCCCTGGCACCAAGCTCGACCTCCACGTCATGCACCAGCAACCCAAGGAGATGCTGCGATCATTCATCCAGCGTTTCTTCTAGGTACGCAACTCCATCTTGCATCTTGAATGCTTCTGTCATAGTGGCATTCCGACATGGAGTGCGTGATCGGAAGATGCTCGAGAAGTTAGTCACGCACAACGTGCAAGATGTCTCTGAGCTCTTCTCCATCGCCAATTGGTGTGCCAGGGTGGCAGAAGGCCATGAGTGGCACACCCAGGCTGCCCCCGGAGTGGGCAGAGCCGGACAGACCAGCGGAAGTCCCGGTACCGCGGGTAGCGGCAAAAAGAAGAACAAGAACCAGGGCGGCGGCCAAAACAAGTCGCTGCATGGGTCACCCATCGCCACAGCAGCAGCGACCAATGGTGGCAGACCACCACACCCCGACAAACGCCCACGTCAGCCACCTGCTATTCATGATAACGTCTAGCCCTGCCCGGTGCAAAAGACTCACGAGCACACCACGAGGGAGTGCTGGGAGATCAAGAGATGCGTTGAGCGGAACCAAGAGCGGTTGTAATAGCGTCCCGATGGCGCCCCCTTCCGCCAACGGGAGGGCAAGCAGAAGGTCGACCCCAAGGTTGACGACGCCGAGGAGATGGAGTACTAGAAGCAGGAAGGAACCGTCAAGGTGGTCCACCAAGATGAAGACTCCAACGCCAGCAGCGACCACAAGCGTCGCAAGACACTTCACGTCATCTTCAGGGAGTCTTGGGATCCCGCATCCCAGAACGCGGTCAAGATCCTGTGCTAGTGGCTTCAATAGTCGCTGCTCCCGCTTCGGCGCTGCACCACAAGTGGAAGGAGATGCCAATCAGCTTTGACGCCTCCGACTACCCCAAGAACATGGCACGAGCCGGGATGCTACCTCTCCTGGTCGCCCCCACCATTGCCAAAGTCAAACTCCACTATGTCTTGATAGATGGCGAGGTCGGCCTCAATCTCATTAGCCATGTAGCCTTCAACTACAGGACGGAGAGCATCCATTCGACGTCGTGGACGTCAGCCTCCCCTTCAATGCCGTCATCGGCAGGCCTGCCCTATACAGGTTCATGGCTGTAGCCTACTACGGCTATCTTGTCCTGATGATGCCAACCCCCTCCAGCATCCTCAGGATCTGCGGAGACCGCACTGTTGTGGTGTTAGCCTTGGAGAAGCTCCAAGCCCTCACAGCAGACCCAACACCAGCCTAGGGCGACGCTGGACCAAGTCAGCCTCCGCCGAGCTTGCGCCAGTGCTGCTCACTTGCTGCACCCCATCTGCATCCTTCCGACGGCACTGACGCTCCCGTCAAAGCTGTCAAGATCAGTTTCGGCTCTGCTTGGACCACCCGCAAGGCGGGGGGCCAGGGCAGAAAGTAGGGATGCCCGCTCATCGCTCCACTAGTAGCTATCGACGACAAGTTGCCCGACAACCGTCACAACTATCTTTGGAGTTTTGGGCACCCCTATATGTTAATATTAGCTTAAGTAAGATAGTGTGAAGGTTTTTCATAGAGTGTGAAGCAGCATTTAGGACAACCAAGCTCCGGGAGGCTCAGATCCAGAGTGTGAAGTCATCTTAGCCTGGTCCTAAACCCTAAGCCTGTGCACCCTACCTCCCTCTACATCTGGAAGCAAGCAGTTGCCTTCTATTGTAAAAGTCTGTCTCCTCCTATGAATACTGATATAAAAAAATCATTGTCTTACTCCAAGTTCCCATAACAATGTTCATTTAATTACACATTAATTTTATTATAAATCATGCTAGACTTGTTTAATGTATATTGCCTTCATATACACGGTAATGCATTATGTATCTCACCCTTGCTGGAGTTGTCCAAACCTAGTGCGGGCGCGCCTGCTTGAGGTACCTGCAATGTGTCAGGGGTTCTCTCAGTTGCCCCCATCCTTGGAGTCCTGTGACGCCGGATGGCCTCCAGGAAAGCTCTACACCAAGTCGGAGGTCCAGGGTGTGTGAACTACTTAGTCTGGTCATGTACCCTAAGCACGCACACTCTGCCTCTCACCGCTATGACCGAGTACTGGGGTCGAAAAGTTCGCACACTAAGGACGGCGGGAGCCAGACCCCGAAGCACTAACACATTGAATTACCCGAGCCCCGTGTGTCAGCTCAGGACAGTAAGACATGACAAAGCTAAGGAAGAGGAATAGATAAAATCAGCAAGCAAACTGGTCTCTCATTTACCATGTGTGCAGGACTGCAAACTCTGGCACCTCCCAGGGGCCCGCTATCAACGTCCCAGCATGTCGAAAAGACAGTAACAAGCGCTGATTCATGAGTACACTCTCTCGTCCCACTCTTGTTGCTAATAAGGCTCTCTTGTGGTAACCTGTACACCAGGGGCCTGCCGTCGAAGTACTACACATTGGTTGTGAACGACGTTGGAGCATCCAGCTTCGGCACCTATCAGGGGGGGCACCGTCGAAGTCCCAACACATCAAAGAAAGTAACAAGTGCTGATTCGTGAGTACACTCTCCTGTCCCGCTCTTGTTGCTAATAGAGTTCTCTTGTGGCAACCTGCACACTAGGGGCCTGCCATCGAAGTACTACACATCGGTGTTGAACAACGCTGGAGCATCCAGCTTTGACACCTCCCAGGGGGCTTTCCATCGATGACTCTGCGATGATGGTGGGCGACGCCGGAGCAGCCAGCTCCGGCACCATCCAAGGGGAATGTTGTCGACAACTCAACGACGATGGTGGGCAACATCGAAGCTGACAGCTCCGGCACCACCCAAGGGGCACCATCCAAGGGTCCTGCCGTCGACGACTCTGCGATGATGGTGGGGAAAGCCGGAGCAACTAGCTCTGGCACTACCCAAGGGGCCTGCCGTCGATGACTCTATGATGATGGCGGGTGACGCCGGAGCAGCCAGCTCTGGCACCACCCAAGGGGGCCTACCATCAATGACTCTACAATGATGGTGGGCGACATCGGAGCAGCCAGCTCCAGCACCACCTAGGGGCCCGCCGTCGACGTCCCAGCACATCAAAGACAATAACAAGCGCTCCTTTGTGAGTACACTCTCCCGTCCCACTCTTGTTGCTAATAGGGTTCTCTTGTGGTAACCTGTACACCAGGGGCCTGCCGTCGAAGTACTACACATCAGTGGCGGACGACGCTAGAGCATCCAACTCTGGCACCTTCCAGGGGGCCTGCCGTCGACGACTCTACGATAATGGTGGGAGACGCCGAAGCAGCCAGCTCTGGCACCACCCAAGAGGCTTGCCATCGATGACTCAACAACGATGGTGGGCGATGTCAGAGCAGATAGCTCTGGCACCACCCAAGGGGCCTGCCGTCGATGACTCTACCATGATTGTGGGCAATACTGGAGCAGCCAGCTTCGACACCACCCAAGGGGCCTGCCGTCGATGACTCTGTGACGATGGTGGGTGACGCCGGAGCAGCCAGCTCTGGCACCACCCAAAGAGTCTGCCGTCGACACTCTGCGACAATGGTGGCCAAGGTTGGAGCAGCCAGCTCTGGCCCCATCCAAGGGGCCTACCGTCGGCATTTCTCCATCGATGGTGAGCAACGGCGGAGCAGCTAGCTCTGGAACCACCCAGGGACCTGCCGTCGATGACTCTACGATGATGGTAGGCGACGCCGGAGCAGCCAGCTTTGGCACCATCCAAGAGGCCCGCCATCGATGACTCAACAACGATGGTGGGCGACGTCGGAGCAGACAGCTCTGTCACCACCCAAGGGGCCTGCCGTCGATGACTCTGCGATGATTGTGGGCAATATCGAAGCAGCCTGCTTTGACACCACCCAAGGGGTCTGTCGTCGACGACTCTGCGATGATGGTGGGCGACGTCGGAGCATCCAGCTTCGGCACCACCCAAGGGGCCCGCCGTCGACACTCTGCGACAATGGTGGGCAAGGTTAGAGCATCCAGCTCTGGTACCATCCAAGGGGCCTGCCGTCGACATTTCTCCATCGATGGTGAGCAACGCCAGAGCAGCTAGCTCCGGCACCACCCAGGGGCCTGCCGTCGATGACTCTACGATGATGGTAGGCGACGCCGGAGCAGCCAGCTTCGGCACCACCCAGGGGGCCTGCCTTTCGAGGACTTTGCGATGATGATGGGCGATGTCAGAGCAGCCAGCTCTGGCACCACCCATGGGGTCTGCTGTAGACAACTCTACGACGATGGTGGGCGACGTTGGAGCAGCCAGCTCCGCACCCAAGGGGTCTGCCATTGATCACTTTGCGATGACGTTGGGTGACGCCAGAGTAGCCAGCTCTGACACCACCCAGGGGGCCTGTCGTCGATGACTCTGAGATGATGGTGGGTGACGCCAGAGCAGCCAGCTTTGGCACCGCCAAATGGGGCCTGCCACCGATGTCCCTACTCAGACAAAGCTTGGCGCCAGGGGCCCTGCTGAAGCCATCCACTCAAACTCCCCCGCTGCGCTTGGGGCCCGAACACATCCTGCGATGAAGTGGTAGGTGTGTCCAGCAAACTGGCCACATCTACGAGGGGGCCTCTAAGGGGGTTCCATAGGCAAGACATCAATTAACGAAAAATTGGCCATGTCAATTGTGCGATTGTTGATCCCTCAAAAACCAACAAAATCAGCAAAAGTTCTTCAAGCCCTTATGCAGCTAAGGACTCGGAGCAACAATTTGAGAAGCATAAGACAAACCAAGAAACCAAACAGAAAGTCAAATTCCTTGAAAAATATTTACAGAGGGGCGAACCCCAGATACAAAGATGGGCCGCCGGCCTGAACCCCTGGCGAATTGTGCGATGATGTGTTTGGCAGCATCCTTAACCTCTGTTGTTGCCATCTCCTCACGCTCCTCGATGGGGCTCTGGATAACCGGGTCCAGTGGTATCCCAGGGTACCGACTCTTGTTGCACACCAGAAGGTGGGACGCCACAGTCTTGACCACCGCTCTATCCTCAACTTCCACATGGCTGGCCAGCTGCCGCACCTACAGGTTGAGCTCCCGAGCTCGACGCTCGTAAGTCTGCTCCCGAGTCTGAACGTCAAGCTCCAACAAGTGGAGTTATTTGCGCTTGGCTAGGTGCCGCTCCAAATCTCGTGCCAGATTGCTCTTCCGAAGCTCAAGGTCTTCGATGCGACACTGCAACTTGTCTTGGTCCACCTCAGCCTGAGTGATCATCGCGTGGGTTGCCGCCTCTTGCTTGGCAATAGCGTTCTCCCGCTCAGCAACAGCGGACTCGCGGTCCCCAGGCCCTCTCAACCCCCTTGAAGGGCATGCAAGCGGGCGTCAGCCATGTCATTGGTTACCTTGGCATCGGCCAGAATCTTCTGGGACATTGTGTCCATGTCCTTCACCAAGCGGTGCCTCAACTCCAGCTCCTCACTCTCCTTCGGATACTTTGCCTTCGCCTCGATGATCCTGGACCTCAAAAGATCCTCTCGGAGGCCCTCGCACTCAACACATAGCTTCTCCCACTATGCGGCGAGGGACCCTCACGCTCGACGGAGGTTGGACTACACAAGGTTGATGCTGGACTGTGCCGAGTCCATGACGTTGGAGAGGCGCTCTGGTTCTGCCGAAGCTATGGAAGGTCGCCCAATGATAACCTCGGGAACCTCTTCCTCCCGCAGCGATGAAGGCGAGACCACGAGTACCAGTAGCCTCATCCTCAGGGACTGAGCAGAAGTTGCAGCACTACCCGAAGCAGCAGCACCACCATCGCCCAAGGAGCCACCTGCTGGATCAACAACCTTGGAGGCTGGGCCCTCAGCTCGCTGAACCGGCTCCTACATTGCCCCAGGTATGGCGGTCGGAGGTGCCTCACTACCCGCGCCAGGCGTGAACACCAGAGCTACGCTCCTCTGTATTGGCTTGGCGGTCGGCTCCGTCGATGAAGTCGTACCCTCCTGGGCCGACTTCGGAGCGCTCTGGGTCACTACCCCCGACGGTAAGGGCGCCACAACATCTGACATAGACCTGCATATCCAAATCAATGTTTGTCCAAATAAAAAGAAAAGATAAGACAATGATGCAAGCATTGGTAAGAATTCCTTACCAACATCCTCGGAAACTCTAGCGGACTTCGACCTTTGGCGGCTCCAAGGCTACTGGCCTTGTCGACGGTGTGGTAGACAGGGTCGACCCGACCGGACCTCCACCAAAACCACCGACAATGCTGCCACCCTACATCGGCGTGTCCCCACTGACTCTGATAGTGCCACCCCCGAAGCCTCCTCTCGAGCCGCCGCCAACAATCCATTGCCCAACCTGGGGCGAGATTGCCGATGGCCCGAGGCCTCTTTGCCTGATGATTCGTGGGTGTAGCGCTCCCGGATCCATCTTTGGTGCCTTGGACTACACCGGAGGCGGAGATGTTGGCCGCTGTGCCGGTCGCAGATGATTGCGGAACTGCCGCTTGACGAGCTGGGCCTCCCCCTGAAGAACTGCCAACACCCGATGTTAACAAGGGGCGCTTCAGCAGACGTTGACTTGAAGCGAAGACCGCCTGCGGTGGTGCCCTAGACAGTGATCGAGGGTGATTCTCCTTCACAACCTCGATCACTGCGACTTCCCCTTCCCTACTTCAGGGTCCGACACCTTCCCCTTGCCTGTGTCGGGGATCGGTGCCTTGCCTTTCCCTCGGTCAGAGAGCGTGTCTTCCACCCTTAACACTTCAGAGCCTGGAGCAGGTGTAGACATCTGTGGAGGGTCGATGATTGCCAGTCCATGGTCTACATCGCCAACCTGCCGTGCCACAAGACCAAGCACATCCAGGTTTGGCATCTCCTTCAGGATCTTCACCCGAAGGTTCCAATCTGAGCAAAGTTTTGAGAATACCGTGGAAGTTTGAAGATGTCGGGAGATAGAGGGTTGTCACACGCCTTGGACATTACATCAAACACCTTGTGCGGGGTCTTCTAAATGTCGCGACCCCGCACCAGCCTAATGTTGTCCTGCAGCCCGAAGTATAGCCATGCAAGGTGGCTACGATGCTGGGGGCTAGGCATCGATGCATGAAGTCCGCCAGCACCATTAGCTCTTACAAACCCTGATCTGCCAAGAATCAGATCCTCTCCATCATCGGGTTATATGCCTACTCCAACTCCGGGCACTCCTCCCAGGTCTTCTTCCTAAGTACCGGTCAGTCGGTGGGCAGGACCATGCGATCGTGGGCATTGATGTGTGCGATCACCCAATCGCTCCTCCAGTCAGCCCATTTCGCTGCGGAGAGCGGAGTGATGTACTTGAAGGGGTTATTGGCCCGATGCTAGAAGTAGTAGGCGCCGAGGAAGCTCATCTTGCTTTTCTTCCCGGTCCGCCTCATCACGAAGAACTGCCGGAACACACGGATGGGTACACACCGACAAACATCTCGTAGAAGTGCGAGAACACTGCCCCCACCGCTTCTCAACCCACAGTGTCCCTGACAGCAGGGGGCCCAGGTCCCTTGTCTGAGAGATTGGCCCGAGCGGACCCCCACTTGAGAAGGCAACCCGACAGCTCCCATAAAGGTGGAAGTAAAAGAAGCAAAAGCGCAACAGCCGCATTGGGAACCGTCACGATAAGAAGCTGCATCAAACAAAGATCCCATCACCGCAAGCCTTCAACTAGAGGGGGACGCATGGCCACGATGGCAAAGGCGCGCACCGCTTCGACTGATCAAGACAAAATCAAAAGATAGGGCGCGAAAACAGGGATAGGGCTCCACCCTCGGGCTCATCGCCTCCCCACAAGGTGGACCCAGGGGCCACTGCGGGTACTTGGCATACCAGGTATCCTCGCACATAGGCTAAAGCCGCCTAGGTGTCCTGCCTTCCTGCTAAGGCAGGGTCCGAGGGCACCACGTGTCTAGAATGCCCGGACACCTCTACCTCAGATACAGGGTCCGGAGTATCCACATGGACCTCAAGGAGGAGTCTAGCTCCCCCTTGGAGACGATCTCCGAAGCGGCCGCGTATCGAGCAGGACGGGATCCGGCTCCCCCATGGTAGAGGGCTCCGGTGCTGCCACATGGTTCGAGGCACCAGGCAGGACACCTCCCCATAGAGGCGGGCTCCGGCTCTGCCATGTGTCCCGCGGCCTTGAATCCCCTGCTCTACTAAGGAACGGCTTCGGAGCTGCAACGTGGTCCGCGGGTAGGGACCCGGCCTCCCCCACAGAGGCTAGCTCCCGAGCTGTCACGTACCCTGCAACTTGCCCTGGACAGTGGGTTGCGGGAGTTAAGAGGGCGGTGTGCCTTGTCTAAATCAAGCATTGAAGACTCGTGTCTTCCCCAGACACATGATACGACGCATGCCTACTATGAGGTACCGCTACTCCCAATCGCATCACAGTGAAGACGCCGATTCCTACCCCACTCCGCCAAGTGGGTAGCTTACGGCGATAGGGACAGTTGGATAGGACATTCCCTGCCATCATCAATGACTACGCATGGGCCACAGAAGACTGAGGCGGCAAGACGCCAGTCTTCAAGCCGCGGTCAGAGGAAGCTTATACGCGAAGCCATAGATCTTTAGGATAAGATCGCCCTTGGGTCACCTGTCGGGCCCCAAACCACACTTGTAAGGTGTTTGGCCTTGTCTATAAAAGGACAAGACTGCCACCGTTACATCCCCAATCTATGCATTCACACACACACACCAGCAATACAACCACACCGTGGAGTAGTATATTACGCTCTTGTGGTCCGAACCACGTAAAAAACACAGTCTCACAACTCTCATATGCACAATCCCTCGATAGAGGACTAAGCCTGCCAATCAAGAACCTCCGCGGGCTGCTCTCATAGAAGGTATTGGAGAAGTATCACAAGAACACTTTAACAGGTCACATAGGGCAACATATTCGGCTATGTCCCTCTTCATTCCATCCCACCAATAGCGAGTTTTCAAGTCCTTGTACATCTTCGTAATCCGAGATGAATGGAATAGGGCGTGTCATTTGCCTCCTTTAATATTGTGTCGCAGATGCGCTTCACGTTAGGCACATAAATCCGCTTTCCCAACCATAGTGTGCCATTGTCGTCTTTGTCAAACCTCCATTCTCTTCCTTCTTGAATTCTTTCCTTGATCTTCTGGATTTCTCTATCCGTCATTTGACATTCCCGTATCTCTTGTTCTAGTGTCTGATTTAACTCCATCACTCCCATTTCATTTATGAACCCAAGATGCAACCGTTCAAACCCCTTGCATAGCTCGGGTGGTAACTCCCGAACTGTGAGCTGATGTCTCTTTCGACTCAAGACGTCCTCTACTACATTGGCTTTCCCCGGGTGGTAGTTGATCCCTACATCATAATCTTTGATGAGCTCGAACCATCGATGTTGCCTCAAATTCAGTTCCGTTTGTGTGAATATGTACTTGAGGTGACCAAAAATATAGTGTCTCGATATCTTCAATGTGTGCACCATGGCTGCGAGTTCAAGGTCGTGCGTAGGATAATTTAGCTCATGTTTATTTAGTTGCCTCGATGCATAAGCTGCCACTTGGCCTTCTTGCATGAGCACGCATCCAAGTCCTTGTCTTGAGGCATCACATATATACCAAATCTCTTGGTCACGTCTAGCAATACTAACATCGGTGCGGTTGTCAACCTCTTTTGTAACTCCTCAAAGCTATCCTGACAAGCTTGAGTCCATTGGAATGCCTTCCCTTTCATTAGTAATTCAGTTATGGGCTTTGCTATTTTGAAGAAACCCTTGATGAATCGGCGGTAATATCCAGCCATTCTAAGGAAACTCTGAATTTCCTTCACATTCTGTGGTGGATCTCACTTAGCAAATCTATCACTTTCCCTGGGTCGACCCATACTCCTCCTTCGAAGATGATATGACACAAGAATGATACTTCCCGTAACCAGAATTGACACTTGTTGAACTTGGCATACAACTGGTGTTCCCGTATGTGACACCCGGTTCTTAATATGAACCAAGTGAATGCATATGTGTTCCCAGGACGTTCAACACACATACACGAGTGCATTCACAAAAGGATATATAGAAAATTACCATAGAACAGGATTAATTAACCACTTTTATTATAGAATTCATAATACCTCAAATACAAGCTCTAATGAATATTAATGACAAGTTTGAACAAATGCAGCGGAAATAAACTAAATAAAGCAACTAAGTAGCTAAGCAAATAGGGTAGCGCAACTCCAAGCAACACCACAGACAAAGCTGATAGCAGACACGGCCTAGAACTCCGCATTACCAACGTTATACTCAAAATCCTGATCTGCAACTATTGGGAGGAGGGGAATTGCATGGGTGAGTACATGTCGTACTCAGCAAGTGTGGAAAGTATGACATGTAACTGATTCAAATGACGAATATAATAAAGTCTAAGTGCTGAAAAGTACGTCAAAACATTTGAAAAGCAATATATTGTATATATGTGAAGTAAACCCATCATAAACCATGTAGTTACCATAATACCAATCCCTATTTCATTGCCATCATCCATATACCAGATTTCTCATTACCATTAACCATATCCATTACCATAAACCATAATACCATCCCATAAAAAGTACCAAACCATAACCATCCCAAATCCCAAGATCCCTCTAATCATGGAAGTTGTCCAGGTGCTCTTAACCAGCAGCACGGCTATCATGATAGTTTTTAAGATACTCTACAAAGTTTGTACCACTTTACCCACGTGTTTGTGATTTCATCACATGTCGTTGACTAGAACCTCTATTGTGCCGTCTCACACTTCGTCGGTGTGTGGCCAACAGATCACAAAATAGCCTTTACAAAGGGACTACTAGCATGTACGGACCCATTGAGGTTTCACCGGTGGCGATGTCTTCAACTAAGAACATCTTCAACCAAGGGCCCCCCCTTGTGCCATTCGGATCCCAAGGAGTCCCGCCTCAAATCCAAACCCAATCCGACTCCCCTTCCCCGATGCGCCAAATGATCCATGCAAAACTAGCAATACCCTAATTAATCAGCTATGCCGCACCCATACTTGGCCTCGTGATGGCACTGTTGTTCTGGCCTATTCTCGCATGAATCGGTCCTTAGATCTAAAGAAAGCAACCAACATGGCATCCAACTCATTCACATACCATGCTTGCTTAGATAACCCATTATCATATCATATTAACTAGTTCATATTAACCATAATCTTATTAATGCACAATTAAATAGATAGTTATTTTCCCGTTCCAATTAATTAAGCGAAGCAAAGGTAAAAAGCCCTTCCTGACTCTCTACCATGTATTCCAGGTGGCAAGGGTGGTTAAACAAACCTAGTAAACTTCCTATCATAGGAATTCCCATCAAATTGACACAAGCATGCAGTTTTGAAATCAAAATATTTATTGTCGAAACAGGATCAATATGTTTCAAGGACACTTGCCTTGCTCTTGGGCTTGGTTCGGGTCCAAAGCTTCAAATTCCTGGTGCTGGACGTCTTCCATAGCACCCTCTAGCGCAAATCCGTCTAATCCGTGCAACGAACATACAAGATAAGAATCACAATTAGTAAGTGCACATATATTACTCAATATGACATGACATGCATGATTAATGCAAATGCAAAGCAAAACTAGTAAATGAGTTGTTAATAATGTTCACTAATCATTTACAATGGTTATTAACAAGTCTACACAAGTTTGGAGTTGATTCGAAACAATTTATAATTAATTCAGCAGAAAACAGTCAGCAAAATCGGACTTGTCCGCTGTAGGGTCGGACTAGTCCGCCCTTCACATAACTAGCGAACTAGGGTTTTCTAGATCGACATGAATTTGGAGAAACGGGGTCAAATTCATGTGAGAAAGAGGTAGTATAAGGTATAGCAGGTGTGTAGGACTCTAATGAATCAAGGGTTTTGGAGGCAACACTTGGATCTTGACGATCTAGGATTGATGAAGAACGTAAGGTGAATTGTCGACAAAGAATGAAAACTTGATTGAGATCTTGATCACTTGATCCTCTTTCATTTCCTCCTCATCTTCTTCTTGCTTAGGATCTCCTTCTCCCTCCTTGACGACGGCAATCCACGAGCTAGGGTTTGTGGTCTTTCAATTGAGGCAAAAGGAAGTAAAGTCAAGGGGTGGGGTTGCTTATATAGGGATGGAGGGCTAGGGTTTCATGGATTTTGAGTTTGGGGAGGGTGGAGGCCGGTGTGGGATCCCACATGGGCTCCAAAAAGAGTTAGACACGATGTCCTTAGGCCCACTTAAGGTAAAACCCAAAAAGATGTCGTGAAACAAAAGATCAACTCGGAATCGCGATCCCCGGACAAGTACGCAAAAGGTCGGACTAGTACAAAGTTAGTCATAGAGATATCAGACAAGTCCGGACTGGACATCAGACAAGTTCGAACTCAGTTAGAGAAGAAAGTAGACAAGTCTGGCCAAAACCGGACAAGTCTGATTTTTAGTCAGAGAGAAAAATGGAAAAGTCTAGGGATTTGGCAAAATTTCGAGGAGTTGGAAGACCGGACTAGTCCTCACAAGGACGGACAAGTCCGAAAATAGTACAGAGATGAGAGCGGACTAGTCTGCAGCCAAAACAGACATGTCCGAGGGAGGTCAGAGAGAAATCGAACTAGTCTGCACCGTAAACGGACTAGTCCACACTCCCCATAATTCTTAAGTGCGGTTTTGCCTTTAATTCGTTTTGAACTTGCTCATTTTTATGTGGATTAATGTTAAACATGTATATGAACTTATGCAATGCATGATGCATGGAATGAGGGTGTTACAAACCTACCCCCTTAAAATGAATTTCAACCTCGAGATTCAACGTGAAAGGGAAGAGAGATGGAAAATCCTTCTTGAGATCATCGTCCAGCTCCCAAGTTGCCTCTGATTCTGTGTGATGCTTCCATTGAACTTTACACCATCTAATAACCTTGTTTCTTTTGACTCTCTCCTTGATTTCCAAGATTTTGACCGGTTGCTCGGCATAAGTCAAATCTGCCTCTAATTCCAATTCTTCCATTGGCACTTGTTCTTCCGGTACCCTCAAGCACTTCTTGAGCTGTGAAACATGAAATACATCATGAATATCCAATAAGTGAGCTAGTATCTCCAACTTATATGCTACTTCTCCTCTTTTGTCCAAAATCTTGAATGGCCCAATGTATTGAGGTGCTAGTTTGCCTCTTATGTTAAACCTCCTATGACCTCTCATTGGTGACACCTTGAGGTAAAAAAATCTCCCACTTCAAAGGCTAGTTTTCTTCTCCTATTGTCTGCATAGCCTTTTTGCCTTGATTGAGCAGCCCTGAAGTTTTCACGAATAATCTTGACTTGTTTTTCAGCTTCCTGCGGCATGTCAGGTCCAAATACTTGGTTCTCTCCTATTTCATTCCAAAACAATGGTGTCCTACACTTTCTCCCATATAGTGCTTCATAGGGTGACATTTTCAAGCTTGCTTGATAACTATTGTTATATAAAAATTATGCGTATGGCAAACTCTTGTCCCAACTTTTCCCATGCTTCAAGGCACGTGCTCTTAACATGTCCTCTAAAATATGATTCGTTCTCTCAATTTGTCCATCAGTTTGAGGGTGATACGCTGAACTAAAATTCAACCTTGTTCCCAATGTTTCATGCAATTTCTGCCAAAAACTGGAGGTAAATTGAGAACCTCTATCTGAGACTATTTTCTTTAGAACTCTATGTTGGCACACGATATGCTGCATATATAGGTCTGCCAATTGTATTGCAGTATACTTGGTCTTGACAGGGATGAAGTGAGCTGACTTGGTCAATTGATCCACAATAACTCAATTGAGTCATAACCGGACCGGGTACGCGGTAAATCAACTATAAAGTCCATACCAATTTCATCCCACTTCCATTCTGGAATCTTTAATGGCTACAATAATCCAGCTGGCCTTTGATGTTCCGCCTTCACTCGTTGGCACACATCACACAACGCTACGTATTCAACTATGTCCTTTTTTCATGCTAGCCCACCAATAACATGCCTTCAAGTCCTTGTACATCTTTGTACAACTAGGATGGATTGAGTATGGCCAGTCATATGCTTCCTTTAATATCGTTTCCCGTATATGCTTCACATTAGACACAACAATCCTTTTGCCATACCATAAGGTGCCATGATCATCCTCATCAAACCTGAATTCTCTTCCCTCTTGGGTCCTTTCCTTGATCTCTTGGATTTCCTCATCCTTTGTTTGACCCTCTCGAATCTCTTTCTCCAAGGTAGGGTTTAACTCCATTATTCCCATCTATTCACAAATCCAAGATTCAACCATTCAAACCCCTTACATAGCTCGGATGGCAGCTCTCGAACCGTGAGCTGATGACTTACTCCTTTCTGACTCAAAGCATCGGCCACTATATTAGCCTTCCCCAGGTGGTAGTTGATTCCAACATCATGTACCTTGATGAGCTCCAACCATCTTTGTTGCCTCAAATTCTGGTCCGTTTGTGTGAAAAAATACTTGAGACGCTTATGATCTGTAAAAATTTCACACCTATGTCATGGATATAATGTCTCCAAATCTTCAATGCATGTACCACGGCTGCAATTTCCAAATCATGTGTTGGATAATACTGCTCATGTTTCTTCAATTGTCTCGATGCGTATGCAACCACTTGACCTTCTTGCATGAGCACACATCCAAGCCCTTGTCTTGATGCGTCACAATAAATATCAAAACTTTTGCTTACATCCGGCAAAACCAAAACTGGGGTTGTAGTTAACCTCTTCTTCAACTCCTCAAAACTTTCTTGACAAGCTTGAGTCCATCGCAAAGATTTCCCCTTCATTAACAGTTCCGTCATGGGCTTGGCTATCTTGGAAAAGTCCTTGATACACTGACGCTAATGTCCAACCATTCCAAGAAAACTCCTTATTCCCTTTACATTTTGTGGTGGTTCCCATTTCAGCACGTCCCTCACCTTTCCTGGGTCAACCGATACTCCTCCTCTGGAGATGATATGACCCAAAAAGATACCTCTTTCAACCAAAACTGGCACTTTCTGAACTTGGCATACAATTGATGCTCCCTCAATTTCTGCAATTTGAGCCTCAGGTGTTCCTCATGCTCCTCCTCACTCTTCGAGTATATCATAATATCATCGATGAACACCACTACAAACTTGTCCAAGTACTCTATGAAGACATTACTCATGAGGTACATAAAGTATGCAGGTGCATTTGTCAATCCAAAGGACATAACTATATACTCATAGGGTCCATATCGTGTCTGAAAGGCTGTCTTGGGTATGTCCGATGGTCTAATCTTCATTTGAAAGTATCTCGACCTCAAATCAATCTTGGAGAAAACACAAGCACCCTTCATCTGATCAAACAAGTCTTCTACGCGTGGCAAGGTGTACTTGTTCTTGATGGTCACCTCATTAAGAGCTCGGTAAGCCACACACATCCTTTGTGATCAATCCTTCTTATCCACGAAAAGAACGTGCGCTCCCCAAGGTAAAGAGCTTGGGCGAATAAAACCTTTCCCTAGTTGCTCTTGAATTTGCTTCTTGAGCTCCGCTAACTCCTTAGGAGGCATCCTATATGGCCTCTTATCTATAGGTGTAGTTCCAGGTATTAATTCAATAACAAATTCTATATCTCGGTCAGGTGGCATACCTGGCAACTCATCCAGAAACACATCCAAGAGTTCACACACCACCGGAATCTCCTCAATTGCGGCACCGTCCATGTGGTTCAGCTCCAATTGCTTTGGTGCATGTTGAGATGCTTCAAACTCTATGGTGATCCTTTCCTCATTGGTCAACTTCACCGTCTTTGTAGCACATTCGATGACTCCATTGTGCTTCCTCAACCAGTCCATACCAAGTATAATTGTCCAATCCTTGAGAATCCAAAATAACGAGGTTGGCAAAGAAGTCTAGCCCCCTTATTCTAAGGCTTAGTTTTGGATATACTATATTTGTCCTCATCTCTCCTCCAGAATACTTAACCAATAGAGTAAACTTCATACGAGAGATAGGCAAACTATACTTGGCAACATATTCTGGTGCAATGAATGAATGTGATGCTCCAGAATCAAATAACATAGTCATCGGGTTGGAGTTTGTGAGAAACATACCAAGAACCACGTCATCCGCTTGTTGAGTATCCTCCGTAGAGACATGGTTCACGTTGCCACGAGAAAAATTATGTTGTCCACGGTTGCCTTGTGGCGCTTCTCCATTCAGTCTTGATTTTTGTCTCGGCGCATTGCTTCCTTGACCAAGGACTGACTTAGGACATTGAGGGGCTGTTTGGTTTATATACTAAGGTTGCCATAATTTGCTACAAATTTTTGCCTAACTTTACTAAGGTTAGGTGCTCAAATGTTCAGCCACAACTTGGCAAGCCTAAGGCAATCTTGCCACACTTTTTTGAGACCTTGACATGTGGGACCCAGTTGGGTGGCAGGGAATATTTCCACAATTGTGGCTATGAACCAAACACATGACTAAGATGGTCAAACTTGACTAACTTTAGGTGTGGCAAAGTGTGGCAAAATGTGGCTCCAAACCAAACATCCCCTGAATTGCAAAGTGTCCTGCTTCTCCACATGTATAGCACTTCCTAATTGCACCAGAATTATTGAAATGAACTTGATTCTGAACATTTGCACCAGGAAGGTTGGTTCGAGGTGCAAAAGGCATTGGAGGCCTAGGTGCTTGCATGACAGAGCGTTGCTGCACAAACTGAGCTGGGCAAGGTGCATAACCATGGCGTTGTACATGAGCAGAAGAGCTGTAATAAGGCGAATTGGGTGGTGCAAAGCGAGGGCACACATTACTTCCTTGTTGTTGTCCTTGATATGGCACCTACCTCTTGTTATCTAGCTCCATCTCATGAATCTTGTTCTCCATAACAATTCCACTAGCTTCTGGAAGTTGGCATAATCACAGTTGAGCAGTTGTACTTGGATCTCATTGTTCAAGTCCCTCATGAACAAGTATTGTTTCCGGCTGTCCCAACTCACATCCTCAGGTGCGTACCATGAAAGTTGAGTGAATTTATTGAGATATTCGCACACACTCGATCTTCTTTGCCTCAGGTTTTCAAACTCTTGCCTCTTCAAGATCATAACACCTTCTGGCACATAATGAGAATGGAAGCTCTCCTTGAATTCGGCCCAAGTAATCCTCTCATGGTTCTCATGGGCGTTGCACAAAGAGTCCCACCAATCGGCAGCTGCTCCAACAAGTTGATGAGATACAAATAGCACCTTCTCCCAGTGACTGCATTGGACTATTGCAAGTTTCTTCTCCATGGACTTGAGCCAATCATCAGTATCCACAGGGTCAGCAGATTGAGGAAAAGTAGGTGTCCTAGTACTCAGAACTCCCCCAATCGGTTATGAGGAGGTGGGGGTGGCGGTCGAGGCATGTGGGGCTGATTGTTGTTGTTGTTGTCAGCCTGCAGTTGTCCCATAGTCTGTATCATGGTCTGCATGAGCTGGTTCTACATAGTCAAAAGCTGCTCAAGGTTGATAGCTCCCTGGGCAGGTCCTTGTCCATTGTTGTTCTGAGGTGCTCCATTGTTCTCCTCATCATCATTGGCATCCCTCTGGTCACGAGTCCTCACCATCTGAAGAAAAGCAAGAGATAAGAATTTAGAAAACGTCCCCAACTATATGCATCAAGAGATATAAAACTAAGCAACTACCTATACTAGCCTATGTGGACATGGCAATGCTAAAGCATCCCAAAATCGCTTACTAAGCACACAAGCAGCAATACATAGCAATCAGCACACCAACCAAAAACAATCAATTCCTAAGTGCTCCTATGTGCTCTAAAGTGTCCATTCTATCTAGGTTGCATCCTACGGTGAACCTGTGGCTCTGATACCAATTTGTGACACCCGGTTCCGAAAATAAACCAAGTGAACACATATGTGTGCCCAGTACGTTCAACACACATACACGAGTGCATTCACAAAAGGATATACAGAAAATTACCACAGAAAAGGATTAATTAACCACTTTTATTACAGAATTCATAAAACCTCAAACAGAAGCTCTAATGAATATTAATGACAAGTTTGAACTAATGCAGCGGAAATAAACAAAATAAAGCAACTAAGCAGCTAAGCAAATAGGGTAGCGCAGCTCCAAACAACACCGCAGGCAAAGCTTACGACAGACACGGCCTAGAACTCCGCATTACCAACGTTATACTCAAAATCCTGACCTACAACTGTTGGGGGGAGGGGAATTGCACGGGTGAGTACATGTCGTGCTCAGCAAGTGTGGAAAGTATGACATATAACTGATTCAAATGACGAATATAATAAAGGCTAAGTGCTGAAAAGTACGTCAAAACATTTGAAAAGCAATATATTGTATATATGTGAAGTAAACCCATCATAAACCATGTAGTTACAATAATACCAATCCATATTTCATTGCCATCATCCATATACCAGATTTCTCATTACCATTAACCATATCCATTACCATAAACCATAATACCATCCCATAAAAAGTACCAAACCATAACCATCCCAAATCCCAAGATCCCTCTAATCATAGAAGTTGTCCAGGTGCTCTTAACTAGCAGCACGACTGTCATGATAGTTTTTAAGATACTCTACAAAGTTTGTACCACTTTACCCACGTGTTTGTGATTTCATCACATGTCGTTGACTGGAACCTCTATTGTGCCATCTGACACTTCATCGGTGTGTGGCCAACAAATCACAAAATAGCCTTTACAAAGGGACTACTAGCATGTACGGACCCATTGAGGTTTCACCGGTGGAGATGTCTTCAACTGAGCACATCTTCAACCAAGGGCCCCCTCTTGTGCCATTCGGATCCCAAGGAGTCCCGCCTCAAATCCAAACCCAATCCGACTCCCCTTCCCCGGTGCGCCAAATGATCCATGCAAAACTAGCAATACCCTAATTAATCAGCTACGCCGCACCCATTCTTGGCCTTGTGATGGCACTGTTGTTCTGGCCTATTCTCGCATGAACCGGTCCTTAGATCTAAAGCAAAGCAACCAACATGACATCCAACTCATTCACATACCATGCTTGCTTAGATCACCCATTATCATATCATATTAACTAGTTCATATTAACCATAATCTCATTAATGCATAATTAAATAGTATAGTTATTTTCCCGTTCCAATTAATTAAGCAAAGCAAAGGTAAAAATCCCTTCTTGACTCTCTAACATGTATTCCAGGTGACAAGGGTGGTTAAACAAAGCTAGTAAACTTCCTATCATAGGAATTCCCATCAAATTGACACAAGCATGCAGTTTTGAAATCAAAATATTTATTGTCGAAACAGGATCAATATGTTTAAAGGACACTTGCCTTGCTCTTGGGCTTGGTTCGGGTCCAAAGCTTCAAATTCCTGGTGTTGGACGTCCCCCGCAGCACCCTCTAGCGCAAATCCGTCTAATCTGCACAACGAACATACAAGACAAGAATCACAATCAATAAGTGCACATATATTACTCAATATGACATGACATGAATGATTATTGCAAATGCGAAGAAAAACTAGTTAATGAGTTGTTAATAATGTTCACTAATCATTTACAATGGTTATTAACGACTCTACACATGTTTGGAGTTGATTTGAAACAATTTAGAATTAATTCAGCAGAAAACTGTCAGTAAAACCGGACTAGTCCGCTGTAGGGCCAGACTAGTCCGCCCTTCGCAGAACCAGCGAACTAGGGTTTTGTAGATCGACGTGAATTTGAATAAATGGGATCGAATTCACATAAGAAAGAGGAAGTAGAAGGTATACCAGGTGTTTAGGACTCCATTGAATCAAGGGTTTTGGAGGCAACACTTGGATCTTGATGATCTAGAGTTGATGAAGAACTTGAAGGTGAATTGTTGATGAAGAACGAAAACTTGATGGAGATCTTGATGACTTGATCCTCTTTCGTTTCCTCCTCTTCTTCTTCTTGCTCGGGATCTCCTTCTCCCTCCTTGACGGCGGCTATCCATGAGCTAGGGTTTGTGGTCTTTCAATTGAGGCAACAGGATATAAAGTCAAGGGGTGGGGTTGTCTATATAGGGGTGGAGGGCTAGGGTTTGATGGATTTCGAGTTTCGGGGGTGGAGGCCGATGTGGGAACCCACATGGGCTCCAAAAAGAGTTAGACACGACGTCCTTAGGCCCACTTAAGGTAAAACCCAAAAACATGTCGTGGAACAAAAGATCAAATCGGAATTGCGATCACCGGACAAGTCCGCAAAAGGCCAG
Organism: Tuctoria greenei; assembly: GCA_036927565.1. Classification (NCBI taxonomy): domain Eukaryota; kingdom Viridiplantae; phylum Streptophyta; class Magnoliopsida; order Poales; family Poaceae; genus Tuctoria; species Tuctoria greenei. Next base: position 58,799,748 of record JAYESD010000009.1, read on the forward strand.
ACTAGTCCGAAGTTAGTCAGAGAGATATTGGACAAGTCCAGACTGGACATCGGACAAGTCCAAAATCGGTTAGAGAGGAAAACAGCCAAGTCTTGCCAAAACCAGACAAGTCCGATTTTTAGTCAGAGGGAAAACTGGATAAGTCTGCTAGATGTCGAACAAGTCCAGACAAGTCTAGGGACTTGGACAAATTTCGAGGAATTGGAAGTTCGGACTAGTCCGCACAAGGCCGGACAAGTTCGAAAATTTTACAGAGACAAAACCGGACTAGTCCGCAGCAAAAATGGACATGTCTGAGGGAGGTCAGAGAGAAATTTGACTAGTCTGCAGCGAAAACGGACTAGTCCACACTCCTGAGAATTCTTAAATGCGGTTTTGCCTTTAATTCATTTTAAACTTGCTCATTTTTATGTGGATTAATGTTAAACATGTATATGAACTTATGCAATGCATGATGCATGGAAATGAGGGTGTTACACCGTAGTTTCTGCAATGTAAGCTTCAAGTGCTCCTCATGTTATCCCTCGCTTCTCGAGTATATCTGAAAGCATCTAGGCCCCCATGAGGTATGGTTTCGGTGATTAATGACAACCTTTGGATTTTACTAATGAATTTGTGGATGCAAGGTCTCCCATATCACTCAATCAAATGAAATCCATATGTCATTGGAGACTACTAAACAATCAATTTATGATATCAATCAATGTTGTGAAGATAAGAAGTAAAAGCTCTTATGTCAAAGTCATTCAAACATAATTGATGACACTTAATGCTTGACAACCATCAGAAGTACATTTCCAACAAATGTCTAAGAGGTCAATCGAGCAGAGTTCAAAATAATCACTTAGAAACAACTCGAAACAAACAAAATCAACTCACCGGATCAACCGATGTTTCCAGAGAACAACACATCGGTCGAGTTGGTTCAGCAGATGAAGAAGACCTCAGAACAAAGTACTCACCGAATCATCCGATGTTAAGAGCTAAGCTACATCGGTCCATCAGTACAGTTTGCAATATCCTTGGACCAAGTGTAGCACCGGATCATCCGATGTACAGAAATGTACACACCGGTCAATCACTCCAGTAAGCATCAAGTTTGAGCCAATTCTGGAGGAAGAGCCACCGGATCATCCGATGAGAAGACAAGTGCAACATCGGTCTAACAACGGTCATATCTGACACAATGATGTCAGCTAAAATGAACTTGACTGATGATAACTAAAGGGGAGACATCGGATCATCTGGTGTTCACAGAAAAGTTCTGTCAGCCTACTTTTTTCAACGGCTATTTCGTGGAGGCTGGCTATAAATATCCCCTAAACCTGTCAAATCGACAAGTCTTGATCACCAGACATAATCTACACATCCACAAGCATTCAAGACAAAGAGCCATCACTTCTACATCATTTAGATCACTTACACACCAAGAGATAGGCTAGAACTAGCTAGAGAGAGAGCTTGTGTGCCTCCATTCTTGGTGAGTGGAATCTCTAGGGTAGTGAGAGCCTTAAGAGAGTGTCCCTTGGTGTTTGTAACTGAGAGAGACTTTCGGAGCTTGCCAAGAGGATTGTGGAAGCCCGGAGGATCGAAGTTGTACAAGTCTTGAGCTCCACCTTGCCAAGGTTGGCAAACGGAGAAGAATAGTGAAGATCCCTAGTCTCGGTGACTTGAGTGTGGCTATACCCTTTGGTGGGTGCCACAACGTGGATGTAGGAAGATCTTGACGATCTTGCCGAACCACGGGATAAATCCTCATGTCTCCTCGGGAGTTTGCATCCTCTTCCTCTCCCTTACATTTATGCATTTTATATACTGCGAAGTTGCTATTTACTTCAATGCATAGATCGTTTGCGTAGGGAATTGGGCTTTAGGGAATTAAGTTGTATTGCTTAGATTTTTGAAAAGAAGCCCAATTCACCCCCCCTCTTGGGCATTCGATCCTTACAATTGGTATCAGAGCAAGGTTGCTCATAGGATCATTCTAGCTTCACCGCTAGAGAGCTAAAATGGCCAAGGTTGGTGGTTCAGTTCCTATCTTCGAGGGCAAGAACTTTGCCTATTGGAAAGCACGCATGCGCGCTTATCTAGAGGCTATTGCTCCTGAAGTATGGGAAGCAACCCACGCGGGGTTTGGAGAACACAACTATGTTGGTGATCAAATTAAATGGGATGCTAAAGCTAGGAATGCAATCTATGAATGTATTAGTCAAGATGTGTTTGCTAGGATTGCTAGCAAAGAAAAAGCTTGTGAAATTTGGGCTTGCTTAACAGAGATTCATGAGGGTTCTTCTCGAGTCAAGGAACTTAAATATCACATGCTTAAAGCAAAATATGATGAATTTAAGATGCTACCTCATGAAAATGTCAATGAGATGTTATCTCGCTTGAATGTACTTATTGAAGAAATTAATGCTCTTGACATTGCTTCTCTTGGCAAGGGACTCATCAACCGCAAGATCCTCATGCTCCTTCCCAAGCCAAAGTACAACATCATCAACTCCATGCTTCAAAAGGAGTCTCTTGACCACATTGAAGTTTCAGAGCTCATTGGAGAAATTCACGCTCATGAGATGAGTGTACTTGGAACGATGGAGCAATCATCTTCAAAAACAATTGCTCTAAAGGTCTCCACCAAGAAAACAAGCCTCAAGAAGAAGAAGGTGGTTGAGCCTAGCTCAAGTGAAGAAAAGCAAGCATCAAGTGAAGATGATGATGATGAGCTTGCATTGATGATGAGAAAGTTCTCACGCTTGAACTCCAAGATTACTAAGAAGGGATACACATTTGATCCCAAGAAGAAAGCGTTTCTACCAAGAAGAGATGATCACAAGACTTGCTACAATTGTGGTGATCAAGGCCACATATCCTATGATTGTCCAAAACCGGACGAAAGAAGAGAGAACCACAAGAGCAAGCATCGCAAGCTTGAAGAAAGTGATGATGATGAAGAAGAAGAGGCCAAACCCAAACCAAGATCCTTTGGGAAGAGGAAACATGACAAGGGAAAGAAGGCAATACTCTTCCCAAAGAAGAGAAATGGCCCACAAAAAGTGTTCATGTACGAGGCAAATGAATGGGTCAGTGACGAAGAAACAAGTGATGAAGAGAGTGAAGCGGAAGAAGAAAGTTTGCCCGGCCTCGCTAATGCCAACAATGATGACTCACCTCTTCATCCACCGCCCATGTGCCTCATGGCGAAAGGTAACACCAAGGTATGTGACGACTCTAGCGATGATGAGCTTTCCCTCGATGATTTAACTTCTTTAATAAATGAATATCATTCTATCATTAAGAAGGAAAAGAGTAAGGTTAAAGCTCTTGAAGAAACTCGTGCTAGACTTGAGAGTGCTAACCTCGATTTGCTTGACAAGTATGAAAGCATACTCAAAGAGCATGACACACTCAAATCCCATGTCAAGCAAATTGAGGAAGAAAAGGCTAAAATCAAGTTAGATAATCATGAGCTTAACTTAGCACACCAAACACTCTTGGGAGAGCACAACAAGTTAATACAAGAACATCAAACACTTAACCTTGCTTATGATGTGCTTGATCAAGAGTTGAAAAATAGAAAGAAACCAACTCTTAATGATAGGATATCCATTACTTCTCATGTCACTAATGCCTTGAACAAGTCTTTGCCTTTGAAAGCAAATGCTAGGGAGAAGGACTTGTTGGAAGAAATTGAGAGTCTCCGCACTAGTGTGGCTAGACTTTCAAAAGGGGAAGTCAAACACAAGGAAATCCTCTTCCAACAAGCAAAGGCTTTCAACAAGAGAGGACTTGGATCCTTCCCGGTGCCCAACAAAGGAAAGGTGCCCTCACCGGAGCTTAGAACAAGCTTCATCAAGGAAGTTGGTTCTTATTGCCAACATTGTGAGGTCACCGGTCACCACACAAGGGAGTGTCCTCTTCCTAACCGACCTTCTCCAAAGTTGCCTATTAATTACAAATCTACTTTCAATGATCGTTATTATCTCTTAAGTAAAGTAGATGGCAAGGTGAAGGCTAGGTTCATCGGCAAAGACATGAAGGGCATGAAGGGGAAGCTCCCCAAGCAACTTTGGGTCCCAAAGACACTTGTATCACACATACAAGGACCTAAGTTGGCTTGGGTACCTAAAGTTAAAAATTGAATTCATGTGTGTAGGTGAACTACAAAGCCGGAGGAAAGCATTGGGTACTCGATAGTGGGTGCACCCAACATATGACCGGCAATGATGGTATGTTCACCACCATAGAAAACCCCGGCAATCATGAACAAGTCACCTTTGGTGATAACTCTAAGGGAAAGGTAACTGGGTTAGGTAATTGCTATTTCAAATGACTTATCTATTTCTAATGTTTTGTACGTTAAGTCCTTAGTTTTAATTTATTTTCTATTGCACAACTATATGATCTTGGACTAACATGCACATTTAGCAAAAATGATGTTGTTGTGAGTAGTGAAACAAGCCAAGACATAGTCTTCAAAGGATTTCGGCACGGACACCTCTATCTAGTAAACTTCTCCAACAAGAATGCTAGCTTGACCACTTTTCTCTTGACTAAGACAAGCTTGGGTTGGCTATGGCACCGACGCATAGCGCACATAGGGATGAGCAAACTCAAGAAGTCATTCAAGCTTGGTATGGTGATTGGCGTGAAGGATGTTACATTTGAGAAGAACAAGCTTTGTAGCGCTTGTCAAGCCGGGAAGCAAGTTGCTTCACACCACCCGATGAAGACAATGGTGTCAACCTCCAAGCCACTTGAACTACTCCACATGGACCTCTTCGGACCGTCCACATATCAAAGCCTTGGCGGTAACCTCTATTGTCTTGTTATAGTGGATGACTACTCTCGCTATGCATTGACTTTATTTCTAGGTGACAAGAGTGAAACTCCGGAAGTGTTCAAGACCTTCGCCAACCGCGCTCAAAGGGAATTTCAACTTCCCATCATAAAGGTCCGGAGTGACAACGACACCGAATTCAAGAACTACAACATTGGGGAGTGGTGTGACCGTGAAGGCGTGAAGCATGAGTTTTCGGCCACATACACCCCTCAACAAAACGGTGTCGTTGAGAGGAAGAACAAGACTCTCATCACTCTTGCACGAGCAATGCTTGATGACTACGGCACGTCGGAGAAGTTTTGGGCCGAAGCAATCAACACGGCGTGCCATGCCGCAAATAGGGTCAACCTACATCGACTACTTTAAAAGACCCCGTATGAGCTTCTCATTGGGAGAAAGCCCAACATATCCTACTTTCGAGTCTTTGGATGCAAGTGCTACATCTACCGCAAGAAAAGGCTCAGTAAGTTTGAATGAAGATGTGATGTTGGTATATTCCTTGGTTATGCATCAAACTCAAAAGCATATCGAGTGTTCAACCAAACATCCGGTTTAGTTGAGGAAAGTTGTGATGTGGAGTTTGATGAGACTAATGGCTCCCAAGAGGAGAGTTTTGGTCATGATGAAATAGATGATGAGCCTCTACGAGAAGCCATGAAGAACATGACCATTGGAGACATCAAGACTGAAGTTGAGGAGAGCCATGATCAAGGGGGAGCTTCAAGTTCCAACAACAACACCTCTATGGTGCCTCAAGTTGATGAAGAAGAGAACGATGATCCATTGCCGACTCAAGACTCACAATCCCAACAACATCAAGAAGAAGAAGAAGTCCATGATCAAGTCCAACCACAAGAGGAGCAACACGCATCACCATCGCCAAGTGCTTCGCAACCTCTTATGAGGCATGGACGCATCTCCAAGGCGCATCTGATGGACCAAATCATCAGAAATCCATCAAGGGGTGTAAGTACACGTTCTCGCCATTTCGCTTCATTTTGTGAGCACTACTTGTTTGTTTCATGTGTAGAACCCACTCACATTGAGGAAGCACTCCAAGACCCAAATTGTGTGATAGCCATGCAAGAAGAACTCAACAACTTCATCCGCAATGAAGTTTGGGTGTTGGAGGAGCGACCCAAGGACAAGAACGTCATCGGAACAAAGTGGGTGTACCGCAACAAACAAGACGAGAATGGCGTTGTGGTCCACAACAAGGCAAGACTTGTGGCCAAAGGGTTCTCGCAAGTTGAAGGACTAGACTTTGGGGAGACATTTGCTCCAGTCGCCCAACTAGAAGCCATCCGTATACTTCTTGCCTTTGCATCACATCACAATATTAGACTTTATCAAATGGATATGAAAAGTGCCTTTCTTAATGGCTACATTAACGAGCTTGTTTATGTTGAACAACCACCCGGGTTTGAAGATCCAAGGAATCCTAATCATGTGTATAGGTTGCACAAGGCGCTCTACGGGCTCAAGCAAGCACCTAGGGCGTGGTATGAATGACTACGGGATTTCTTGATCATGCAAGGATTCAAGATCGGGAGGGTGGACACTACACTCTTCACCAAAGACATCAACGGAGATTTGTTTATTTGTCAAATTTATGTTGATGATATTATTTTTGGTTCAACTAACGAAGCTTTTAGCCATGAGTTTGACAAAATGATGTCTAGGGAATTCGAGATGTCAATGATTGGAGAGCTCAACTTCTTCCTTGGATTTCAAATCAAGCAACTTCAAGAGGGGACCTTCGTCTATCAAGAGAAGTACACCAAGGATCTCTTGAAGAAATTTGAGATGGGAGATTGTATCTCAAGAAGCACTCCAATGGCAACAAATTGTCATCTCAACGTGGATAAGGACGGTAAACCTATTGACCAATCTAACTACCGTTCTATGATTGGTTCATTGCTTTATCTTACCGCATCTAGGCCCGATATCATGTTTAGTGTATGCTTGTATGCTCGCTTTCAAGCAGCACCTAAAGAATCGCATAGGAAGGCGGTCTTTAGGATACTTAGGTATCTTAAGCATATCCCTAGTGTGGGCTTGTGGTACCCTAAAGGTGCAAAATTCCACCTCTTGGGATACTCGGATTCGAACTTTGCCGGATGCCGCGTGGATCGCAAGAGTACCTCCGGTGGGTGCCACTTGCTTGGGCGTTCCCTAGTATCTTGGTCTAGCAAGAAGCAAAATTCCGTCGCCTAGTCCACGGCGGAAGCGGAATATATTGCGGCCGGTGCATGTTGTGCCCAAATTCTTTATATGAAACAAACCCTTTTGGACTTTGGTATTAAACTTGGTTGTGTGCCTCTCCTTTGTGACAATGAAAGTGCGGTTAAGATAGCTAAAACCCCCGTTCAACACTCCCGCACTAAGCACATTGATATTCGCCATCATTTCTTGAGGGACCATGAAGCTAAGGGAGACATCTCATTGCGAGGTATTAGGTCCGAAGAACAATTGGCGGATATCTTCACTAAACCACTTGATGAGAAAACTTTTTCTAGGCTAAGAAGTGAGTTAAATGTGCTAGATGCAACAAACGTCATGTAAGAATGCACTTCATATAGGTCTTGCCTAACTCTCAAAGGATAGGGGTGAGCAAGGGTTAGCTTGGGATGGAGGTTCTTTTGGGCTTTCCCAAGGCTTGGAGAGTGGCTCTCCCTGAAGAAGCCTTTGAAAGGTTCAAATTTGGCAAGATAGATTTATTTTATGCCTTGCATGATGCCTGCCATATAGACTTGTAATTTCTTGCATTATAAAATGTTTGGCATTGCATACGGTAGATTTTCACAAAGGGGAACCCACCTCATGAGAAAGAGACTTGTTTGAAATGCAATATCTCACTCATATGTGGTGGAAAGAACAAAATGTTAGGTGCGTTAATGCCTAGAGGAACATGCTTTAAAGAGATAGAAGTCTTCATACTCTAGCTCACAAAGCATGGGCCTTACATTTTATTTGGATAATTTCCTTCCCATTTTCTTCGGTGTTCTATTTGCTTTAAGGATTAGCTAATTCATTGGCAAATTAGCATTTTTGAGGGTTAAGGGGTTGCCCAAAAAGTCCTGAGACATGTGTTTCTCATTGCTTGTTTGTTTGGTCAAAGGACATATATGGGATGTTGCTGTTTTATAGTCATCAGATTATCTGATGCTTAGGCCAGACCATCATTGGATTAGTTGGTGTTCAAAAGCCAAGAGTCAGTTCAGTCAAGTGTGACAAATCAACCGACGAGTTCATTCTGAAAAACATCGGTCGATCCGGTGTTCACACTTCTGGAACTGTGCTGAATTCCACTGATGACATTCCCTTCCACGTCGGACCATCCGGTGTCAACGGCACCTTTTTGAATACCCTTACTGTGCCATTCGATCGATGCTTCTAACGATTAACGTCGGTCCATCCGGTGTTAAATTTTTGCTAGGGTTTGGGACCCACTTTTTAAACGTCGCCTTGCCTCCCTCTTTCTCTCTCCCCGACCCCGACGCGCACCTCACCTTCCACCGCTGCCGTCTCTCTCTCTCCCTGCGCCACCGTCGCCTCCGGCCGCCGCCGCCGCCCTCCGATCGCTGCCGCAGCACAGCCGCAGCCACCGCCGCACCACCGCAGCCGCCGCCGCCACTCTCCTCCACCGCCGCAGACAAACGCCGCCGACCGCCACTCGTGCACCACCACCACCGCCGACGCCCCCAGCAGCCACACCACCACCCTCTCCACCATCGTCGTGGTGCCTCCCTCAACGATCATCGTCTCGTCGCCGTTAGGGTTTCCAGTCGCGTCGATCGTCGTGTCGTGCACTTGACGTCGTTGCGCCTCATCGCAATGGCTCGTGACAAGAAGAACAAGGGCAAGGCCATTGCGGAGCCGGCCGCAAAGAAGCAGAAGCTCTCGAAGGAGGAGAAGAAGGCGTTGATGGCCGCTCGCGCCGCCGAGGAGCGAGAGCGTGGCTGAGGAGGATCATTGAGGATCCGCGAGGCTCGCCCGAGGCAGCCTCCTGTGATAGATGAGTCCAAGGCAGAAGAAGAGCTGGAAGTGCCACTCGTTCGCCGGTGATCAGCGAGGACCCGTGGGGGTCATCCCGCGGCAGCACCACGTCCGAGACCGACTGCTGCCGATCGTCGTGAGGACAGGGAGGCCTAGAGAGCCATCTACGAGATGGACACCAACGTCCGTGTTGGTGAAGGTGTCCGGTTGACTGATTACCGGAAGATGAAGGCCAAGCAGCTAAGAAGACTCAGATGGAGTGTTCTGCTTGAGGAGTGGTACCCGTAGCCCAGAGAGGCTCTTGTGGACAGTCGTTTCTGGACTGTGACACAGGCGTCTCTATACGAGACCTATAGACGCCAAAGCCACAAGATCTTCCAGCACAACTTCTTGGACTGGGATCAGCTTGCCCTGGCAGCAGAGACATAGATTTGCCCCTTCTTTGCGAGGTACAGAGGGCTTGTGGAGCTGGTGTCCTACGAGAGGAGTGCCTACGTGGAGGGCTGGGTCCGCGTATTCTATCCCACCCTCTATGTCTCTGAGGGCCGCAGGTCTATAGACTTCATGTTCATGGGCCAGCACTATCACTTGACAAGGCAGATGCTGGCACAGCTGCTAGGAGTGGACCTGCAGGACACTTGCGTGCATGAGAGGGTATATGGATAGGCAGACCCGCCGAGGAGGCCGCTCACTGGAGGAGTGGCACCACCACGGGAGGAGATCCGCTCTTTGTTTGGACCGACCTTCTCTCCAGACCAGTCGAGGGTACCGGCACTACTGACTCCGACTGCGCGCACAGTGCACCTTGCCTTGCGCCGCACGCTTTTGCCGAGGTCAGGATACTTAGAGGGGTTCACCAGTATGCAGCAGACCCTCCTGTTCTACATCATGAACGGGGTGGAGTTCGATATAGTGGACATCCTCATATGCGAGATGGAGGACGTGATCACTGAAGGAGTTGGCATGATGAGGCAACTTGTGTATGGACACTGGATCAGCTACCTGCTCTCCATGATGGTTCCTGAGGAGTCCGCCGTGCGTGACCATCTCACTGACGAGAGTGTCACACGGTTCAGCCACTACCGTGCTCCAGCTCCTGGAGACCGCCGCCTTGGCCGTCCAGTCGAGCGACAGGTTCGTGCTCGTCTATCTGAGGAGGACTGGTCGGATCTGGAGAAGGAGGATGAGAGGTTGGCCGAGGCAGAGGCTCAGGGTGAGGACCTGCAGCATATATGGTCTGAGAGCGACACTGATGACAGCATTGAGGAGTACTTTCCACCTCCTCCCTCACCCAGGCAGCATGACGCGGAGGTTGGAGGCTCGACAGTGCCACCCCCTACTCCACCTCCCGTCACAGAGGCACAGGTCTCTCAGCCGTCTGAGCTCACTTCACTCCTGCAGCAGATGGTTGAGCAGCAGCGCCTGGACCGGCTTGTAGCTGAGCAGGCCCGAGCTGAGCAGGCAGCACGTCTTCTGGAGCTCCAGCAGCAGCAGGAGGAGATGCAGCGCCAGATCACCCGTGAGAGGCGAGAGGACACTGACTGGCTGACTGGGCTGATCGACCAGATGCACCAGCGCTCCCTCGACCAGCAGCAGCAGACGCAACAGGCGATGATGGGCATTCTGGGGATGATCACCAACCTCTACACCCAGACCGGGATTGCCCTGCCATCGCAGCTGCCAGGCGTTGCTCCACCACCACCTGTCCTTGCTCCAGCTGCAGCTCCGGTGCCAACCACGCCGATCCCGTCGATCAGCATGTCTCCACTGCTGGCTCCAGGTGCACCAATCCACTCTCCACTGCCGGCTACGACGTTGTTCCAGCAGACGTCGGCATCCGTCGTCAGTGCCCCCTTGCCAGCAGCTACTACTCAGCAGGCACCGACGGCGGCTCCTACGGCTCCGACAGCTCCTTCCACCTCTACTCCAGGCAGCAGCTCCGACGACAGCACTCTCGACGGTGACCAGTTCGTCATCGCTCCTAGCACTCAGGGCTCGTAGGTACTCGGATCCTTTTTTGGTGTCTTGATGCCAAAGGGGGAGAAGAGTTAGAGGAGAGTCAGGGGGAGGATAGTTCAGTCTCAGGGGGAGTGTCCTAGCCTTAGGGGGAGTTTACCTATATCATCTTTTGTAATTCGATGTTTTTGCTACTCATTTGGTGTTTATTGTGTACTCTTAAGTTATTAATCAATTGAGCTTATTTGGTGATCACTTATTCACTTGAGTTATTCCTTGATTGAGCTTTCAAATTCATTACTATCAAGTGTGATAATCTTGTATTCATTGCATATCCTCTTAAGTTTCGTACTATCAAATTCATTACTATTGTGCTTTAATTGTTGTGTTGTCATCAATCACCAAAAAGGGGGAGATTGAAAGCATCTAGGCCCCCATGAGGTATGGTTTCGGTGATTAATGACAACCTTTGGATTTTACTAATGAATTTGTGGATGCAAGGTCTCCCATATCACTCAATCAAGTAAAATCCATATGTCATTGGAGACTACTAAACAATCAATTTATGAGATCAATCAATGTTGTGAAGATAAGAAGTAAAAGCTCTTATGTCAAAGTCATTCAACCATAATTGATGACACTTAATGCTTGACAACCATCAGAAGTACATTTCCAACAAATGTCTAACAGGTCAATCGAGCAGAGTTCAAAAGAATCACTTAAAACAACTCGAAGCAAACAAAATCAACTCACCGGATCAACCGATGTTTCCAGAGAACAACACATCGGTCGAGTTGGTTCAGCAGAAGAAGAAGACCTCAGAACAAAGTACTCACCGGATCATCCGATGTTAAGGGCTAAGCTACATCGGTCCATCAGTACAGTTTGCAATATCCTTGGACCAAGTGTAGCACCAGATCATCCGATGTACAAAAATGTACACATCGGTCAATCACTCCAGTAAGCATCAAGTTTGAGCCAATTCTGGAGGAAGAGCCACCGGATCATCCGATGAGAAGACAAGTGCAACATCGGTCTGACAACGGTCATATCTGACACAATGACGTCAGCTAAAGTGAACTTGACCGATGATAACTAAAGGGGATACATCGGATCATCCGGTGTTCGTAGAAAAGTTCTATCAGCTTACTTTTTCTAACGGCTATTTCGTGGAGGCTGTCTATAAATACCCCCTAAACCTGTCAAATCGACATGTCTTGATCACCAGACATAATCTACACATCCACAAGCATTCAAGACAAAGAGCCATCACTTCTACATCATTTAGATCACTTACACACCAAGAGATAGGCTAGAACTAGCTAGAGAGAGCTCGTGTGCCTCCATTCTTGGTGAGTGGAACCTCTAGGGTAGTGAGAGCCTTAAGGGAGTGTCCCTTGGTGTTTGTAATTGAGAGAGACTTCTGGAGCTTGCCAAGAGGATTGTGGAAGCCCGGAGGATCGAAGTTGTACAAGGCTTGAGCTCTACCTTGCCAAGGTTGGCAAACGGAGAAGAATAGTAAAGATCCCTAGTCTCGGTGACTTGGGTGTGGCTATACCCTTTGGTGGGTGCCACGACGTGGATGTAGGAAGATCTTGACGATCTTGCTGAACCACGGGATAAATCCTCGTGTCTCCTCGGGAGTTTGCATCCTCTTTCTCTCCCTTACATTTATGCATTTTATATACTGCAAAGTTGCTATTTACTTCAATGCATAGAGCGTTTGCGTAGGGAATTGGGCTTTTAGGAATTAAGTTTTATTACTTAGATTTTTGAAAAGAAGCCATTTGATCCTTACAATATAATAATATGATCGATGAACACCACGACGAACTTATCCAGATACTCCATGAATACCTTATTCATGAGATGCATAAAGTACACAGGTGGCGTCAGTCCAAATGACATCACGGTGTACTCATAGGATCCATACCGTGTCCGAAAATCCGTTTTGGGTATACCTGATGGTCTAATCTTCATTTGGAAATATCCTGACCGCAGGTCGATCTTGGAGAAAATACAGGCGCCCTTCATTTGGTCAAACAAATCCTCTATATAGCGCAACGAGTACTTGTTCTTGATCATCACTTCGTTGAGAGACCTATAGTCCACACACATCATTTGGGTTCCATCCTTCTTATCTACAAAGAGCGCTGGTGCTCCCTATGGTGATGAGCTTGGGCGTATAAAACCATTCTCTAGCTGCTCTTGAATTTTCTTCTTGAGCTCTGCTAATTCCTTTGAAGGCATCCTATACAGTCTCTTAGCTATAGGTGCAGTTCTGGGTATCAAGTCAAGGCAAATTCTATGTCACGATCGGGCGACATACATTGACAACTCATCCGGAAACACATATGTGTACTCACGAACAATCGGAATGCTTTCCAATGTCACACCTTCCACGTGATTTAGCACTACCTTCTCTCTTGCAGGTTGGGCTGCCTCAACTTCAAAGCGAGTATCGTGTTTGCTTGTCAACTGCATAATCCTCTCGGCGCATTGAATCACTCCATTATACTTGTCCAACCAGACCATTCCAAGTAGTATATCTATTCCTTGGGAGTCCAGGACAATGAGGTTTGCAAGGAAGTCTACCCCCTTATTTTAATGCTTACTTTCGGACATACTATATTAGTCCTCATCTCTCCACCAGGAGAATTTACCAACATAGTTTGCTTCATATGAGATATAGGCAGATTATACTTGGCAACATGCTTTGATGAGATGAATGAATGAGATGCTCCAGAATCAAATAAAACAGTTACGGGCTTGGAGTTGGAGAGGAACATACCAATCACGACGTCATCAGCTTGTTGGGCTTCCTCAGTAGAGACATGATTCACATTGCCACGAGCAAAACTCTGCTATCCACAATTGCCTTGTGGTGCGCCTCCTTTCGACCGTGGGTAGTTTGGCCTTAGGGCATTGTTCATCGGTCCATAGCTTCTTTTCGGGCACTAACTTGCAAAGTGCACGACCTCTCCACACACATAGCACGTCTTGCTGCTCGTAACACCAAGAAAGCTTGGGCGTAGCTGATTTTGAGCATTAGCCACCATGTTGGGACGTGGTGCGGGTGGCACAGGATAGCAAGGTGCTTGCATGGCGGGGCGTTGCTGCGGTGGTTGATTTGGGCACGGTGGATAAGGAGCGCAGTATGTAGGAGCAGATGGGTTGTAGTATGTTGCAGTTGGTGGTGCATAGCGGGGGCGGACATTGCTTTCTTGCGGCTGTCCCTAGTATGACATCTTTCTCTTGTTATCTTGTTCCATCTCACGAACTTTGTTCTCAACCACAATAGCCTTGTCCACAAGCTTCTAGAAGTTTGAATAATCACCATTAAGCAGTTGTACTTGAATCTCATTTTTTAGACCCCTCATGAACATGTAATACTTCCTGTTGTCCATGTTAACTTGTTCAAGTAGTCATTCACGCTCATCTTCCCTTGTCTCAGAACCTCAAATTCTTGTCTTCTTAGTATCATGACACCTTAAGGAACATAGTGAGAACAAAAGATCCTCTTAAATTCAGCCCAAGTAATTGCCTCCTGATTAGCATGAGCGTTGCAAAGTGCTTCCCACCAGTCCGCATCTGCTCCAACTAGTAGATGTGATGCAAAGAGAACCTTCTCTCAATCACTGCATTGAACAATAGCAAGCTTCTTCTCAACAGACCTTAGCCAATCATCAGCTTCCATAGGTCATTGGCTTGTGCAAAGGTGGTTGGTCTAGTCCTCATAAATTGTCCCAATCTGTTGTGAGGCAGCGGTGGCGGTGGTGGTGCAACAACACGGTGGAGGTTGTTGTTGTTGTTTGCTTGCAGGTGACTCAAGGTTTGCATCATAGTTTGTATAAGCTAGTTCTGCATAGCCATCAAGCGCTAAAGGTTGCTTGCATCAGCACCAATGTTAAAGTTCTGAGAAGCTTCCACGGTGTCATCATCACCCTCGTATGTTCTGCTAGTTCCGGCACCACGAGTGTTCCTTTGTTTCCAGGTAGCATATCCCCTCGGCATCTGTGAGAGAGGAGAGGATGAGATAGAATTCAGATTTGAGAGAACGATTCCCCAACCATATGCATCATGGTATATGACACTAACAATGCTTTACTAAGCCTATATGAGGATGTGAACAAATGTCGAAGCATCCCACAACTCTCTACTATATGCGGATGTGGACATCCGCCAAGGCATCCCACAACTCGTAACCAAGCACACAAGCACAAGCAAACACCATATAAAATTCAACATGCCACACTATTTAAAACTAATACAATCTAAGCGTTCTTATTAAAAATTACTCATATGGAACTTAAATTCCTAATTGTGAGGCGGTGGGGGCGTCCTTGGCTGTGCGGATGTGATAGTATTGCGCCATGGTGATGTAGGTGACCACGGTTCTCCTATTTCCTCACACTCCTTCACCTCCATGTTGGTTTCCAAATGCGCTAGCTCCTTGCGAAGATAGTGGATCTCTCCTTGCACGGTTGCATAGCGATTGCTCATGTCCAGTAGTGCATTTTGAGACCTATCCATCGCTAGCAAGTTAGTTATAGCTTCTTGTGGTCCGATTATCTTCCCCGTACCACTCTCCCACTGAGGGTGCAGCTCAAACGTGGTATCCTCAAGCTCAAAGCAGCGAGTATGGCTCAAACTTGTGAGTGCTTCCCACGAAGCATCATCTGTAGCATCCTTTTGAGTAGACCTCCGATGGGAGCATAGTGCCGTGAGACCACTTTGTTGGTGAAAAAAATGACAACTTCAGCATGCCATTCATCGCGACCGGGACGAGGGACTTTCTTCACGATGTAAGCCGCATACATGCCATGGGAAAGGAGGGATACCATTAGTTCCAGCAATGCGTGTCCTCCTTCGGCTCCGGTGGTCCGAAACTCCTCAACTTGACGGAACTCTACGATGTTGTGTTCATTCTCATTCGTACCAAATTGTGACTCCCCTTCATGTTCGCCGCCGTTTTCCCCCTATTGTGGGGCTGGTGTGTAGTACTCCTCCACATAAGGTTCATCTTCCATGTCATATTCATACGGCTCAAGCTCCTCCGGATCGTCCTCCATAGTGCTTGACTGATTAGCTCCCTCCTCCTCGGGCTTGACATTCTCCTCCTCTTGAACCAGCTCGTCAGGAATCTTAATAGGGTTAAGCTTACATCCAAGTGGCGGCGGGCAAGTACTCATGCGCGTTGTACTCCTAGTGATGGGCATCTATAGAAAACAGGAGTACATTAGAGGAGAGAGTAATATAATATAATTCTGAAAATTGCAGCAGCCAAAACAATAGGAAAAAGAGGGGTGCGACTGTCCAAAAGAAAAGAAAAGAGAGGAAAAACGCAGAAGCTTACAAAATAAGTTTACCCACACATAGCAGCAGCAAAAACATAGAAATTTGAGTGGTAATTACAGCAGCAAGCACAATAAGATGTGGCTGAAATCGCATTGAAATGCAGCAGCAATCCACACCTTACGGTAGCTGAAACGACAACATCGAAACAGCAGCAAGAAATTTCAAAAATAGCATATTAGAGGATAGTTCCTATGCGCTCTAAAGTGTCCATTCTACCTACGCTTGGGTCCTACGGTCAACGCAGCTCTGATACCAATTTTTGATACTCGGTTCTGAATATGAACAAAGTAAAGCATATATGTGTGCCCAGAATGTTCATCACACATACACAACAACTTCACAAATGATATTTAGAATTTAACCACGTCACAAATAGTAATTAAGTACCTCATTGCAATAATCCAATGGTTCTTGAATGACAAGTCCCGAACTATTGTAGCGGAAAATAAACTAAGTAGCAAGGGTGAGTACAAGTCATACTCAGCAAGTGTGAGAAAGTATGACATGTAGCTAAAAACAAGGATGGGTATAAATGTTTCATTGCAGCAAGCTAATTTTAGTTCACAAACAAGTAAAAGCATCCTGCAATGTCTAGGTGTGATTAAATCCCAACATAACTCAAGTAATTATCATACCACATAATGACATCCTTATTTACCATCATAATATAATTATAACCAGCCAACAATTAATATTATCACCATATGCCAATTTCATATCCTCTCGTAACTGACCATATTCATGTGACGTAACCAAACCATGCCCAAAACCCAAGTCTAAATCTAATCGTGGAAGTTGTCCAGGTGCCCGAGATAGGGAGCACGGCTATCATGATAGTTTTTAACACTCTGTAGAGGTTGTACCACTTTACCCACATGTTTGTGATTTCATAACCTTTCGATGACTAAGAACCTCTATGTTGCCTATTAACACTTCCGTTGGTGTGTGGCTAAGAGATCACAAAATAGCCTTTCAAAAGGGACTACTAGTATGTACGGGCCCACTAAGGTTTCACAACAGGCTTGAATCCCCATTCTCCCACCCACGGGCCCCCTCGTGTGCCATGCGGATCCCAGGGTAGCCCTGCTCGACTCCCATTCCCTGCGCCATCCAATGATCCATACAATACTAGCTGCACACATAATTATTCAGCTACGCCGTACCCATACTTGGCCTTTTGGTGGCACTGTTGTCCTGACATATATTTGCATGAACCGGTCTTTAGATCTAAGGCAAGCAAACCACCATACCATCCAACCCATTCCAAAATACCATGCTTGCTTAGATCACCTAAGTTCCATGTTGCTAAATTAATCATCATCCCATTACCATCCCAAATTCTCATAATTAAAGTTGTCAAGCATATTATTTAAGTTACTCATAATTCGTGTAGTGATGCGGTGCAAAAGAGAAAAATACCCATGCCCGACTTATCATGTATATACCAACGACAAGGGGTGGCATACAACACTAGTAAACTCCTATGTATGGGTTTCTCATCATATTGACACAAGCATGCAATTTTGCAAACAAAACATTTAAAAACACTTGCCTTGCTTCGACGGATTGTGTTGCTCAAGCGCTTCAAAGTCTTGGTTCTAAAAATCCTCGTACACGGCCACTTGAGCACGTCCCTCTACTTGCGATCACACACATAGAAGAAAGCACATGAGAATCAATACAATGCACACATATTAATCAATATGCAATGACGTGAATGCATGCAAAGTTTGATAATTAATTATCTATGATATTTTATTAACCAGATGCAATTAGTTCATATGTGTTCATGCAAGTTTATGGGATTTTAGCGATGATTATTTGCTGCGATGGATTGGGTTGCTCAAGGCTTCGAAGTATTGGTTCTAAAAATCCTCGTACACGGCCACTTGAGCACGTCCCTCTACTCGCGATCACACACATACAAGAAAGCACATGCGAATCAATACAATGCACACATATTAATCAATATGCAATGACATGAATGCATGCAAAGTTCGATAATTAGTTATCTACGATTGTTTATTAACTAGATACAATTAGTTCATATGTGTTCATGCAAGTTTACGGGGTTTTAGCGATGATTGTTTGCTGCTGAAATAAAATAGGTGCAACTACAATTTAATTCCGGGTATTAGATCTGTTACGTCACTAAAATTCATCTCGAAAAACATGTACTACCTTAAGTGCAGCAGCGTCGATGGTAAAGAGACGGAGGCGTAGTGTCGACGAAGTAGATGGCGCAGCGATCCTCCGGCGAAGAGACGGCTGGAGCGCGACCATCTCCATGGAAAGGCGGCTCCTTTCCTCCCTTGGCTGCAGGCAGCTAGGGCTTCGGCCCTTATTTTTCTTCTCTGGGTGCTCACTACGCAGCAGGTGATGGGTTTTTTTCCTCTGTCTAACGTGGGCAGCAACTTACGGGAGCCCTCGGTTCCTTTTATAGGGTCAGGGTGGCCAGGACGTCGGTTAAGAGGCTGGAGCGGCTACGGGACTCGAGACCTAGTCCCGCTCGACCACGGGGCCAAACGCGCTCGCCCGGGAGGAGTCCCTGATGGGCACGACGCTGGCGTGCGAGAGAGCCCCCGCTCGGTTGGCTGGTGCGTGCGGTCCAAGTCCCGTCCGACTCGGTGGAGTCTGAGGGCACGCGCGGGTGGGGAAACTCCGCTCGGATTTGAGTCCGAGTCGGGTGCTGGCCGGCGTGGTTTTTAGTTTTTTTCTTTTTTATATATTCTTTTTGTTTATTTATTTATTTAATATATATTCTTTTATATTTATTTTTTAATCTATATTATACATATTTTTATTATCTTATATATATATATATGTTTCCTTTCTTCTTATTTTCTTTCTTTATTACTTACTAATCCCTATTCTTTTATTTAATACATTCATTTATTTTTCTTCTTTTTTGCTCTACCAATAATTTATGCATGAGAATGTATGCAATGTATGATATAAAAATGAGGGTGTTACAAAATGGTTACTTATTGCTGAACTGAAGGCGTCTTGCTGTGCTGGGGTCTCGCTCCTTTGCGCCATGAACCGGCTTGTGTCTATGAAGGACTCACAAGTCACGATATGTTCATGGTTACCACGAGAGAACAGATGTCGGTGTTGTGAGCATTGTCGCATTGAGCTGCGCAAGGAAGCCATGGCTCCAAGCTCAAATTATAAGCCATCTGTGCCCTCGTTCTGCAGACACCACTTCCGCGCCGAGCTCGTCAGACCCGTCCAATGCGCTAACAACGTTGTCGTCCTGTCCGCAGGGCCATCTTTGTCGACCAGGAAGAAAAGTTTAGGGAAGCATGCAGAGAGAGCGGGGGGGGGGGGGGGGGGGGGGGGTTGATTGTACGGAGGGGAGGCAGGCAAGTTGAGTCGGAAGGGTAATGATAGAAAGGCCACACGATTATGTAAATCGCAAGGTATGTCTGTTGTTTTTGGCCTCTAATCTTATCATCAAATCAGGACAGCCATACATGAAAAATAGATGCATTACTTGTTGGAATATCTATCTTAGAAGTTACATGACTAGTTTTCCAAAGGAACCTAGCATAATGGCAATAAAAAATAGGTGTTGAATAGTTTTCTATTGTGAATAGAATACACTTTTCTTATCACCTTCCAGTTACGTCTAGCGAGGTTATCCTTGATTAAAACTAACCCTCTAGTTAAATACGATATAAAAATATTAATTTTTATTTTTTCCATAAACCTTTATTACCACATACATTACCAATAGAGATCATATATGCCTACATTTAACAGACAGAAGATACCATTTTAATGTAACCTCCATTTAGAATTATCTTTCGTATCATTTGAACGATATGTACAATGCTTGTCGATGGACTATATGACCCCAACTTCGCAAATACTATCACAACAATTCGCTTGGTTTCAGTTGATCCAAATGTCACAACAGTCACAAATAAAAAATAACCTCAAAACATATGAGCAGCATTCAAATGAAAAAACAATGAGCTCAGAACATATATACAACAACCACAGACAAAGCAAGGAGTTCAGAACATACAAACAATAGTCACAAATAAAGAAATATTTATGTAGAGAACAAAACAATAAGCCAATGAGTCACGAACCATAGAACACTCATGAGAAAAGCAACTCATGTTCTCTTTGCAATTGAAGATTTTGTCTGTCTTGGATAAGAGTCAGGATTTGGTCCACGTGAAGAAGCTTGATCATCTACCATATTTTGGAACACATGATAAATATCGGACTTTGTAATAACATTGTCAAAGACAAAATATAGAAGGTTTTCTTGTAATATCCAAATATTGACATTTGTGAGAGGATCAACATTTTTTGGAACCAAAAGTGCAGGGGAAACCCCGCAATGAATATATTAATTATTAATAGGGTGGTGTTAAAACCACAATACAGACACCAAAGACAAGATTGGTTGGGAGAGGTAAAGCGAGTCGCTCTTGAGATAAGAGGGAACGAGGCTTAGACCTACAATCCAAACCAATCGCTTGACACAACCGATACAAACTGACACAACCAAAAAGGAGAGAATAAAATAAAAGACCAACAACCCCTACCACCTAGATAGGCAACAAAGAGAAGACTAATCAGCTAACTAAGCAGTGACACCTGAAATGAGTCACTACCACCCGAACCTTGGACACCACAAATAGGAGAGGAAGAGGGTGACACCGAAGGGGGTGAAGATTCCAGAATCGTAGGGTCCCACCCATCTTCCAAGCACTTCACGACTGTTAACATTTCTTACATACAGAATAAATTCCACAAGCGCACGTAAACTATCGATGTAGCATTTCCCCTTAAAAGATTATTCCAAGAGTGTAATTTATTTTATCCCAAGTGAAGGCTAGGTGGAAGTGTAGCAATCATCAAATGAAAAGGGTAGAATGGTCTAGGTACGGTTCTAGTGAGGACGGATACTAGATAATTGGATGTAGTGTGACACACAAAAGAACACTCTATTCTAAGGGGGACAAACGGGTCATATGGAGATTAGACTAAGAGTTAGTGGGTTGCTCCTACAATGCCTCTAATATACATATATGTAGCCTAGGTTAGATACTAATGAGCATTTTTATGGTGAACCTTCATGCTAAGTTGTTCAACACATCGGGCACGGGTTTACCCCTAGCAAAACTATGACGACTCCCGCCAAGAGCCTGTGCCATAGCCGAACGTGGAGGATTACAAAGGATAGATGGGACTGTCACCACTTACTGCCTACCTGTTAAATTCGTGGGTCTACGAGACATTCAACACCACTTAGCTATCCTAGCACCATGCTAGCATATTAATTAAATACCTTAAGAGCCTAGGCACTGTAGAAGCCCTAAAAATTCATAGTGCAAAGTTCAGATAGGAGAATTAAAAGTTTGAATGGGAAAAGAAATAAAAAGGAAATGGGAAAAAGGATGGTGAATTAAACCCTACAATAGGGAATTCAAAATAGCTCATGTTAAAATCTTGACAAAGTAAAAAATCTGAGTTCACCATTAAATTCCAAATATTCTCTCTGCAAAGTTTCAAAAATTTTGAAGCACATTGGCTATATAATTCAGTGGAAACATTGAATTCTTTCAAATTCAAATTCAAATTTGAATTTTCATTAAAACTTGATCAATTCAAAGTTTTGATTTCAGAATCAAATCCTAGATAATTGTTTGAACCTATCTGGAAGTTTTCATGAATTTTGGACATTAGTTGGTAGGATATTTGCTTAACCAGAGGAGGATAGACTTAAGGGGGTGTGGGACCCACTGGTCAGTGAGGCTTCTACAGGAGTACTCTACGTCAGTTCACCACGGTGACACCGCACCGCATGAAATTGCCAGCGAGTTGCTTGACAGTTTGATCGCTTCATGGCGTGCTCCCTACACCTCCACGTCCCTATCTTCAAGTCCTGACCAGAGTGAAAAGCACTGGAGTCCTCTGTTTCTCTCCCGGGTGCAAACCTCGCCGCCTCTCTGTTCCTCTGACAAGCTAAAGATTCTGGCTGAGTTTCTTCATCCCCCCAACAGCGAAGGGGTGCATAAGACTTCCCTCTACCTTCTCCAGGTTTTGGTTCCCTATTTTGTTGGCTACAACGGGGTTATTTTGCTGTTTTCCCGACGCCGCCATTTTGCCGCCGAAAAGATCCTACTGCCTCCCCGTCACACCGGTGCCACAGACCACCTCCCGAGTTGCTCCCAGAAGCAAATAGGATCGCCGAGACACCACCTTTCTCACGGTAAAAAACCTTCTTCGTTTCATCCCCTATCGAGCAAACAATTCAAGTTTTACTTTCGGCTGTTGCCCATGAACTAGCTAGGTTCTTCGTTCAATTCACTCTCTACGTGCAACCATCCTTTAATTAGTTCATGGATATTGTTCCATACCTCATAGCACACACACCTACCAATTCTCAATGAAAACCATCGACTGGCCCTAGAGTATTTCGAGTTTTCGTAGCCGCCCTAGAAAACTCGTCGGCTTACCGTCAGACTTGAGGTTTCTGGCCATTTCACTCCTATTGCACTCCATTTTCGTACTCACCATGATCCAAGTAATCTTTTAGATTGTTTCTCGGGTCATTAAGCTTGATTTAAGGATTTTCTACCATCGTCGGAACCCTAGTTCCACCGCCGCTGTCGTGCGCTTGTCTCCGGCCGTCGCCGACTCGACTGGACCTCACTAGCGTGTTGCGCGTCTGATTTTAGGGCTAGGCGTCCAAGACTGAGCTGGGAGGAGCTCCACATAGCAAAGCCAGCGGGAAGCTGCCGCTGCTCCAGCGAGGAGCGTCGCCTCCGTCGCGAGGTTGAAGAAGTCGGGTGGGTCCCACGCGCCTGTGAGTGTGTATCCTCGACAGGATCAGCTGCGGCTAGGGATCAGGTGTGGCTGTGTGGTTTAACCCCGTGGCCTTTGGTGTGGCCCTGTTGCGATTGGCCCATTTTAAATGGGTGGGACCAGCTGGGTTTATTTAAACTTTTCCTTTTACAAATAATTCTAGATTTTGAGCAAACTTCTAAAATTCATTACTCCTAGTAGACTTGCTCAAATAATTCCAAATGAATTCTGGTAGACTCATATTGATCCCAACTTTGCAGTGGTGCAATTTGTTTGACATGAAAGTCACAGAATTTCCATAACTAATTTCTTTGAGCTAACTGGTTGGGAAATTAATTACCCCTGTTCTGCTAATTGGTTAATTCCCAGTTTTGGTCAGGGCACTCTATAGAATACCCTTGATCGCCAGTAAAAATTGCAAGTTCATTGGACTTTATTTACTGGATTAATTGGTGTTCCATATCTCTATGTCCTTTGAAAAATGAGAAATGTACAGAAACATTTCTAGAATTTTCTTCAAACTTTAAAATCAATTTCTCCCTGTAGGAAGCTTAGAAAATTATGAAACAAATTTTCCTAGAACCAGTGAGACCCCCTCTACCATGATCATTCAATGTTAGCCATGACAAATCTCCATATTTAATACCAAATTTCATATAAGGATTTTTCTTGTTGGAATTTTAGAGACAACAAGCTTCCTTGAACATCTCCAATTTTTGGTCCAGATCTTCCACATAGGACCTAGTATCCACTGTAAAAATCCCAAAGCCAATTAAAATCATCTTCATACCTGATCAGTGTTTATAAAATCTTTTATATATTTTCACTATCACTCATGTACTTTATATATTGCATATCATATAGTGACCGAAATCGAGGAGGAGTCGGAGGCCTTGTACAACATCCTCCCAGAAGCTAACTTTCCTTCTGACTCGCAGCCAGACAAGCCCCGGTTTGCATTTAAGGGCTGTTTTAAAATTTCTATTTGTATAGGATGAGTTTTGTGCATTAGGGCTAAGGTGCTTGTTACTCCACTTGCATGGCACACAAATCCCATGGAGTATTGGGTAGGTCTACAGCTTGACGAGTAGAAAATGCCATGCTAATGCTTTGAGGAATCCGATAGAAGTCGAGTAGTTGGAATCTACTTGCGAGATAGGATTTTATCACACGGGATGAATTTTATCAAAAAATGGTTTATGGATATGAAATTGAGACCGAGCAGCGGGATAGGATGCAGCGAGACGCAATCTAACGCGCGTAGCCCGCTTGTGTCGATTGAGGACCGATCCATGTGCGGCCCTGCTGGACAAGTTTGAACTGTACCAGATGCATACTGGCTATATGGAAACCATGAAACCGATGTAATTGGTTAACCTGGGTGTCGAGGCTTACCCTACCATTTTATAGGAGTGGGTTGAGGGTAGCAAGGTGTAAATTTGTCGGCGGGCATAGAGATGCTCCGCGCGGGGACCTCCTACCCATTATGGATGGACCGGTTTGACATTTGGATTTCCTTTGAAAGGTTGTTGCATACAACATAGTATAGAAGTGTGATTCGCTCCACTTCTAAAATGGGTGTATGTGACGTGTTATCCGGGTATCTACTGATTGCAATCACCCTCCCTTTCGGTTATTTGAGCATCACTTGTTCACTGCGCTGTCACGTAGTAAATACTGAAGAAGCCAGGAGAATATGAGTACTGAATTATAATTGCTTTGCAACTATAATTGCTATAGAATATGCTCACTAAAGTTAATTTTATTAAAACTTTAAGCTGCTGTTAATAACTTGAAAATTAAGGATCAACATTTAGGCAAGTCATTTACTGCTATGTCTATTCCTATATTAAGTATCCCTGCATGTAGAGTTTCATGTTTAGGTGAGACGGTTAAGTCTTCCTGAGCCTTCGTGCTCACGGTTGCTTTATTAAATTGTTGTGTGCAACTAGTGTGTAGCGTACCCGGGCTGCACGGCTGCACTTTTGCATAGCTAGGCGGAGAGTTTAGCTATGAGTATTATCTTCTGCTGTATATTAAGTATTGTAAAAGACTTCCGCTGTTTATATAAATAAAACTTTGTATTTTGTCGTATTCTTTTCGTGTGTGCTGTTGGGTGCCGCATCGCACGGCACCACCCTCTGCGATTCCTGGAATGTGTGGACCCAGTCCTCACAGCCTGGTATCAGAGCCGCATTGGGAATAGCACGCTCGAAAAGAGCCTATTTTGAAAACTTAGAAGTAGTCCAGTGAGGATTAGTTACTATGCCCATATAAGGTCTATTATAGTATTAATTACTTAAGGTGGCAAGCTAACTTATGTGTTATTATATTATGTAACGACACTCTGACGTCAGGTAAGAGGTAAGGTACGCCACCGCAAGTGGATCAATTGCGGTAAGATCACCATGCGAGAGGTAGCATGTGAATTTTTCTGTGGCTTCGCATGGAAAAGTCAATATGAGTCTCCGAAACTCTCCATGTTTCATAGAACATATGACAAGCGGCACTCCAGCGTGCTTCAATGTTATTGGGAGCCCCGACGAGTGGGACATAACCAGATGTGCCCCCTACTGGTGCAGCACTATGCAAAGATGTGGGACCCCGTTGGGTGGTACAAAACCCGGTCATGTACCTCGAGACGTGGCTTAGCTCAGGGCGGCCCGTATGGAATGATACGGGATGAATGTTTTTACTTTCATATATATTATTGTGACATGACCGCCTGTGTGGGCTGTGTCGTACGACACCATATGATTGATCAGTAATTTGTGTGTACTTACAGGTACACTAACCACATTTTAAGTAGATGGAGTTGAAAACGTTTGCAAGTGAACGTCATTAGTGCCATCGTTGAGACGTATGCCGGAATACCGTCTTAGGATTTGCTTTGGTGAGGGCATAGTACCGGCATTGCATTTGAGTTTCATCAGGCACGTTGACGATGATATCCGTGCTGGAGGTGTGACTCGACAACAAGTAAAAATTTCCAACTTAGGACTAAGTTTGAATTTGTAATCTCTGTTTTGGAGCGTGCTGGTCAAAATTACAATTAATCATGTGGTCGCTGCAATAAGCGGGCATGTTGTTTGGGAACTTGAGGAAGTCCTCCACAAGTTTAATTTTCAGATACAAGGCAGATTTCAAGATTTAAAACGTGAAAACTTCTTTGAACATAAATTTCCCAGTTCCTGGTTCAAACTGTGAACTGGACAGAAAATTGACTAAGTTTGGAATAGCATAATTTCCTGTATAATTCACCCCTGGAAGTCTTCCATACATGGTTGGAAAGTTTAGAGAATCCTCTAAAACTCTTATGTTCAACTCCAGATCAGAATTCCCCTGTAAACTAGTGAAAAATTCAAATTTCCAAACTCTGTTAAATCTGGACAGAGACTGGACAGTTTATGTATCTTGTCACTGTCTTGATCATATATCTTGGTAGAATTAACGAATGACTTCGTGTAATGCATTTCTGTAATCCTGAGGATGTATGAAACAATATTGTAATTTATGTTTTTTGCATGTTTTGATGTTTCGTATCTGGAAAATGTGGACAAAATCAGCCTTAAACAAAAGAGGTGTTGTCAATTTTTTCTCAAGAAACACTGTCAATTTGCAAAAATCAAATCTCGTAATACAGAAATTATCTAGACGCAAATAAATACATTCTGGAAACCACATTGAGTTTACTACAACTTTGTCGTTGAACTCAAGTCATGAATGTGCCTCTAACTGGATAAAAATTTCGAATTTCTCCAGACTTGTCAGAATGAACAGAAACTCAGACAGAATTCCAGTGTTATGTTTCATTCGGCATTTGAATTTGAATTCACTTTCATAATTCAATTATTACATCCATGATCTGTTTATCAACAAAGTTTGTTTAATTTCAGTATTTGACTCATTCAAATACTTCTTTTATAGATGGAGGATGTGATGTTGTTGCCGGACGGATGGGTGTTCTCCACATGCGCCAACCGTCGGGGCGTCCCGATTATGCTACGGGAAGTGCTCCAACAGTTTGGTTTCATCGAAATGCCATGCTATTGGGTTCAAGAGACGTCGACAGAGGCGTACTGTCATGCACTATCCTGGTCGACGTCTCTGCTAGTCCACGTCTTTATGGATGGGCTCCTTTTTCGGTCACCACCCTTGGAGTTCATTTGGAGGACACGTGGGCCGTTGCAGCGGGCGAAGCGCTTATGAAGCTTTGCGAGCTTCATAAAGATGCCATGGCGGGGACACAATTTGCTCTTCTCCCGGTTCGTGGTGCAGCTGATTTTGAGTGGCAACGTCGTATGGTTGAGGCCTATCAACCGAATGGCGACACGACATTGACAACACTTGGGACTTATGCCGCTGCATCCAGCATGGTGGTTCTTACGCAAAGTGCAATCCTTCAGAAACAGGTCGAAGCCTTGAGGCAAGCAATTGAACAGGTGATACTCTTGATTACATCAATGAGAACCTACGTTCATTCCTGGCTCCGACAAATCACTGGCTGAATCAATGCGAGAATCAGCTGCATCACACTCGCACTAGACTGTGGAAGGCTCGCGCCGAACTGTGGCAAACTCGCAAGGACCTGCAGCAAGCCCGTGGTGAATTGCAGGAGAGTCAATTGGTGGTGCAGCAACAGCAAGAGTAGCTGTTGGTAATCACCGAGGCACGAGACGAAGCCGTCAAAGAAGCTCAGGGTTGGGAATTCGAGGCAGGCCAACTTCAGGATGACTTGTTGGAGGTCGAGGCACACTTGCCGCATCCAGTCGTGTATCCACCGGCTCAGGACATGTCGCTGAACATGGGTGAGCAGGTGCCTGCTTCAAGTTCTGAGGAGGAGGAAGATCCTGAGATACCCGAGTACGTAGATGTGGATGCATCGGATTAGGATGGGGCAGCACTACTGCCATCACGGGGCAACGTATAGTTAGTGGTTCCTCGTGTTCATTTTGTAGCCATGTTTGTATCATATTAAATAGTAGTGGGTGTGTAGGAGATGACAAGGTGTGTATGACTGTAAGACCTATGTGTGCTGAATACATTGGTTTGTAGTGAATACATTTGGTTTTGATGATAACAGTTTTAAATATCACCAAAACACCTTTTTATCAAGGTCCGACTCTAGCTCTGAGCTACAGCAAGGTCCGACGGTAGAACCGGCTTGTTTTGGGTAGCTCCGGCTATGTTCAAAGCTAGGTCCAATTTCTTGGTAAGGTCCGACTAGCTTTCGTTAGCTCCGGTGAGCTTTATCTTTAGCTCCGGCATGTCTTTGATAGCTCCAACATATATTTGATAGCTCCGGAATGCTTTTGCTAAGCTTCGACGTACTTTGTCTAGCTCCGGTTTTGGGTTGACTAGTTTTGACTAGTTTTTGGTAAGATCCAGTGCTAGGATCTACTAGTTTTGGTAAGCTCCGGCAGGTGCTTCATTGTACTAGTTTTGTTAGCTCCGGCTCAAGGTCTGGGTTGCTCTGGCAAGGTCCGGAACTTGACTGCAGTGCTTCTGCTTTTCATTTGCAATGTTTTGTACTTGCTTTACATTGTTGGAAAAATTGCTTAGTATTCATTTGCTAAGTTTTTGGTGTGTTTTGGTTGATATGGATGATATCGTGTTACTGTGGTTTTGCAACATGCTTATGTGAGGTTCTCACGTAGGGTGTTGTGTTCGGAACTAACTTGAGTCAAGTCGAGGACTTGGGCTCCTATGGATTGGTTGTTTATTCATGTGCAGGTGTTGCTTGAGTTCAAGACATGGCTGGTGACGGGATCCATTGGACTAGTCTCAGGGAGAAGATGAGGTTCTAACAACCAAGTTCGGAAGGAACTGTGGTTGAGCTGATCAGGAGGTCGCGCAGGATGATTGAATCAAGAACAATGCATATGAAGGTATCATGGACGTCATTGGAAGATGTTTGCACGTGTGCAAGGAGTGCA
The DNA here is from genome assembly GCA_036927565.1 of Tuctoria greenei. Classification (NCBI taxonomy): domain Eukaryota; kingdom Viridiplantae; phylum Streptophyta; class Magnoliopsida; order Poales; family Poaceae; genus Tuctoria; species Tuctoria greenei. The sequence continues at coordinate 58,828,668 of JAYESD010000009.1, forward strand.
TGGACGTGGGTACATGGTTCCGAGACGTGATGAAGAGATGTGGACGTAAAGAATTGGTCGGAAAGGTCCAACCGACTAGGTTATGGACTCAGACTGCGGCTGAGTCGGGTTTGACTTAAATATGGAAAGATTTGAGTTGGTTATGATAGGATTTCATGTGGGTCACGAATTTGAGTTGTTTAGGAATGTGGGATACATTCCTAAGGTGTCTGGAAGTCTTAAGATTGCTTCTATCTGCGTATAGAAGAATCTTGAGCAGTTATGGAAAGTTACGATTCGTGATGTGAGTAGGATTGGAGTCCTAGTTGATATTGGGTTGGCCTAAGGGCTGGTTATATAAGCAAGGGAAGGCCAGAGCTCGTGGTGTACGACTTTGGGGTTGTTCCTCTTATGTTCTATTGAATAAAATTCGTAGTTTGAAGGAACTTTTGTGCCTTGTTCGTCCGACTTGTTCCAGACAAGTTTTACTCGTCGAGTTTCTGGACAGCACTACCTTTCGTCGGTAGTTTTATTATAACTCGAGTTTTACAGATCCAATTGACGTGATTCTTTTTGGGTCAACTTGATTGTCTATCATATGTCAAAATTTCACGGTCATTGGATTTGTGGTCTATGATCTACACGAGTTTCTTTGCAGCGTTTCAGAACTGTTTTTTCTCGGGTAGGACAGATTGACCATTGTTTGATCTTTCGATCATAACTTGAGTTTTTCTCGTCGGATTATAGTGATTCTTTTTGTGTTGTCTTCGTGACTTGATTCTCTCTGATATCTATCACTTTTGTCACAGTGAAACACGTTTAGATTAGTTTCACACACGATTTCTTTAACAGATCGTTTTTCTGCTGAAAGGGTTTGGGGTTTAATTGTTTCCGCTGCGTAAGATTTTTAAATCTACCATTCACCCCCCTCTGGTAGCTTTTCACGTGCTCTTCGATCCTACAATTGGTATCAGAGCCATGGTGCTCTAATCTTTGTGATTTGCATGTGTTTTTGACTAATCATCATGGAGAAGTACTCCGCCAAACCTTGTGTGTTTGCTGGTATTGATTTTTAGGTTTGGAAGGCACGCATGGAGGCTTTCATCCAGGCACAAGGCTTTGCAATATGGGAGAAGGTATACAAGCCTTACGAAGTGCCATCAAACGATCAAGTTACAACTACAAATCTGAGAGATGTCGACAACAACAACAAGGCTCAGAACTTGATCATACAAGGATTAACTCAAAGTGACTTTGACCGTGTTGCACACCTCCGATCTGCATACGATGTGTGGAAAGCACTTTGTGACTACCACAAAGGATCCAATACAATCAAGGAGGTAAGGCAAGACATGTTCAAGAAAGAATGCATGCGCTTCGAGATGCTACCCGGTGAATCAATTGATGATCTCTTTGCTCGCTTTAATAAAATTCTCAGCAACTTGCGTAGTGTCAATGTTAATTTTTCAGATGCTGAAAATGCTAGGCAATCGCTAAGTGCATTAGATATGTCAATTTGGGAGATGAAAGTCACATCTATTTGTGAATCTACTGTCATGAGTTCTCTTACATTAGATGTACTCTATTCTAAACTAAAAACTCATGAAATTGACATCCTAGCATGTAAGAACCCAAATAAGTCTATTGCATTTGTTTCACAACGTGATATGTCTAGCTCCGGCCAATCATCATCTTGCAATACTCTTGCTTTGTTGTCCTCACTAACCCTGGAGCAGATCGAAGAATTTCTAGAAGAGGAGTTGGCACTCATCTCTACTAGATTCTCAAAAGCATTCCAAAATGTGAGAACTAGAAGGAGAGGAAGCTCCGGACCTCAACGCTGTTTTGAATGTGGTAAAACAGGACACTTTCGTACAGAATGCCCTAACCTTTTAGGTCTGACCAGCCGGGAAGAAAAACAAAGCAAGGTCCGGACCTCCTCTGGAAATTCCAACAAGAAGAAGAAAGGTACCATAGGACGCAAGATGATCAACAGTTTCATCACCACGCTTCAAAAGTTCAGTTCAAGTGACGTGGACATTGGAAGTGATGAAGATGAAGATTATTTGGCAAACTTGTGCTTTATGGCGGGCAAGTCAAGATCAAGTATGGAGGAGGCAGAACACAACAACGACAATGAAGAGGTATGTCCTACTTTCAAAGAAATGTGTGATACTATTTCTCATGCCACTGTTATTGTTAAGAAAAAGGACAAAAAGCTTAGGGATAGTGCTGCTAAAATTGAATCACTAGAATCTGAAATCAATCGTTTAAAAACTTTGATTCCTAGTGATGATGCATGTTCCTCATGTGATTTAATATATGAACAATTGTCCTCATTAAGAAGTGCGCACACCTCGACACTTGATAAACTTGAGTTAGAAATTGAAAAGAACAAAGAGCTTGCTGCACTTAATGATAAAAACTTGAAAGATGCTAGCTGTTCTACAATTGATTTGCATTGTTCTACTTGTGATGATCTTGATAAGAAACTACAGGATGCTATGAATGAAATTTATATATTGAACAATGCTTTACGTTCTCATGAAGTTAAATTTTGTTCAAATTGCAAACTAAAAGGAAAAACTTAATGTGAAAATTGCCTTGATCTGTCCAATAAACTTGATGACATGCATAGGACATTAAATCGGTTTTGTAATGGGAATAAGAACCTAAACTTACTGCTGAATTCTTCCAAGTCTTGCAATGATAAAACTGGTTTAGGTTTTGATTTTCATGCTCATGCAATGATAAAACGATTGATTTCAGATTCCAAGTCATTAGGAAGTGGTTTGATTCAAACAGTTCCTAAACAAAAAGGAGTGGTTTTCAAATCTGCAGGAGTGTTGCCTTATTCGGTTTCAAATAAAAATATTGCTTGCTCATCTAGACATGAACACAAAGTTAAATTTCATTGTACCTTCTGTGGTAGAGATGGTCATGTCATAGATTCTTGTTATAGACTAGCTAAACAACAGAAAAGGGAAAGAATGATTGCTAGATCTCATAACTTTCATGCAAAATTTGCTGCACACATTGAACCGAATGTACAACCTGCTGTTTTGAGTCAAAACCTTCAAAGTTTACCTCCGGACCTTCTGTTTTTGCCTCCGGAGCTACTGATTTTTGTGCTACACAAGTAACACCTTATAGGTCAGTAGTCAAGAATAAAAAATCTCAAACTTTGACTCATAAACCTGCTGTTTTGTCTCAGCTTTCGCGTGTTTTTCCTGCTGCACATCGCGTGACTCAGTACTGGATTCCTAAATGCCTTTTGACTAACCCCAGTATTGAGTCATCGACGTATTGTGCTTTTATGTAGGTTACACGTTTGAGGAAGGAGAACATTTGGATTGTGGATTCAGGTTGCTCACGCCACATGACCAGTAACAAAGATTGGTTCTCCTCCCTCTCTTTTGTGTCACGTGTAGAGAATGTTACTTTTGCCGATAATTCTTCAACTCCTATAATTGCTAAGGGTTCGGTTAGAGTAAATGATCACTACACTTTGAAGGATGTGGCACTTGTCAAAAATTTGAAATACAACTTGCTTTCTGTTGCACAATTGCTAGATGAAAATCTAGAAATTATTTTCAATAAAAACTGCTGCAAAGTTGTAGGTTCAAAGAGTGAGCTTATTTTTAACATGTCTCGGTTTGGAAGAGTTTTTAAAGATGATTTTGATATGTCTTCCTCTAATCATAGGTGTCTAGTTGCTAATGATTCAAAGGACTTATATTTTTGGCATCGTAGACTTGGTCACGTAGGCTTTGATCACCTAACGCGTGTTAGTACTCTTGATCGCATACGTGGGCTGCCTAAGCTTAAAGGGGACAAAGAAATTGTGTGCTCTTCTTGTAGACATACTAAGATGGTTGCAGGTTCACATACTCCTCTCACAATGATCATGACAACTGAACCATGTCAACTTTTGCATCTTGACACCGTAGGACCTTCACGTGTTCAATCCTTCGGAGGTAAATAGTATGGTCTTGTTATCGTTGATGATTATTCTAGATACTCTTGAGTTTACTTTATAGCGTCTAAGAATGAAGCTTTTAGTCACTTTACGACTTTGTTTCTTAGATTATCAATTGATCACCCAGGATCTTTAAAGGCAATTAGAAGTGATAACGGAACTGAATTTAAAAATCAATCTTTTGATCACTTTTGTGCTAAAAATGGAATAGATCATCAACTTTCTTCCCCATATGTACCTCAACAAAACGGTGTTGTAGAAAGAAAGAACAAAACCTTAGTTGAGATGGCTAGGACTATGCTTGATGAATATCAAAGTCCTAGGAAATTTTGGGCTGATGCATTAGCAACCGCTTGTTATGTCTCAAATCATGTTTTCTTGCGTGCTAAGCTAGGTAAAACACCATATGAGCTCCGGTTTGGACATAGGCCTAGTGTTACACACTTTCGGGTCTTTGGTTGCAAATGCTTTGTTAAGAAACATGGTAATCTTGATAAATTTGAACCTAGATCCTTTGATGGCATGTTTCTTGGTTATCCATCTCATACTAGAGGCTACCGTGTGCTTTTACTTGACACTAACAAAATTGTGGAGACTTGTGAAGTGTCTTTTGATGAAGCTAGCCCAGGTACTAGCTCCGGTGTTGCAGGACCAGATCCGTATCCTCAGGGGGAGGGTATTTTCGAAGATGAAGAAGAGCCGGTGATACCGCCTGGTAGTTCCGAAGTTGACACGTATCCAGCTCCAGACATTGAACAAGCTTCGGCTATCACCTATGCTGGTCCTGATCGTCCACAAGTCACAAGCTCATCAATCTACGATGAACCTAATGAAGAAGAAGCTTGTGAGACATCTGTTCCCCTACATTTTTACAAAGATCATCCCCTACAATAGATGATTGGAAGCTTGCACGAATGAGTCACACGGTCCAGGTTTTGCGATCCAAACTCTCATGCTCTTTCTGCTTTTGTTGCTTCTTTTGAACCCAAAGATATATCACACGCACTCACTAATGAATCTTGGATTATTGCCATGTTAGAAGAGTTAGAAAATTTTGAAAGAAATAATGTTTGGAAACTTGTAACTCCACCTCAAGGTCACACTTTAATTGGAACTAAATGGGTATATAAAAATAAACAAAGTGAGGATGGGGTTGTGGTTAGGAATAAGGCTAGGTTGGTTGCTCAAGGTTTCACTCAAGTTGAAGGTCTAGATTTTGATGAAACTTTTGCTCCTGTCGCTAGATTAGAAGCCATAAGAATTTTGTTAGCTTTTGCAGCATCTAAAGGTTTTAAGCTATATCAAATGGATGTTAAAAGTGCTTTTCTTAATGGCTACATAGATGAGGAGGTTTATGTCAAACAACCACCGGGTTTTGAAAATCCAGATTTTCCTAATCATGTTTACAAACTGTCCAAAGCCTTATACGGTTTCAAACAAGCCCCTAGAGCATGGTATGATAGGTTAAAAACCTTCTTACTTGAAAAGGGGTTTACCATGGGCAAGGTTGATAAAACTCTTTTTGTGCTTAAATATGGCAATGACTCATTATTCGTTCAAGTGTATGTGGATGATATTATCTTTGGTTGTGCTTCTCATGATCTTGTGTCCAAGTTTTCAGCAATGATGAGTTTCGAATTTGAAATGAGTATGATGGGTGAACTCACTTACTTTTTGGGGCTGCAAATCAAGCAAACCAAGGAGGGTACCTTTGTGCATCAAACGAAGTATACCAAAGACCTCCTAAGGCGCTTCAACATGGACAAAAGCAAGCCTCTTCGGACACCAATGGGAACAGCGACAACACTTGAACTTGATGAAGATGGTGAATCTGTGAATCAAAAAGAATATAGAAGCATGATTGGATCACTTTTGTACCTCACAACATCAAGACCGGACATACAATTCAGCGTATGTCTTTGTGCACGGTTTCAAGCATCCCCACGTGTTTCACATCGTCAAGCCGTCAAAAGGATTCTCAGGTACTTACATGGAACCCAATAATTTGGCATTTTTCTTCCTTCTTCCTCAACCGTTACTTTGAAAGCTTTTTCGGATGCTGATTTTGGGGGTTGTAGGATTGATAGGAAAAGTACTTCCGGTGCTTGTCATTTTCTTGGTAATTCTCTTGTTGCTTGGTCCTCTAGAAAACAAAATTCAGTTGCACAATCCACAGCCGAATCTGAATATGTAGCTGCTGCTAGTGCTTGCTCACAAATTCTTTGGATTGTTCAAACACTTAAGGACTATGGGGTTTATCTAGATAGTGTTCCACTGTTTTGTGATAACACTAGTGCCATTTGCATTTCTAAAAACCCCATGCAACATTCTAGAACTAAGCACATTGACATTAGGTATCACTTTCTCAGAGATAATGTTGAAAAAGGAAACATTGTGCTTCACCATGTAGATACCGAAAAACAATTGGCTGACATTTTTACAAAATCTTTGGATTTCACTCGTTTTTGTTACATCCGTAGTGAAATAGGGGTTATGCATCCTCATGGCTTAAATTGAGGAGGAGTTTTTGAAACTTGGGAAGTCTATGTGTGAATCTGAAATTAAAATAATATGAGCATAGTATTTCATACATATATGACTTTGTGATTCCTTTTACATGCTGAAATTTCTTACTACATTACTCGTGTTGTACATTTTGTAGTTTTGCCATGTCTAGTAATTGGAATAATTACTTACACTAAAACTGGTCATGGTCGAACTTTCTTGCTGTTTTGAACTTGTTACATGTTCACAAGTGCTTTTAATCATAAAGAATTAATCAAGTAATCAACTCGCATGTTGAGTTTTTATGAACAAATATAAATTGAGAAAAGATTGAGAGAATATGCATGCATCGCACTTCTTCTTTTGAGATGGCTTGTCATTGCACTTAGATATGAACTTGGAAGAAGTTGTGTATGACTGAAACCATGTCCTTAAGCTTCTGATTGTCAAATGACATAGGCTTGGCTTGGTTGGTTAGAATAAGGCAGATGCGCATATAATCTCTTGCAAATATCATATGATCTAAACTTATGCTTTGAAAAATAATAAAATGCAGCAACTAGTGTCATGCTTTCAGGTTTTGAAATAGTTAAGTTTGTGAGATCATGACTTGCTTAAATTGAAAATTACATATGATCTCTAGCATGGCTTACACTACTTTATGTATTTCATTGATGTGATAATGTAAAGTACTTGATAGTATGACTTGGATGAGCTTTGTTTATATGAATATGTTATAATATGCTCATAACAACTAAAGAGAGAGAGAGATAATTTGTTTATATGCTCATGACTCGCTGAATACATTGTCAAAGGGGGAGAGATAGGCATGAAGAGAAAGAGAATATGTGCATAAGGAGAGATAATAAAGGGGGAGATATTTTATTCTCATTTTACTTTTGATTTACAAAGGGGGAGAAATTTTCTTCAAAACTTTTATGTGAATAAGCCAATGTTCGGATTTTAAATGGTGTTGCCAATGCATTCATCAAGGGGGAGATTGTAAGACCTATGTGTGCTGAATACATTGGTTTGTAGTGAATACACTTGGTTTTGATGATAAAAGTTTTAAATATCACCAAAACACCTTTTTATCAAGGTCTGACTCTAGCTCTGAGCTACAACAAGGTCCGACGGTAGGACCGACTTGTTTTGGGTAGCTCTGGCTATGTTCGAAGCTAGGTCCGATTTCTTGGTAAGGTCCGACTAGCTTTGGTTAGCTCCGGTGAGCTTTATCTTTAGCTCCAGCATGTCTTTGATAGCTCCGACATATATTTGATAGCTCCGGAATGCTTTTGCTAAGCTCCGACGTACTTTGTCTAGCTCCGGTTTTGGGTTGACTAGTTTTGACTAGTTTTTGGTAAGCTCCAGTGCTAGGATCTACTAGTTTTGGTAAGCTCCGGCAGGTGCTTCATTGTACTAGTTTTGTTAGCTCCGGCTCAAGGTCCGGGTTGCTCTGGCAAGGTCCAGAACTTGACTGCAGTGCTTCTGCTTTTCATTTGCAATGTTTTGTACTTGCTTTACATTGTTGGAAAGATTACTTAGTATTCATTTGCTAAGTTTTTGGTGTGTTTTGGTTGATATGGATGATATCGTGTTACTGTGGTTTTGCAACATGCTTATGTGAGGTTCTCACGTAGGGTGTTGTGTTCGGAACTAACTTGAGTCAAGTCGAGGACTTGGGCTCGTATGGATTGGTTGTTTATTCATGTGCAGGTGTTTCTTGAGTTCAAGACATGGCTGGTGACGGGATCCATTGGACTAGTCTCAGGGAGGAGATGAGGTTTCAACAACCAAGTTCGGAAGGAACTGTGGTTGAGCTGATCAGGAGGTCGCGCAGGATGATTGAATCAAGAACAATGCATATGAAGGTATCATGGACATCATTGGAAGATGTTTGCACGTGTGCAAGGAGTGCATGGACGTGGCTACATGGTTCCGAGACGTGATGAAGAGATGTGGATGTAAAGAATTTGTCGGAAAGGTCCAACCGACTAGGTTATGGACTCAGGCTGCGGCTGAGTCGGGTTTGACTCAAATATGGAAAGATTTGAGTTGGTTATGATAGGATTTCGTGTGGGTCACGAATTTGAGTTGTTTAGGAATGTGGGATACGTTCCTAAGGTGTTTGGAAGTCTTAAGGTTGCTTCTATCTACGTATAGAAGAATCTTGGGCAGTTATTGAAAGTTACGATTCGTGATCTGAGTAGGATTGGAGTCCTAGTTGATATTGGGTTGGCCTAAGGGCTGGTTATATAAGCAAGGGAAGGCCAGAGCTCGTAGTGTACGACTTTGGGGCTGTTCCTCTTGTGTTCTATTGAATAAAATTCGTAGTTTGAAGGAACTTTTGTGCCTTGTTCGTCCGACTTGTTCCAGACAAGTTTTACTCGTCGAGTTTCTGGACAGCACTACCTTTTGTCGGTGGTTTTATCATAACTCGAGTTTTACAGATCCAATTGACGTGATTATTTTTGGGTTGTCTTCACAACTTGATTGTCTATCATATGTAAAAATTTCACGGTCATTGGATTTATGGTCTATGATCATAACTTGAGTTTTTCTCGTCGGATTTGAGTGATTCTTTTTGTGTTGTCTTAGTGACTTGATTCTCTCTTATATCTATCACTTTTGTCACAGTGAAACACGTTTAGATTAGTCTTACACACGATTTCTTTAACAGATCATTTTTCTGCCGAAAGGGTTTGGGGTTTAATTGTTTCTGCTGTGTAAGATTTTTAAATCTACCATTCACCCCCCCTTCTGGTAGATTTTCACGTGCTCTTCGATCCTACAATGACGACTCATGGAGACCAAGTATAGTTGAGATGCACTTCCGTAGTGGGAGTCTGTCCTTTTGAATTTCACTACTGTAAACTTGGTCATGAGATAATATATCTTGTATAAAGGTGGTACTTTATCAATATATGTTAATATTATATAATTATCACATTGTCCATGCTCGCACTACCGTGGTATAGAATGGATGAAGAAAACAAACATGTCGCTGATTTTAATTCATGTGGATGAAGAATGGTGCGTACACGCTCTATGCCCGAGACGGGAGGCTCTACTCGGGGTCGTGAGGATGAATCTCCGACCTGGAGCAAACCACGACACCGCAGCAACAAGTTCCACCACCACCACCTGAACCACCGAGGACTCTTGCGGAGACTCTGGCCGCAGTACTCGGGTCGCGCGATGAGCAAACCGAGTTACTGAGAATTTTGGTGCAGAATTCGTCCCGTCAAGGGGGGCAACAAGACAATGGGCAACACCAGCCCCAACAGAGTTCGTACTCAGACTTCTTGGTGACGCGTCCACCGGTCTTCACGGAGGCCGAGGAACCTCTGGAGGCGCACAACTTTATCTGCACCCTCGAGGCGAAAGTTCCGTTTGCCACAATGCACCAAACAAAAAAAGGCGTTGTTCGCAGCGCAACAACTTCAGGGATCCGCCGATGCTTGGTGTGCGAACTTCATCGCGTCACTGCCGGCTGGTCATGCGGTTGCATGGACCGAATTTCGGGAGGCGTTCTGCTTCTACCATATACCTCCCGGTATAATAAAGAGGAAGCTTCAGGAATTTTTGGAGCTGAAGCAAGGCGGGAGGAGTGCTCATGAATACTCCCGCGCATTCAATCACTTGGCGCAATACACGCCAGAGTATATGGGAACAGAAGATAAGAAGCGAGATACATTCTTCCGGGGCCTTAAATGACATCGTCAATGCCACGATAGTGCAGGAGGATGCTCAGCGCGAGCTCGTTTCTGATAAGAGGAAATGTAGCGCGCCATCGAGCAGCAGCAGTGGTGGTCCACAGAAGTACCGTGTGGTATATCGCTCACCATCCGGTCAGTGATGGCAGCCACCGGCGCGACCGCAGCAGTTCCGCGGTCGTTCTTTCAACGCGCCACGTTTCTGACCGCCATTTCCACAGCAGCAGCAGCAGCAACGGATGGTCCCGTGTGCGTATCCACCTCCACCACATGCACCGGGATTCCGTCCGCAGCTTCGAGGAAACCCGACACAATACACGTGCTATACGTGTGGTCGTGTCAGTTATTTTGCGAGGGACTGCCCCGAGCAGCGACAGAGCAGTGGACAAGCACCGTATCAGGGTTCAGCTCAGCCCCGCAACCAGCCCAAGAAACCAGCAGCAAAACCCGGTAACGTCCACCACCTAGCTATTGAAAACGTGCCGGAAGGCGAACCCGTCTTTGCGGGTACGTTTTCTCTACTCCGAAATCCTGTAGTCATATTATTTGACTCCGGTGCCACCCATAATTTCATTAGCCAATCATATGTCATCAAATATCAACTACCTATCATTCCCACAAAATGTCCATATTTGATTTGCTCTGTGGGTGCGAAAGTAGCAGCCGATAGGATGGTCTATCGGGTACCACTTGAGATGGGTGGAAATCTATATCCGACTTCTTTAATTATATTAGAGAGTCAGAAGCTTGACGTCATCTTAGGAATGTCGTGGCTACACCATCATGGTGCTGTGCTCGACATTGTTCCATGTGTGGTCCATTTAAACTCTCCACTACATGAACCACACACTCTCATTCTAGACCGCCTTATCCAACAAATTCCAGCCACATACAACAAGGAAGCCACCAAGCTTGAGGACATTCGTGTGGTCCGTGAATATCCGGACGTGCTTCCCGATGACCTTCGGGTATGCCACCAGATACGGACATTGTGTTCAAGATTGAACTTATTTCGAGAACCACGCCTATTTCTCGAAGGCCGTACAAGATGGCACCAAATGAGTTGGCAGAATTAAAGGAGCATTTGAAGGACCTGCTGGACAAAGGTCTCATAGGCCCAAGTTCATCATCTTGGGGCTGCTCCACATTATTTGTGAAGAAGAAGGACAAGACGTTACGTCTATGTGTGAACTATCGTCCTCTCAGCGCCGTGACGATCAAGAATAAGTATCCACTACCGCGCATCGATATTTTATTCAATCAACTAGTGGGTGCTAAGGTTTTCTCAAAGATGGATCTTTGGTCTGGATACCACCAAATAAAAATCCGACCGGAGGATATACCGAAGACGACATTCTTGATGAGATACGGGCTCTATGAATATCTCGTCATGCCGTTCGGACTTACCAACGCACAGGCTCACTTCATGTATTTGATGAATTCAGTGTTCAGTTGGACAAGTTTGTTGTGGTCTTCATCGATGATATTCTGGTTTATTCTAAATCAGAGGAAGAACACGACAAACACTTGCATAACCTGCTCCAACGATTGCGAGATCACGAGCTTTATGCAAAATTCAGCAAGTGTGAGTTTTGGATCAGCTAAGTACCATTTCTTGGTCACATTATTTCAGCGGAGGGTATCGCTGTTGATCCAAGCAAAATTGTGCAAGTGCTGAAATGGAAGTCTCCAATGTCCGTACATGAAGTTTGCAGCTTCCTCGGGTTAGCAGGATATTATCGGAGGTTCATTCCGAGCTTCTCCAAAATTGTTAAACCAATGACGGAACTGCTGAAAAGGGGACCAAATATATTTGGAGCAAGGCATGTGAGGATGCATTTCAAGCATTTGTGAAACATCTCACAACAGCCCCAGTGTTAGCTCAGCCGAATACGACCAAATCTTTCGATGTTTATTGTGATGTGTCTTGCATTGGTCTCGGCTGCGTTATAATGCAAGAAGGCCGCGTGATCGCATATGGCTCACAGCAGCTCCAAAATCATGAGCAGTATAACCCAACTCATGACCTTGAGCTTGCTGCTGTGGTACTTGCTTTGAAAATGTGGAGGCATTATTTACTTGACAATCTAGTGCACCTCTACACCGATCACAAGAGCCTAAAATATATCTTCACTCAGAAGGAGTTGAATATGCGACAGCGAAGATGGTTAGAGCTGATCAAAGATTATGAGATTGAAATTCATTACCATCCTGGCAAGGCGAATGTGGTTGCCGATGCGCTAAGCCGCAAGTCTCACGTGAATAATTTGTCCATCACTCCAATGGATGAGGACAAACAGAGTTTATACTTTGTTCCATATGGAGCGTTATATAATCTTGCTCTCATTCCTACCATACGTGAGGAGATTATGGAAGCTCAAAAGAAAGACGTGGGTATGTCGCACATTCGGAGGAGAATGAAGAATGGAGAAATGAGGTGCTTCCGAAGTAATGAGCATGATACTCTATGGTTCAACGACCGTATAGTGGTACCCCACGATTTGACACTTTAGAAGAAAACTTTGGATGAAGCTCACTTGTCCAAGTACTCTATTCATCTGGGTCAAACCCGACTCAGCCGCAGCCTGAGTCCATAACCTAGTCAGTTGGACCATTCCGACCAATTCTTTACGTCCACATCTCTTCATCACGTCTCAGAACCATGTACCCACGTCCATGCACTCCTTGCATACATGCAAACATCTTCCAACTACGTCCACAATACCTTCATATTCATTGTTCTTTATTCAAACATGTTGCGCAACCTCCCAATCAACTCAACCACAATTCTTCCCGAACTTGGTTGTTGAACCTCATCTTCTCCCTAAGACTAGTTCAATGGATCCCATCACCAGCCATGTCTTGAACTCAAGCAACACCTGCACATGAACAAACAACCAATTCGTACGAGCCCAAGTCCTCGATTTGACTCAAGTTAGTTCCAAACACAACACCTTACGTGAGCACCTCACATAAGCATGTTGCAAAACCACAGTAAACGATATAAGTCAACCAAAATGCACCAAAAACTTAGCAAATGAATACTAATCAATATTTCCAACAATGTAAAGCAAGTTTGAAACATTTCACAGAAAAAGCAGGAACATTGCGATCAAGCTCCGAATCTTGCCAAAACTAACAGGAGCTTGAGCCGGAGCTTACCAAAGCTAGTACAACCTAGCGCCAAAGCTTACCAAAGCTAGTATAACCTAGCGCCAGAGCTAGAAAAACATGTTGGAGCTAACCAACATAAGTCGGACCTAGAGCCGGACCTTGATGATAAAGGTGTTTTGGTAGTATTCAAAAGTTTTATCATCAAAGCCAATATATTCAGCACAAGCCAATGTATTCAGCACTCATAGGTTTCACAATCTCCCCCTTGATGAATGCATTGGCAACACCACTTAAGATCCGAACATTGGCTTATTCACATTAAAAGTTTTGAACAATTTCTCCCCCTTTGTAAAACGGAAATAAAATGAGAAGAAAAACAAATTCTCCCCCTGAGAAGAATCGTGCCAAAACAATTGTGAATATGTGATGTGTAATCAATTTCTCCCCATTGCATACTTATCTTTAAAACTTCACATATTATCTCTCCCCCTTCGACAATGTATTCAGCAAGGTACAAAAGAGAAATTTTAATTGTTACGAGCATATTATAACATATACATATAAAACAAAGCTCATCCAAGTCATACTATCAAGTAACTTACACTATCACATCAATGAGATACATAAAGTAGTGTAAGCCATGCTAGAGATCAAATGTAATTTCCAATTTAGCAAGTCATGATCTCACAAACTTAACTATTTCAAAACTTGAAAGCATGACATTTGTTGCTACATTTTATTATTTTTCAAAGCACAAATTTAGATCATATGATATCTGCAAGAGATTATATGCGCATCTGCCTTATTCTAACCAACCAGGCCAAGTCTATGTCATTTGACAATCAGAAGATTAAGGACATAGTTTTAGTCATACACAACTTCTTCCAAGTTCATATCTAAGTTCAATGATAAGCCATCTCAAAAGAAGTGTGATGCATGCATAATCTGTTGATCTTTTCTCAATTTATATTTGTTCAAAAAACTCAACATGTAAGTTGATTACTTGATTAATTCTTTATGATTAAAAGCACTTGTGAGCATGCAACAAGTTCAAGACAGCAAAAAAGTTCGACCATGACCTGATTTAGTGTAAGTAATTATTCCAATTACTATACATGGCTAAAACTACAAAATGTATAACACGAGTAATGTAGTACAAACTTTCAGCATGTAAAAGGAATCACAAAGTCATATATGTATGAAATACTATGCTCATATTATTTTAAGATCAGATTCACACATAGACTTCTCAAATTTGAAAACTCCCCCTCAATTTAAGCCATGAGGATGCATAACCTCTATTTCACTACGAATGTAACAAAAACGAGTGAAACCCAAAGGTTTTGTAAAAATGTCAGCCAATTGTTGTTCGATATCTACATGGTGAGCCACAATGTTTCCTTTTTAACATTATCACGGAGAAAGTGATACCTAATGTCAATGTGCTTAGTTCTAGAATGTTGCACGGGGTTTTTAGCAATGCAAATGGCACTAGTGTTATCACAAAACAGTGGAATACTATCTAGATCAACCCCATAGTACTTAAATGTTTCAACAATCGAAAGAATTTGTGAGCAAGAACTAGCAGCAGCTACATATTCAGATTCGGCTGTGGATTGTGCAACTGAGTTTTGTTTTCTAGAGGACCAAGCAACTAGTGAATTACCAAGAAAATGACAAGCACCGGAAGTACTTTTCCTATCAATCCTACAACCTCCAAAATCAGCATCGGAAAAAGCTTTCAAATTAACGGTTGAAGAAGGAAGAAAAATGCCAAATTCTTGAGTTCCATGTATGTACCTGAGAATCCTTTTGAGGGCTTGACGATGTGAAGCACGTGGGGAGCCTTGAAACTGTGCACAAAGACATACACTAAATTGTATATCCAGTCTTGATGTCGTGAGGTACAAAAGTGATCCGATCATGCTTCTATATTCTTTTTGATCCACGTGTTCACCATCTTCATCAAGTTCAAGTGTTGTTGATGTTCCCATTGGTGTCCGAAGAGACTTGCTTTTGTCCATGTTGAAGTGCCTTAAGAGGTCTTTTGTATACTTCGTTTGATGCACAAAGGTACCCTCTTTGGTTTGCTTGATTTGTAGCTCCAAAAAGTATGTGAGTTCTCCCATCATACTCATCTCAAATTCTGAACTAATCATAGCTTAAAACTTGGACACAAGATCATGAGAAGCACAACCAAAAAAAATATCATCCACATACACTTGAACGAATAATGAGTCTCATTGCCATGCTTAAGCACAAAAAGAGTTTTATCAACCTTGCTTATCGTAAACCCATTTTCATGTAACAATGTTTTTAACCTATCATACCATGCTCTAGGGGCTTGTTTGAGACCGTACAAGGCTTTAGACAGTTTGTAAACATGATTAGGAAAATCTGAATTTTCAAAACCCGGTGATTATTTGACATAAATCTCCTCATCTATGTAGCCATTAAGAAAAGCACTTTTAACATCCATTTGATAAAGCTTAAAACCTTTAGATGCAGCAAAAGCTAACAAAATTCTTATGGTTTATAATCTAGCAACAGGAGCAAAAGTTTCATCAAAATCTAGACCTTCAACTTGAGTGAAACCTTGAGCAACCAACCTAGCCTTATTCCTAACCACAACCCCATCCTCACTTTGTTTATTTTTAAACACCCATTTAGTTCCAATTAAAGTGTGACCTTTAGGTGGAGGTACATGTTTCCAAACATTATTTCTTTCAAAATTTTCTAACTCTTCTTGCATGAAAATAATCTAAGATTCATTAGTGAGTGCGTGTGATATATCTTTGGGTTCAAAAGAAGCAACAAAAGCAGAATGAACATGAGAGTTTGGATCGCAAAACCTAGACTGTGTGACTCGTTCGTGCAAGCTTCCAATAATTTGTTATGGAGGATGACTTTTGAGAACCCGGAGGGGAGTGGACACTTCACAAGCTTCTTCTTCTTCATGTTCATCACAAATCGATGAACTTGTGACTTGAGGAGGATCTGGACCAGCAATGGTCGTCGTTGGTGCTGGCTGTGAATCAAAATCAGGAGCTGGAACAATATCATTAGCTGCTGAATTTTTGGGCGGCAGCTCCATCTCTTCCTCATCTTCAATGAAAATGCTCTCCCCCTGCGGATATGGATCTGAAACTCCAATGTTTGAGCTAGTTCCTGAGCTAGCTTCACCAAAAGACACCTCATAAATCTCCACAATTTTGTTAGTGTCAAGTAAAAGCACACGATAGCCTCTAGTATGAGATGGATAACCAAGAAACATGCCATCAATGGATCTATGTTCAAATTTATCAAGATTACCATGTTTATTAACAAAGCATTTGCATCCAAAGACCCGAAAGTGTGAACACTAGGCCTATGTCCAAACCGGAGCTCATATGGTGTTTTACCTAGCTTAGCGCGCAAGAAAACACGTAACAGGCAGTTGCAATCGCATTAGCCCAAAATTTCCTAGGAGTTTGATATTCATCAAGCATAGTCCTAGCCATCTCAACCAAGGTTTTGTTCTTTCTTTCTACAACACCGTTTTGTTGAGGTACATATGGTGAAGAAAATTGATGATCTATTCCATTTTCAGCACAAAAGTGATCAAAAGATTGATTTTTAAATTTGGTTCCGTTATCACTTCTAATTGCTTTTAAAGATCATGGGTGATCAATTGATAATCTAAGAAATAAAGTTCTCAAGTGACTAAAATCTTCATTCTTAGATGACATAAAGTAAACCCAAGAGTATCTAGAATAATCATCAACAATAACAAGAACATACTATTTACCTCTGATAGATAGGACGCGTGAAGGTCCTATGATGTCAAGGTGCAAAAGTTGACCCGGTTCAGTTGTCATGATCATTGTGAGAGGAGTATGTGAACCTGCAACTATCTTAGCATGTCTACAAGAAGAGCACACAATTTCTTTGTCCCCTTTAAGCTTAGGCAGCCCACATATGCGATCAAGAGCACTAACACGTGTTAGATGATCAAAGCCTACGTGACCAAGTCTACGATGCAAAAAATATAAGTCCTTTGAATCATTAGCAACTAGACACCTATGTTTAGAGGAAGACATATCAAAATTAGCTTTAAAAACTCTTCCAAAGCGAGACATGTTAAAAATAAGCTCACTCTTTGAATTTACAACTTTGCAGCAATTTTTAGTGAAAATAATTTCCAGATTTTCATCTAGCAGTTATGAAATAGAAAGCAAGTTGTATTTCAAATTTTTAACAAGTTCCACATCCTTCAAAGTGTAGTAATTATTTACTCTAACCGAACCCTTAGCAATTATTGGAGTTGAAGAATTATCGGCAAAAGTAACATTCTCTACACGTGAAAAAAGAGAGGGAGGAGAACCATTCTTTGTTACCGGTCATGTGGCGTGAGCAACCTGAAGCACAATACGTCGATGACTCAATACTGGGGTTAGTCAAAAGGTATTTAGGAATCCAGTACTGAGTCACACGACGTCCAGCAGGAATAACATGCAAAGCTGAGATAAAACATCAGGTTTATGAGCCAAAGCTTGAGGATTTTTGTACCCAACTATTGCCCTACGAGATGTTACATGTGTAGCACAAAAAACAGTAGGTTTTGGAGCAACCTTTACATGTTTTCAAATCATTAAAGTAGATTGCATGTTCCTATCATTCGGTTTAGCAAGTGCAGCAAATTTTGCATGAAAGTTATGAGATCTAGCAACCATTCTTTCCTTTTTCTGGTGTTTAGCTAGTCTATAACAAAAATCTATGAAATTACCATCTCTACCATAGTAGGTACAATGAAATTTAACTTTGTGTTCATGTCTAGACGAGCAAGCAACATTTTTATTTGAAACTGAATGAGACAACACCCCTGCAGATTTGAAAACCACTTCTTTTTGTTTAGGAACTGTTTGAATCAAACCACTTCCTAATGACTTTACAATTTTAGGTGGATGTGCCTTAGCATGAGCATGAGAATCAAAACCTAAACCAGTTTTATCATTGTAAGACTTGGAAGAATTCAGCAGCAAGTTTAGGTTCTTATTCCCATTACAAAACCGATCTAATGTCCTATGCATGTTATCAAGTTTATTGGACAGATCAAGGCAATTTTCACATGAGGTTTTTCATTTTAATTTGCAATTGGAACAATATTTAACTTCATGAGAACGTAAAGCATTGTTCAATATAGAAATTTCATTCATAGCATCTTGTAGTTTCTTATCACGATCATCACAAGTAGAACAATGCAAATAAATTGTAGAACAGCTAGCATCTTTCAAGTTTTTATCATTAAGTGCAGCAAGACCTTTGTTTTTTTCAATTTCTAACTCAAGTTTATCAAGTGTGGAGGTGTGCGCACTTCTTAATGAGGACAATTGTTCATATATTAATTCACATGAGGAACAAGAATCATCACTAGGAATCAAAGATTTCAAACGATTAATTTCAGATTCTAGTGACTCAATTTTAACAGCATTGTCCCTAAGTTTTTTGTCCTTTTTCTTAATTATAACAGTGGCATGAGAAATAGCATCACACATTTCTTCGCAAGTAGGACATACCTCTTCATTGTTGCTGTTGTGTTCAGCCTCCTCCATACTTGATCTTGACTTGCCCGCCATGAAGCACAAGTTTGCCAAATCATCATCATCTTCGTTACTTCCAATGTTCACATCACTTGAGCCAAGTTCTTGAAGTGCGGAGATAAAACTGCTCACCAATTGACGTCCTGTAAAACCCTTCTTTTTCTTCGTATCTTTTGCAGAGGAGTGTTTTGTTCTTGTTTGCTTTTCATCCCAGGAAGTAGGACCTAAAAGGTTAGGGCAATCATAACCAACTCAAATCTTTCCATATTTGAGTCAAACCCGACTCAACCACAGCCTGAGTCCATAACCTAGTCGGTTGGACCTTGCCGACTAATTCTTTATGTCCACATCTCTTCATCACTCGGAACCATGTAGCCACGTCTATGCACTCCTTGCATACATGCAAACATCTTCCAGCGACATCCACGATACCTTCATATGCATTTTTCTTGATTCAAACATGTTGCGCAACCTCCCGATCAACCCAACCACAATTTTTCCCGAACTTTGTTGTTGAACCTCATCTTCTCCCTAAGACTAGTTCAATGGATCCCGTCACCAGCCATGTCTTGAACTCAAGCAACACCTACATATGAACAAACAACCAATTCGTACGAGCCCAAGTCCGCGACTTGACTCAAGTTAGTTCCAAACACAACACCTTATGTGAGCACCTCACATAAGCATGTTGCAAAACCACAGTAAACGATATCAGCCATATCAACCAAAATGCACCAAAAACTTAGCAAATGAGTACTAAGCAATATTTCCAACAAAGTAAAGCAAGTTCGAAACATTTCACAGAAAAAATAGGAACATTGCGATCAAGCTCCGAATCTTGCCAAAACTAACCGGAGCTTGAGCCGGAGCTTACCAAAGCTAGTACAACCTAGCGCCAGAGCTTACCAAAGCTAGTATAACCTAGCGCCAGAGCTAGAAAAACATGTTGGAGCTAACCAACATAAGTCGGACCTAGAGCCGGACCTTGATGATAAAGGTGTTTTGGTAGTATTCAAAACTTTTATCATCAAAGCCAATGTATTAAGCACAAGCCAATGTATTCAACACTCATAGGTCTCACACTCCCCGTCCCTATCATCAAGTCCTGACTAGAGTGAAAAGCATTGGAGTCCTCTGTTTCTCTCCTGAGTGCAAACCTCACCGCCTCTCTGTTCCTCCGACAAGCTCAAGATTTGGGTCGAGTCTCTTCATCCTCCCAACAGTGAAGTGGTGTAAGAATTCCCTCTACCTTCTTCAGATTTTGGTTCCCTGTTTCGTCGGCTACAACGGGTTATTTTGCAGTTTTGCCGACGCGGCCGTTTTGCCGCCGCAAGGAAGCCTACAGCCTCCCCGTCGCACCGGTGCCACGGGCCACCTCTCGAGCTTCTCCCAGAAGCAAATAGGATCGCCGAGACACCACCTTTCTCACGGTAAAAACGGTTCTTCGTTTCATCCCCTATCAAGCAAATGATTCAAATTTTACTTTCGGTCATTGCCCATGAATTAGCTAGGTTCTCTGTTCAATTCACATTCTATGTGCAACCATCCCTTAATTTGTTCATGGATATTGTTTCATACCTCATAGGGCACACACCTACCAATTCTCAGTGAAAACAATTGACCGGACCTAGAGTATTTCGAGTTTTCGTAGCCATCCTAGGAAAACTAGTCAGCTTACTGTCAGAGTTGAGGTTTCCGGCCATTTCACTCCTATTGCACTCCATTTTCGTACTCACATTGATCCAAGGAATCTTTTAGATTGTTTCCCGGGTCGTTTGAGCTTGATTTAAGGATTTCCGACCATCGTCGGAACCCTAGTTCCGCCGTCGCTGTCGTGCGCTTGTCTCCGGTCGTTGCCGACTCGACTGGACCTCACAAGCGTGTTGCGCGTCCGATTTTAGGGCTAGGTGGCCAAGACTGAGCCAAGAGGAGCTCGACGCAGCAAAGCCGGCGGGGTGCCGCCGCTGCTCCGGCAAGGAGCGTCGCCTCCGTCGCGAGGTTGAAGAAGTCGGGCAGGTCCCACGCGCCAGTGAGTGTGTACCCTCGATGGGATCTGCTGCGGCTAGGGATCAGGTGCGGCTGCACGGTTTGACCCCGTGGCCCTCGTTGCGGCCCAGTTGCGATTGGCCCATTTTAAATGGGTGGGACCGGCTGGGTTTATTAAAACTTTTCCTTTTACAAATAATTCCAGATTTTGAGCAAACTTCTAAAATTCATTACTCCTAGTAGACTTGCTCAAATAATTCCAAATAAATTATGGTAGAATCATCTTGATCCCAACTTTGCAATAGTGCAATTTTTTGGACATGAAAGTCCCAGAATTTTCATAATTAATTCCTTTGAGCTAATTTACTGGGAAATTAATTACCCTGTGTTCAGCTAACTGGATAATTCCCAATTTTGGTCAGGACAATCTTTAAAATAACCTTGATCTCCAGTAAAACTTTCAAGTTCATTGGACTTAATTTACTGGGTTAATTGGTGTTGCAATTATCTATGTTCTTTGAAAAAATGAGAAATGTATTGAAAAATTTCCAAATTTTTCCCCAAACTTGTAAAATCAATTTCTCCCTGTAGGAAGCTTCGAAAATTATGAATAATATTTTCCTAGAACTAGTAAGACCTCGTCTACCATGATGATCCAATGTTAGCCATGACAAAGCTCCAGATTTAATACCAAATTTCAGAGAAGGCTTTTTCTTGTTGGAATTTTAGAGGCAACAAGCTTCCTTGAACATCTCCAATTTTGGTCCAGATCTTCCACATTGAACCTAGTATCCACTATAAAAATCCCAAAGCCAATTAAAATCATATTCATACCTGATCAGTGTTTATAAGATCTTTTATATAGTTCACTATCACTCATGTACTTTATATATTGCATATCATATAGTGACCAAGATCGAGGAGGAGCTGGAGGCCTTGGACTGCATCCTCCCAGAAGCTAACTTTCCCTCTAACTTGCAACCAGGCAAGTCCCGGTTTGCATTTAAGGGCTATTTTAAAATTTCTATTTGTATTACTTATGTCTAGGATAAGTTTTGTGCATTAGGGCTAAGGTGCTTGTCACTCCACTTGCATGACCCACAAATCCCATGGAGTATTGGTTAGGTCTACAACTTGATGAGTAGAAAATGCCATGCTAATGTTTTGAGGAATCCAGTAGAAGTCAAGTAGTTGGAATCCACTCGCGAGATAGGATTTTATCACACGGGATGAATTTTATCAAAGAATGGTTTATGGATATGAAACTGAGACCGAGCAGCGGGATAGGATGAAGCGAGACATGGTCTCACGTGCGTAGCCCTGCTTGTGTCGATTGAGGACCGATCCATGTGCGGCCCTGCTGGACAAGTTTGAACTGTACCGAATGCATACTGGCTATATGGAAACCTGGAAACAGATGTAATTAGTTAACCTCAGTGTCGAGGCTTACCCTACCATTTTATAGGAGTGGGTTGAGAGCAGCAAGGTGTAAATCTGCCGGCGAGCATAGAGATGTTCCGTGCGGGGACCTCCTGCCCGTTACGGAAGGACCGGTTTGATATTTTGTTTTCGTTTGAAAGGTTGCTGCATACAACAAACATAGTATTGAAGTGTGATTCGCCCCACTTCCAAAATAGGTGTATGTGACGTGTTATCCGGGTGTTTACTGATTGCAATCACCATCCCTCGGGGTCATTTGAGCACCGCTTGTTCACTACGTTGTGACGTAGTAAATATTGAAGAAGCTAGGAGAATATGATATATTGAATTATAATTGCTTTGCAACTATGATTGCTATAGAATATGCTCACTAAATTTAATTTCATTAAACTTTTAAGCTGCTGTTAATAACTTGAAAATTAAGGATCAACATTTAGGCGAGTCATTTACTGCTATATCTATTCCTATGTTAAGTATTCCTGCATGTAGAGTTCCATATTTAGGTGAGACGGTTAAGTCTTGTTGAGCCTTCGTTCTCACAGTTGCTTTATTAAGTTGTTTATAGGTGAGAAGTATTAGGAAGGGCCCAAAGATGAGGCGATGCCCCCGTCGGGGTATACCGCCAAGTGGGACCCCTACACGCCGCCGTAAATTGTTGCGTGCTGCTAGTGTGTAGCGTCCTGGGCTGGACGGTTGCACTTTTGCAGAGAGTTTAGCTATGAGTATTATCTTCCACTGTATATTAAGTATTGTAAAAGGCTTCCACTTTTTATATAAATAAAACTTTGTATTTTTTCATATTCTTTTCGTGTGTGATGTTGGGTGCCGCATTGCACGGCACACTACAAGGATTCCGGTTTATCGCAACGAAAAAATTTGTCGCAATAGGTCATTTTTCATCGCAATAGGTCACTGTTGTAACAAAAAAGAGTGTGGTGATAGTTTTTACGAATCATCATAATAATTCCCGTGGCGATAGGTTATTGCGGCGCCTTGACATCCGTGGCAAATAGTATGATATTGCAACGATTTCATATCAGTGGCAAATAGGACGCTATTGAAATGATTTCACGTATTGCAACGATTTAACGTATTGCAACGAATAGTATGGCATTGCAACGAGTTCAAGATCGTGGCAAATAGTACGGTATAGCAACAATTTCATATTCGTGGCAAATAGTATGTTATTACAACGATTTAGTGTATTGCGATGATTTAACATATTGCAACGAATAGCATGGTATTGCAACGATTTCACATTAGTGGTAATTGTATGTGGTTGCAATGATTTCACAGCCATGGCAATAGGACGGTATTGCAACGATTTCACATTCGTGACAAATAGTATGTTATTGCAACGATTTAGCGTATTGCGGCGATTTAACTTATTGCAATGAATAGCATGGTATTACAATGATTTCACATTCATGGTAATAGTATGTGATTGCAACGATTTCTCATTCGTGGCCAATACTACAGTATTGCAACGATTTTCACAGCTGTGGCAAATAGTACGATTTTGCAACGATTTATGGTATTGCGACAATTTAACGTATTGCAATGAATATCACGGTATTGCAACGAATATCACATTCGTGGCAAATAGTATGGTACTGCAACGATGTCACAACCGTGGCAAATAGTATGATATTGTGGCGGTATAACATTCATGGCAAATAGTATGTTATTGCAACGAGTGCACAAACGTGGCGAATAATAGTGTATTGCAACGATTTCAGATCCGTGGGAAATAGTATGGTGCTGCAATGATTTCACATTCGTGGCAAATAGTTTGGTATTGCAACGATTTCTTATCTATGACAACAGGTTCGTAATACAACGTTTTCTGATCTGTGGCAATAGGTTTCTAATGCAACGTTTCCTGATCTGTAGCAATAGGTTCGTAATGCAGAGTTTTCTGATCTGTGGCAGTACGGTTGTAATGCAACATTTAATGATTTGTGGTGATAGAGGTGAAATGAAACATTTTCTCATCTATGGCAATAGCGTTGTAATGCAACGTTTTCTGCGTGGTGGCAATAGCAGTCTGGTGCAACATTTCTTGAGTCGTGGCCAATTGTTTATATTGCAATGTTTTGTAATTCGTGGCAATAACTTCCTATTGCAACAATTTATCATTCATGACAAGAAATTTGTAATGCCACGTTTTATAATTAGCGGCAGTACAATCCTAATGCACCAGGTTTGAAAATTAGTGGCAACAGAATCATGAGTTTAACAATAAATTTCCATCAATTGATATTGCAACACGCATAACAACACTCAAGTATTATGTTGTTCGTGATGTGTTTGCATGTAATTTTGCCTAAGCTGACCGGGACTAATTGTTGCAGCAGGTGGCTTTTGGCGGTTCCTTTGGTGGACCTTTTGTGAAGTGGTCTCCATCATCATTTTGTGCATTTCAGCCATAGAGACGTGCATGTCCGGCATTTCCTTAGTTGTTTGTTCACGATCAGCTGCTATCTGACCTTGTAAGTTCTTGACTTGAACGTTTAACTCTTCATTCTTTTGGTTTATGCAGTCCATGTGGGTGGTTAAGCTATCATTTCTTCCTCCCAACTCTTGCACTTGGTGATTGAGGCCTGCATTTCTATCTTCTAAGTTTCGAACTTGGTCGTTGAGGTGTTCAGACATCTGGATACGCATACGTTCACGTTCAGGGCCAGTTTGGTTAGCCATATAACCACTCCCCCGAACCTGTGATCCTGCACAACCGCTTGAGGATCTATAGCAACGCTGGAAGATGTGGTTTCTCTCCTCATTTGGAATTGGGCCTCCCTGCTCAGCTTCCATGTCGTCCACTTGGGCACGTGTCTGGATCTATATACGAAAAAAGGTCACAAGTAAATTGCAAATATTTATTTAATTAGGGATTGTTTGAAGGGTTACTCACATGTACAGCTTCTGCCAGCTTGTTTGCCCAGTCACCGTTCTCCAACAAATGGCTTGCCTCCCACAGTTGTATGTCATCGGGTTCTTCTCCGATCTCTGGGTCTCGCTACATAAAATACAAGTAAAATTCAACATGTCGGTATACATATTGTTTGCAGCGCAAAGTAAAAGCGTGATTTATTTTTCATACCTTGTCGTAACTAAGTTGGGCGTAGGATTTGGAGCCAAGCAAGTGACTCGCGTTTTGTCTTCTTCGATTTTGAGAATTGGTCCTGCTTATTGACTCTAATAATTTTAAGAATTAATTCCACAAATGAATGTAAATCAAATATTTTTTGTATGATGCGAAGCTATTAAAAATTTAGCTGACCTTGAATCGCTCAGACCCAAAATATTCTATTAGGTGCAACCACTCGGGCGCCGTTACATCAGCAGACTTGTTTCATATACTTCTTAATTGGTAGAATAAATCTTATAGGTGGCATGCAAAGTCGAGCGCCACCCCTTGTAGCACTCACCAGCAATTTTCAAAATTTTCTTGCGCTCTCCGGTTTCCTCCATGTCCCAGGAGTCCAGTACATTGTATAACAAGTTGCTATAAACGTACAAGATGGAGATTGTAAGGAAAAATACTTGTGTGGGGGTGTGACAACACTGACCAGAATGTCTCGTACTATATCTCTCTTGTTACTATGGCCAACCTCTGCCCACTTTCTTACACCGCTGAGGGATGCATGTCTTTTTGTAAACATAACCACATCATCGACAAAGTGCCGCTGATTAATACCAACCGCAGCACCCAACCTAGAGGAGAACTGAATTGGTAGCTTCACATGCTCCGTTCTACTAACTTGAGATGCATAGCGTATTCTGGCATCCTTAAGTCCTTTAGCCACACTTCTTCCTAGCTTCCTTCCTTCTGTTACATTGATTCAAACAGTAAACAATTAAAGCAAATTACCGCCTAACCAAGTTTAGTATCATGTACAAATAGTGTGAAAAAGAAGAAAAGTTTGATGTTCATACCATCTTCAGGACGAGTGTGGCAAATACGAGCGTGGGACGACCGCATCCCAACACCATTTTGCTATGTAGTACTCCCTCCTGGTTTATATTAATTGCCGTATTAGCCAAACAAATGAATTAAAAATGAACTAGTTAGGACTGTCTGAACGACAACTATTTTGATGGGGGGGGGGGGCGTACATTGTTGACTTCTTGTTGCTGTTCATACCCTAAAATGAACCATCAGGTACACATGTTAGTGACGCTACTGCACTCGTAGTATTGTAGAGGATTTTCAGTCCAGCAGCGAAGCAAGCAAGACTAAGGGGGCGGGCATGCAGCTGGCAACGCTAGACTAGACAAAGATAGGGTTCGCCGATTTGGTCTGACTGACATCAGCTGAGTGCGTCTCGAAGAGAATTATTAGTTGCAGGGCAAGTAATGAACGCCAACGGTAGCAGGTGGCGAATGCAAGACGGACAAGGCAGACAACATGCGGGATTGAAATCCTCTGCAGTACTGCACCTGCATTAGCTACCACTGACATGTGGGCCCATGAGACATTAGGTCCACTTGTCAGTCGGGGCTACTGTAGGTGCAGTACTGCATAGTCCCAGCTTGCAACGCTTAACAAAGCGAGGGTTCATTCTGGCGGAGATCACCAGGAGCAACTCTCGAGGAGGATTGGTGGCAGGGCGAGCGATGGCTAGGGATTTGCGGGCGGTGGGGTCATCATGGCACGCGAAGGATGGGACATGGCAATGGGCGAGGGAGACACGTCAGGGAGGACACTGAAGTGACCAACAGCAGGGCGTGGGCGCCGGTGCCGGCCGGAGTGGCCGGTGGCGAGAGAGCACAGCGTGCAGGCATCATAAAATCACGCCATCACACGGGCTAATGAACTGTTAACTATAAAAACCACTAAGAAAGTAGAACCGCAAGGCATGCTAAAACAATTAGTAGAGCCTGGGAAAGAGTGCAAATGATCATGATACACCCGTCATCAATACATCTAAAGGACAGAACGTAGTCTCTCAAAATGCTTCAAATTCAAAGCTGAAGGAGTAAAAAACTAGTCCCTCTTTATTTCTTTGTTTGACGTTCGGACATCAGTTCCAGTTCATTTGTAGTTCACTTTTTTTGTAAGAAATGTCAATTAAAAAGATAAGGAGGGAGTAACATGCTCTGCCAAAACAAATGGCACGATTGAGAGGCAGGTAGTATTGTGATGTGATATTGGTAGTTGGAAGCTACCGATAGAGTTGGAGTGGGACATTTTTTAAGCTCCAAAAGTAAAGTTATGCTGGGGCGGAAGGAGTATTTCTAGTTTGTATATCTATACTTGTTGTTGGTTCATGCATCGTAGTACCAGGGAGTGAAGAACCTCGTGCTTCCTGAACATCATGTGTTGCAATATTCTCTGCATACCATGCAAAGGATTTAATGTTTTCTAAATTTTTTTAATTTTGATAGTAAACATATTTATAGTTATACCAGGTGCTTGTTGGCCACCATGAATGCTTGTAGATGACATCACGGTTTGATGTCTTGTTCCTAATGTAAAGAGCATTGTAAGTAGTCACTCAAAATAACAGTGATAATGTCAGATTACATGACCAACATATATTTTGGATCAGACAGTGTGGTTTCTATAAACTGCAGTTTTTGTTTCGAACAGAAGAATTAGAAATGAAGGAATAGAAAAAAACGTACGATCCGAGAAAGCCACAAGAAAGAAAAAATGTAAAAACCATGGGAACTGAAAATCTTAAGAATACAAATTTGTAAAACAGGAATGAGAGTACAACATTTGGAGTGGTTGATTAGATAACCCGTGTGTCATTCACTTCTAAATCCAGAAATTACATACTACCACCGGTTTTTAGTATTTGTCGTTCCCGGCCAGGAATTAAACTAGAAATACACTACCGTAATAAGCTGTCGGAGCGACATTTATATTGGGACAGATGTAGTATATGCTATATATATATATATATATATATATATATATATATATATATATATATATATATATATATACATACATACATACATACATACATACATACATACATACATACATACATACATACATACATACATACATACATATAACTAAATTCGTGAAACAGATGATCACATTTCTTCTTTGTTAATTTATTTAATCTTCGTATATCAGGATGGATCGTGTAGAACTCAACTAGCCCAAAACTGCATGGATCGTGTAGAACCAAGCCAATATAGCTCTATAAAAAGATGGCATGGATCGTGTAGTTTACTTAGCACAAAACTAGAGTCCGGGATGTGATGTCGCAGGGAGGTGTTGGCTACGACGAGGTTTGATAGAGTCCGTCAAACTTGGTCGCCCAGCGTTGGACCCAGGAGTCAACACTACCAAGAGCTTCGATGCATCACTGCGAGATCCATGGGGAAAAAATTATAAAAACCGTGGGAAATGAAAACACGGGAATTTCTTAGGAATACAAGTATGGAACACAGGACAGAGAGACAACACATTTGGAGTATTGCGAGACCACCAGAAGGGCAGGGCAGCGGTGTGTTGGGAATGGAGGCCAATATTTCCATTTATACTCATCGTGGCTGAAATAGGGTTACAATAGGCGGGACTGAAATTGGAGGCGCGGGCAGTGAAAATTGAATTGTCAAAATCTCTATTGTGGTGCGCCAAGAAGAACATAAAAATTTTCCCGGGCGTGGAGAATTTGACGCTAGCCGTTCCCTTGTGCACGCATGCAATCGTGATTAATTACATGTCATGTCGCGTCAATTCCTGCACATGGTGTGTGTAGCTAGAGGGGTAGACTTCTTCGGACAGCTTGCTCGCTTCTTAATTCATCTTTGTTGCCATGATGGAGATCAAAATCTAAAATCAGTCATCTGCTAGCTAGTGGGACATTCCAAAAAAATACGAACAAAAATATGAATCGCCAAATGTATATGTGCTAATGCAAACGATATGCAAATATAGAACACCTAAGTGCACGAAAGGACGATGGCAAACAATCAGCATTATGTAACATTAATCACAATGAAATGATAACATGTAGTATATACTACCACTAAAAATACATTTTCACATGCGCCAACTACAAATGAAAAAATTGAGTGAAAGAACACAAAAGAGGAGAAACGCAGCCTCAACCACGATATCTATAGAGTTTCAACCAAGAGTTGTCGATTGTCGCAACACAATGAATTCTTGGCTAGACATTGAACAACAGTTATCTCGTCCCTTTTTCAGAAAGGAGTTGTTTTTCGATACTGCATAGAACGCATTATTCATGAACACAAAAGGCATTTATCATTAAAATAAAAACAACACATATATTACAAATAAGAACTACGAAAGCACATAGAAAAAAAGAAAAAAAAACTATAAATACTACTCTACTCGGAGTCGGAGGAGATCTCCTCCACCTCCTCTGTCGCCGCCGCCTCCTCCTCCGCCGTCGCTGCTGCTGCTGCCTCCTCCGCTGCTGCCGCCGTCGCCTCCTCTGCTGCAGCCGCTGCTGCTGCCTCCTCCGGTAATTGAGTTCGAAGCTTCCGGGCGACGGTCTACAAAAGATGCTGGCGGCCCTCCACCCCAGCCACCTCCCCGATCGTCTCGTAGAGGACGTTGAGACGACCGGCCACAAACCCTAACCCGAAGTAGTAGTGGCCGGCCGTGTCCATGCTGGTGCTGACGAGAAGTTTCCCAAGACCCATACGGTCACACGAGCGAGATGTATCAAAAAATACATCCCGCGCTAATTTGTCGAGCATTTTTGCGCGCCCGGCGGTGGCGGAAAGGTGCTTGGTGGCCTCATTCAGGCACCGATCAAGTTCATCAAAGCAGTGTTCGACGAGGCGGACAGTCTCCTGAACCCAAACGAGGTGAGGAGGTGCGGGCGCTGTGGGCGGAGAAGGGGACGAAGGAGGTGCGGGCGCCGCCTCCAATTCCACCAGCATTGGCTACGACAGAAATGGAGAAGAAGGAGGTTCGGAGGACGTCGATGACCTGGAGCGCTTCGGTGCGGCGCTACCCATTTGTGCGGTGATGGAGGTGCAGAGAAAGAGGGAGAGGTGGTCGGCGATGGTGCGGCGGTGAAGCAAGAGAAGTTTGGAGGCTACGATCGATGGATTGGTGCGGCAGAGACACAAGAGAACGGGTGTGGCTTTATAGCGGGTCGTGGTCTAAGTGTGCGAGTGCAGATGATCGGACACTTCAAAAATAGTGCTTTCGAACCGGTGGGTGGGCAAACCACGGTATGCCTCCTCTAAGTTATCGCAACGGCTCGAGGCGTCCCATCTCGGCTTCACAGGCAGTTTTTTAATTTGATACGCAAAGGGTAATGGGTATGCAGTGGCCC
This sequence comes from Tuctoria greenei, assembly GCA_036927565.1. Taxonomy (NCBI): domain Eukaryota; kingdom Viridiplantae; phylum Streptophyta; class Magnoliopsida; order Poales; family Poaceae; genus Tuctoria; species Tuctoria greenei. The sequence goes on from JAYESD010000009.1 coordinate 58,859,254, forward strand.
ACCTGACATACTTTGTAGGTCCATCCGGCGGTGTTTCAGTTTTTTAGTTCCAGTTTTTAAGTTTGACACGCAAAGGGCCCATCAGCCCAAGGAATATGCAATGTTCCAGTTTTTTTCAGTTTGTCACGCAAAAGACCTTGATCATGTTTCATGACGTTACGTGTTTTCTCTTTTTGTTGAAAGATCATCATATATAGTTGAAAGATCATCACAAAACACAAGAAAAAAGTACAAGACGATGAACACACCACACATTCATTCATTAACACACACACACACACACACACACACACACACACACACACATATATATATATATATATATATATATATATATATATATATATATATATATATATATATATATATATATATATATATCACAAACCCTCGTTCATGTTTTTCTAAGGTTGACACGCAAAAGACCTTGATCATGCATATTTTCTCTGTATAACATGCACTTGAAAACCTCGCGATCATGTTTGATGACAACATTATTACGTGTTTCTCTGCTTTTTGTTAAAACATCATCATATATAGTTTGAGGCTCGTTGATCATGTTTGGGGCGTAGCATGCATGGACAACTAACATGCATGTGAAAGACCTCGGTTCATGTGAAATAACATGCATGTTTTTAAAAGCAAGATATAGTGTTTCCTCAAGAAAAAAAATAATTTTATTGGAGATTGGGCACACAAGCAGAAAAGCTAGAACTTGAGCGATGCACCTGCGAATTCCATGCCGGGATGACCGACGGCAGCCGATCAGCAAACTCAATGGTTAGATCAGTAGTCGCGGGAGAGCAGCTTGCGACCGACCTCGAAGGAGACGAAGGCGTCGATGCACGCATAACTGATCTGCTCACCGGAGAGATTGTACTCGTCCCAGTTGCTCGTCCTCACCCGGTAAGGCTTCTCCATGTCGGCGCCCATCACGGCGCTTGCGATGTCCTTCAGCCCCGCGCGACGGAGGCTCGGGCGATCCATCTCCTCTGCCGCGAGCTCGGCCAGGTCCACTGTTTTGGCCACCTTCAGCTGCCAGTCCTTCCAAAGTCTGTCGGCGTCACCCTCCACGACCACGCCGATGAAGTAGTAGTCAAAATCGCTGAGGAAATCTTCCAGCTCGTCGGGGAAGTAGTCGGCATGGATGACCTAGAGGATGAGGCAGCGATGACCGACGTAGGGCTGCAGAACGATGACGGGGTTCTGGTCGGCAGAGTAGCTGGGGCGCCACTCGACGTCGAGCCCGACGACGAGCTTGTCAAGACGCCGACGGTGGATGGAGAGGACCTCATCGAGCCAGTCCTCCACCACCTCGCCAGAGGACGTCACGAGGGTGGTGATCACGTCTTCCTCGTACGTCACATCGTACACCTGAGTCCCCGCCATTGGGTCCTCTCTCTGAAAGTGCATCTAGGACTCCCTTGTGGGTTTTGGATGATTTATGACAAGCAATTGGGATCCTAATCCTTTTGTTGAGATGAATGCAGGCAAATGATGAAAAATGAGCAAAATGCCAAAAAGAAGGGAAATGAGAAGCAAAGTAAATGTGAGCTCAAGAAGAAGAAAATAGTAGTTTATTATGTATGGAGTGTGTTAAGGAAACACATCCAAGAGCTCAATCACTTTCAAGCACACACACACAATGCACAAAGTTATACAGGACCGGACTAATCCGAAAATAGCCAGACTAGTCCGATATCACATTCTGCACTAGATCGGACAAGTCCGTGGTGGTCACCGGACTAGTCCGGTGTGCTGTGAGCAGCAAACCCTAAGTGTCCAGGAATATCGGACTAGTCCGTTTGAAAATGGACTTGTCCGATTTCGCTACTGGAACTCTTCGGACTAGTCCGATTGCCATCGGACTTGTCCGGACACATGAAACCCTAAGTGTTTAGAATGACAAGTCCGCACTTGGAGGACTTGTCCGATTTAGATCAGTGTGTATATCGGACTAGTCCGTGTAGACACCGGACTTGTCCGAAGTGGATCAGAATGAATATCGGACTAGTCCGGATTACAACGGACTTGTCCGATTTTGTGTGACTTGTGCATTGTGTTGAGGACTAGTCCGCATTGGGGAGGACTAGTCCGAAGTGAATCAGAAAGATATCGGACTAGTCCGGTGGGGACCGAACTTGTCCGATCTAGTGCAGAATGTGATATCGGACTAGTTCGGCTATTTTCGGACTAGTCCGGTCCTGTATAACTTTGTGCATTGTGTGTGTGTGCTTGAAAGTGATTGAGCTCTTGGATGTGTTTCCTTAACACACTCCATACATAATAAACTACTATTTTCTTCTCCTTGAGCTCAAATTTACTTTGCTTCTCATTTCCCTTCTTTTTGGCATTTTGCTCATTTTTCATCATTTGCCTGCATTCATCTCAACAAAAGGATTAGGATCCCAATTGCTTGTCATAAATCATCCAAAACCCACAAGGGAGTCCTAGACGCACTTTCAATCTCCCCCTTTTTGGTGATTGATGACAACCAATTGAGATTTCACAAAATAAGGCAAAAAATTGAGATTTTCATAAAGTATGCACATATGACTCAAAAATACATCAAGCAACAAGAGAATTATTCATATGTGCATTCTCTATGGTGAGATGCATACTAAGTGCATGAATACATTGAGAATGACAGAATTTACATTAATCAACCGATACAAAGTGCATATGACATTCCAGGAGCAAAAATGCAGTTTTCATCACATACTCGCAAATAAATTGAGCAATTCATCACAGGACCAAACTTAATAGGAAAACAGAGTTAAACTATTACAATCACAAATAAAAGATAAAGAGAACTCTCTCCTCGCACCCTACCACAGCTAAAGCTAAGACTCCCCCTCAATCTCTTCCCCTTTGGCATCAAGACACCAAAAAGAAGGAGAGGAGGGTCCTAGGGTATTCACTCTTCACTGTCGGTCCTCTCGTCATCGTCTTCATCTTCTTCGCTTTCCGCTTGACGAGGAGGAGAGGGAGGATGAGGAGCAGAGCTGCTCGAGCCTCCAATGCCAAAGTAGGCAAGCTCGGAGGGGTTCAGAGGCCCGAGCTCGGTGATGTCAAGATCAGAATCTTCAGAAATTACTGGAGATCCAATGGGGTTGATCTCCAGCTTTTCACTCAGTTGCTTCACGTTGGCTTTGATGTATCTCATATCCTCCTTCCTCTTCTGATTGAGTTTATGAAGCTTTACTTCAGTCTTCTTGCAGGAGGAGAATATGGCGGTCAGGTACTTGAGGATCCCACTAGCTGATCCTCTCTGAGGGGCTTCCCTGGAGGTAGGGACAGCCCTGGCAGCATCTCCTTCTCTTGCCGGTGCCTCAGGACTTGAGGCCGGCGAGGGAGCAGCCTGGACACTCATAGGCTGAGGCTTCTGAGGGCTCAGAGGAGTGTGCTCCACATCCTTCACGAACTCAATACCTGTAACTTTCTCAATCATAAACATCAGGTAGGGAGCATAGCCACAGGACCTATTGGGGGTGCTTGAGATGTTGACCATGTCATTCCATATGTAATCTGCAACATCAAACTGCCTCTTCTTGCTTATGACCCTCATTAGAGTTCGGAGGTAGCCCTGTACACTCCCTGCATCCCCATCCTTGGGGGCAATGGTCTTCCGAAGAACTCTGTTCAGGACCACAAAGAAGGGCTTCATGTTCTTTGTGGAGGGAGGAACATACTTGGAGTTGGGCTCATACATGAACTTCATTCTGTCCTTCTCAATGACCCCTATGTTGTGGATGATCAGCCTGTCATTGTCAGAGGTGTCCAGATGAAGCAGATTATTGAAGTCCTCTAGAGTGATACTATACTTGGATCCGTGGGTCATCCAAGTCACACTCTCTTCATCTTCACTCGAGAAGTGGCACGTTGCATAGAACTGTGCAATCACCTCATCATTCCAGTTATGCCTGAAGGCAAAGAGATCCTTCAGGCCATGCCTCTCAGCTGCTGCAATAACACGCTGAGCACTTCTTCTTCTCTAGGTAGGCCCAATCAATCCACTGACTGCGCACCACCGGAGTCTTCATTGGCAGGTAAACCAGCCTGTAGAAATCTGCATGGAAGTTTGTCCAAAACCTTCCATCAGCTGCCTGCTTTGGCCTTGCATAGCAATCAATACTTCTGAGCTTGGCTGCCACATCACTGCCTTTCCCATTGAATTTCTCTTCATTGGGGTCCCGAACCCCTTCCTTGGGAGCATGGAGCTTCAAGGGCCCAACTGGCCCCGTTGCTACTCCCTTGCCCTTTCCTTTTGCTTAACGAAGGCCGCTTGTAGACGGAGCAGCCTTCGAGGCGGCCTTCTTGACACAAACCTTCCTCCGAACTTGGGGAGGGGAAGTAGCAGGCTCGGAAGGTCTTTCTTGGCGTTTCTTGCCAAGTCCTGCCGAGGACCGAGGTGCCACCTCGTGGTCCAACTCGGCCTCAAAGTCGGAGATCTCGTTGTCGGAGCTCGACATGATCTGAGAATGATTGAGCAAGAATAATGACAAGTTATACAAGGCATTGGTAAGGCAAGATAGCAATGGATGACATTAAGGAATTAAGGAATTAGGTTTCAGGTTCAGAAACATCGGACTTGTCCGGTGCTCAGGCACGGACTAGTCCGGGGTACCGGACTTGTCCGTGTATGGACCGGACTAGTCTGGTGTTCATCCTCAAAAACCTAACAGATTGGTCAAGGGATGATTCCTAATGCAAATCTAGTCTAGCATACACGTAGTACATCAAATAAGCATGTATCTAGTGAAGGATGCTAGGCTATACGATCAACAATGGAGAAGAACAAGATTTCTAGGGTTTTGAAGAAATTTACTGAAGGAATCGATGGAGGCTCGAAGTGTTGGGGGTTGGAGGTCGGACTAGTCCGATAGCTTCAATCCCCAAGAGGTCAAGCTCGATCTCCGCCTAAATGTGGACTTTTTCGACGGAGGGAGGAGAAAATCGCCTTGGGAGCTCGAGCGCAAGAGAGAGGAGGCGTGAGCAAAAGTGGGGATGAGGAGATTAGGGTTTGGTGGCGGCTAGGGTTATGGACACGAAAAATCGGACAAGTCCGGACATGACCGGACTAGTCCGAAGTCATCCGGAGACCTATATCGGACTAGTCCGTGGTATATCGGACTAGTCCAGCCTAACCGGCACTCTGCAGACTAGTCTGCATGGGCGGACTAGTCCAGGTAACCACGGACTAGTCCGTGGTCACCAGGAAAGAATTGCATAGCCCATTCATATATATTTGAAGGTTCAATAATAGAGAATAGAGGGGCAAAACAAATCAAGTAATCTTGATGAATTTGACCAGTAAGCATACAACAATCATACAATGATCAAAATTCATCAAGTAATTGACATAGTTTTCGAGAGAAAAATGGAGAGGGATGATTTTCACAATTCAATCAACATTTTGAAGCAATCATACAGGTATGCAACTTTTTAAGCCACACTCCGAGAATCAAGAATATTTAGCTCATTTTGGAGTTCGCAAAAACGCTTTTCATCAAGTGGCTTGGTGAATATGTCGGCCAATTGTTTTTGGGTGTTGACATGTGAGATGGTTATGTCTCCTTTCATGGAATGGTCTCTCAAAAAATGATGTCTTATGTCTATGTGTTTAGTCCTAGAGTGCTCAACTGGATTGTGGGCTATTTTAATGGCACTCTCATTATCACAAAGAAGAGGAATACGGTTCATATTGTAACCGTAATCCCTTAGAGTTTGTCGCATCCAAAGAAGTTGTGCACAACAACTACCGACTGCAACATACTCCGCTTCGGCTGTGGATAATGCAATGGAATTTTGTTTCTTAGATGACCAAGAAACTAAAGATCTTCCTAGGAATTGGCATGTGCCAGAGGTGTTTTTTCTATCAACTTTGCACCCGGCATAATCTGCATCGGAGTAACCAATGAGATTGAATTTGGAGCCTTTTGGGTACCAAAGACCAAGGTTGGGTGTATGAACTAAATATCTCAAGATTCTTTTTACGGCTGTCAAATGACATTCCTTGGGGTTGGCTTGAAATCTCGCACACAAACATACACTTAACATAATGTCTGGCCTAGATGCACATAAGTAGAGTAAAGATCCAATCATGGAGCGATATACCTTTTGGTCGACGCTTGGTCCATCTTCATTGAGATCCAGGTGGCCATTCGTAGCCATGGGAGTCTTTATGGGCTTTGCCTTGTCCATGCCAAACTTCTTGAGTATGTCCTGCGTGTACTTGGTTTGGCTTATGAATGTTCCTTCCCTTTGTTGCCGCACTTGGAATCCCAAGAAGTACTTCAATTCTCCCATCATTGACATTTCAAACCTGTAATTCTACTAAAATTTTTAAAGAAGGATTGGTTAGTTGACCCAAAAATTATATCATCAACATAGATTTGGCAAATAAAAAGATCATTATCTAGATTCTTAGTGAATAATGTATAATCTACTTTGCCAATTTGAAAACCATTATCAATTAAGAAATCTCTAATACACTCATACCAAGCTCTAGGAGCTTGTTTGATGCCATAGAGAGCCTTACGTAGTTTATATACGTGGTCGGGGAACTCTTCGTCTTCAAACCCGGGTGGTTGCTCCACGTACACCTCTTCCTTGATCGGTCCGTTGAGGAAGGCACTTTTTACGTCCATTTGATACAGCTTGAAATCATGGTGAGTAGCATATGCAAGTAGTATTCTAATTGATTCAAGCCTAGCTACTGGAGCAAAAGTCTCATCAAAATCCAAACCTTCGACTTGTGAGTAAACTTTGGCCACAAGTCGTGCCTTTTTTCTTGTCACCACTCCGTGTTTGTCTTGCTTGTTGCGGAAGACCCACTTGGTGCCCACTATATTTGCATTGGGTCTTGCCACAAGTTCCCAAACCTCGTTTCTCTTGAAGTTGTTCAACTCTTCTTGCATTGCCACCACCCAGTCCGGATCCTTCAATGCATCCTCAGTCCTGCGTGGTTCCAAAAAGGAGACAAACGAGTAATGCTCACAAAAATTAGCTATACGAGATCTAGTGGTTACTCCCTATTGGATGTCACCGATGATGTTGTCGATTGGGTGATCCCTTTGAATGCATTGGTGTACTCTTGGGTGTGGCACTTGGAGAGTTGTGTGTTGGTGATCATTTTCTTCTCCCCCTGAGTGGTTGCCCTCGTTGATTTGTTGATCATCTTCATATTCTTGTGATTGATCTTGTATAGAAGCTCCCCCTTGATTGTTGATCTCCTCTCGTGGTTCACTTTCCTCTTGTATTTGTGACGATGACTCTTGTGGTCGAACTTCGCCTAGAGCCATTCTCTTCAATGCTTGATAAGGAGCTTCTTCTTTACCTAATTCACATTGATCAACTTGCTCCTTTTGGGAGCCATTAGTTTCATCGAACACTACGTCACGTGCCACTTCAACAAGTTCGGAGGCCTTGTTGAAAACACGATAGGCATAAGTGTTCGAATCATAACCAAGCAAGAAACCTTCATCGGACTTCGAAGCGAACTTTGAAGTCCTGGGCTTATTGTTCAAAATGTAACATGGAGAACCGAAAACTCTAAAATATGAAATGTTTGGTTTGTTACCGATGAGTAGCTCATAAGGAGTCTTCTTGAGTAGTCGATGAAGGTAGAGTCGATTTGCAGCGTGGCAAGCGGTGTTAATTGCTTCCGCCCAAAATTGATCTGAAATCTTGTATTCATCGAGCATTGTTCTTGCCATCTCTATGAGCGTTCGGTTCTTCCTTTCAGCAACTCCGTTTTGTTGTGGAGAGTATGGTGCTGAAAATTCGTGCTTGATTCCCTCCTCATCAAGGTACTCCTCCACTTGTATGTTCTTGAATTCCGTGCCGTTGTCGCTCCGAATACTCTTGATCGATAGTGAGAACTCGTTTTGCGCTCTCTTGAAGAATTTCTTGAGTGTCCCTTGTGTTTCTGACTTGTCATGCAAAAAGAACACCCAAGTGAAGCGGGAAAAATCATCAATAATGACTAAACTGTATTTATTACCGCCGATGCTTATGTAAGCAATTGGACCAAACAAGTCCATATGAAGTAGTTCGAGCGGTCTTGTCGTAGTCATGATGTTCTTTGCGGGATGATGTGCTCCAACTTGCTTCCCGGCTTGGCACGCGCTACAAGGCCTATCTTTCTCAAAAACAACATCTTTCAAACCTCGGATGTGATCGCCCTTGAGGAGTTTTTGAAGATTCCTCATACCAACATGTGCTAGCCGTCTATGCCACAGCCAACCCATGTTGGTTTTTGCAATCAAGCATGTGTCGAATTCGGCTTTATCCTTGTTGAAGTCAACAAGGTAAAGCTTTCCCTTCAACATACCCTTGAATGCAACGGAACCATCACTCCTCCTTGAGACGGTCACACCCTCGTTAGTGAACATGCAATTATAACCTTTGTCACATAATTGAGATATGGACAGCAGGTTATAATCTAAAGATTCAACATGTAAAACATGAAAAAGAGGGTGTTCAGAGGATATTGCTATTTTACCGGTACCGAGGACCCTTCCTTGACTATTATCTCCGAAGTAGATGCCTTCGTTTGGGTCCTCGTTTTCTTCATATTCCACGAACATCCTCCTTTCTCCGGTCATGTGATTGGTGCATCCACTGTCTAGCACTCATTTGGATCCACCGGAGGAGTAGGCCTGCAGAAACAAATTATGTCTTGGTTTTAGGTACCCAAGCTTGCTTGGGTCCTTGGAGGTTAGTTACAATACATTTGGGCACCCACACATGGGGTTTTGTGTTCCCATGGCGTGGCCCAGCATAATAAGCATAAACTTTACCAAGATTGTTTCTCATTAATACATAAGAGGCATCAAAGGTTTTGAACAAAAGTTGTTGTTGTTTGTTGATCGAACTAGTCTGGGTGATCGGACTTGTCCGTATGACCGGACTTGTCCGGACCACAACCGGACTAGTCCGGTGTTCATGAGAGTTTAAGTTTTTAACTTTCGATTTACCAGATTGTGATGGTCCTCCCTTCACAAAGGTAATCTTTCCCTTGTTATTCTTATGACTTCCAGCATTTTGCTTTCCATCATAAGAGTAAGCAATGCCATACTTGACATTTGGAGGTCTTTGGACCAAGTATGCACTACGTGCATAGTTGATCCTCTCCTTGTCAAATATTCCACATTGGGTAGGATTTTTATCCTTTGTGGAGGTAGACTTTTCCTTCAAACTGGTGTTGATTTTACTACATTTGTACATATGAACAAGATTAGTTGAAGTGGATTGAGAAGGTAGACTTGAAGAGGAGGAAGATTCACTTAGCTTGAGTGACTCAACTTGCACTTCAAGGATCTTGTTAACCTTGATCAGGTCATCAAGTTGATCCTTGATTGCAACGTTTGAGTTGGTTAACTCCAAGCAAGTTTTCTTGTTTGAAGCTAGCTCAAGCTCTAGTGAGCTGTTTTTCTCCTTTTCAAGAACTAGAAGATTGTCAAGTTTGACATACTTCTCCTTTTGGGAGATAATCATGTCCTCTTGACGATCAATTAGCTGTTCCTTCTCAACAAGTTGGTCAAGTAAAAATTTCATTTTAGCAGCAGTTTTTCCGTCTAATCCCATTAACATATCTTCATCATCACTATCTAGTTCATCATTACTTGAGTAGGAATGCATGGAAGGAGTTTTGATGTTTACCTTGCGTTTACCTTCCTTTGCCATGAGGCAAGTGCCATGTCCCTTCTTTGTACCGAGCGTGGGGAAGAGTGTGGGTTTCTTGGACGTGCTTTCAATGGCTATGCTAGCCATCTCTTCTTCATCGGATGATGAAGACTCATCGTTTGAGTCCCACTCCTTTCCAATGTGTGCTTGTTCAGCTTGTTTCTTCTTCTTGAAGAATTTCTTCGGTTGAGGCTTGACTTCTTTATTCTTCTTCTTGTTGTCCTCATACGGGCAATCGACTATAAAGTGGTTATACTCACCACAGTTATAGCACGCCCGCCTCATCTTCGGCTTTGTCCTCTCTTTGTACTTGCCTTCACTTGATTTTGTTCCCTGTCTTTTCTTCAATATTCTTTTGAACTTTTTCATGAACAAAATCATATCCTCTTCATCCAGCTCACTGCTTTCATCATCGCTGTCCTCCTCAAGCTGTGCTTCTCTTGCTTCCTTGGATAGTGGCTTGAGTGTGGACTTTAAGGCAACTCCCTTCTTCTTGGCCGATGTGAGGTCGGCTATTTCTTTGACGTGCTTGGCTTGTTTCTCCATCATTTCAAAGATGATGATTTTGCCAAGCAGCTCATCTAGAGTCATCCTCTTGTACCCGGGACTCTCTCTGATCATAGAGCATAGTGTGACATTGCGAGGCATAAAGGCTCTAAGGATGAGCTTTACAACCTCGTGGTCATTCCACTTCTTGCTCCCATATGATCGAACCTTGTTTACAAGTGTCTTCAATCGGTTGTACATGTCCTGGGGAGACTCGTCTTCCTCAATTGCGAACCTTCCAAGGTCGCCTTCGATCATTTCAATTTTCGCCTCCCGCACATGCCGGTCACCTTCATGGGCTGTTTGTAGCGTGTCCCATATTTCCTTGGCAATCTCCAGTCCGTCCACCTTTGTGAATTCATCTCGACTTAGAGAGGAGGTGATTACGGCTGCGGCTTGAGCATTTCTGTGGATGGCTTGCTCTTGACTTGGGGTGAGCTCTTCGTCGTCATCTGGGATGTCTATTCCTGTGCACACAATATGCCATAAACTTGGGTTAAGGGAAATCAAGTGCATCTTCATATTTTGCCTCCACATGGAGTAATCACTCTCATCGAAGTGTGGGGCTTTTCCAAGAGGAATAGATAGATAATGGCTGTTATTTGAATTTAAACGATCATAGTTAAAAGGATATTGAGAGTAGTCGGTGTGACTACTCCCCTTCTTCTTTTCTTCAACTTTGGCTTTCCCTTTGGAAAGTGCTTTCTTCCTGAGGAGTGCTTTCAGCTCCAGCGTCTCCTCGTCATCATCATCGAAGTCTTGAATTGCTTCGAGATACTTTTCCAGCTTTTGGTTCTTGTCGTTGTTCACTTCTTCCTGGTTGTTGATTTTCTGAACTTCCTTCATGTCCGACATGATCTCTTCGAGTGGTTGCACTCTTTCTTGAAGAACCTGCTCTGATACCAATTGAATGTAGGCCAAGAGGGGGGGTGAATAGGCCTTTTTGAATTTTTCTCGGTTCCTGTAACACTCAACAACACAAACAATACCAGAGATATCGGACTAGTCCGGTAAAGTGCGGACTAGTCCGGTTTTCACGGGCTAAGTTGATCAAGTTCAGTTAATTTAATTGATTCATTAATGAAGGCAGCGGAATATAGACTTAAATGACAGTTTAATAGTTGTATGTCAACTTCTATAACAATTAAGGCTCTTGTTTAACAAATTAACTCAAATTGAACAAAATGAATCAAACCCTAGATTAAGTTGATCAATTAAGATGAAGAACACAAAAGGACAAGACACAAGATTTATCCCGTGGTTCGGCTACCATGAAGGCAACCTACATCCACGTTGAGGAGCCCACAAAAGGACTGGGTCTTCTCCAACCCTTCCCTCGTCGGATCGCCACGAAGGCCAATCCTCTTCCACTAATCACAAAGGGGTAAATAACCAAGTTGAAGGGGCGTTCTCACACGTTGAGAGCTCCCTTGATTGCAACTTACAAAGCCACCAATAACACACTCGAAAATTACAAATTGAAACGCAAGAGTGTGTTAGAGAATCAAACCAAGAGCTCAAAGATGTGTGCCAAGTGTCTCTCCAATGATCTAGAAGTGATCTTTAATAGATTGATCGATTTTGCACTTAATTTCGTGGAGAGAGGTGGTTTTTGAGTCTCTTGGGAGGTGTGACGGCGCTAGAGTTTCGAGAGATTGTGAAAGTGGGCCGTGCACCTCTATTTATATGGGGTTTCTAAAAGTGACCGTTAGGGTTTAGAAAGATCGGACTAGTCCGTGGTGGTCACAGGACTAGTCCGGTGTGCTGTGAGCAGCAAACCCTAAGTGTCCAGGAATATCGGACTAGTCCGTTTGAAAACGGACTTGTCCGATTTCGCTACTGGAACTCTTCGGACTAGTCCGATTGCCATCGGACTTGTCCAGACACATGAAACCCTAAGTGTTTAGAATGACAAGTCCGCACTTGGAGGACTTGTCCGATTTAGATCAGTGTGTATATCGGACTAGTCCGTGTAGACACCGACTTGTCAGAAGTGGATCAGAAGGAATATCGGACTAGTCCGGATTACAACGGACTTGTCCGATTTTGTGTGACTTGTGCATTGTGTTGAGGACTAGTCCGCATTGGGGAGGACTAGTTCGAAGTGAATCAAAAAGATATCGGACTAGTCCGGTGGGGACCGGACTTGTCCGATCCAGTGCAAAATGTGATATCGGACTAGTCCGGCTATTTTCAGACTAGTTCGGTCCTGTATAACTTTGTGCATTGTGTGTGTGTGCTTGAAAGTGATTGAGCTCTTGGATGTGTTTCCTTAACACACTCCATACATAATAAACTACTATTTTCTTCTGCTTGAGCTCAAATTTACTTTGCTTCTCATTTCCCTTCTTTTTGGCATTTTGCTCATTTTTCATCATTTGCCTGCATTCATCTCAACAAAAGGATTAGGATCCCAATTGCTTGTCATAAATCATCCAAAACCCACAAGGGAGTCTTAGATGCACTTTCAGTTAGGTACCGCTGCGCCCAATCGCATCACAATGAAGACACCGCAGGCCTACCCCACTCCGCCAAGTGGGTATCTTACGGCCACAGGAACAGTCAGATGGGACATTTCCTTCAATTATCAACGACTACGCATGGGCCACTGGCGACCGAGGCGGCAAGACGATGAGACTTCAAGCCACGGTCAGAGGAAGCTTATGCAAGAAGCCTTAGATCTTTAGGATAAGATTGCTCTGGGGCCACCTATCAGGCTTTGGACCCCACTTGTAAGGCATCTGGCCTTTTCTATAAAAGGACCAGACCACCACTGTCGAAATGTTAATGCGACACTTCCCCCCGATCTGCTAAGGATCAGCCCACGATGGTTCTTGTTCGGCGGGGCTTAGGCCTCAATCAAGTGTACGAGCGCGTGAGAGAGTATGAGACGATGGTTTTTACGTGGTTTGGTCCACAACGAGCATGACACCCTACTCCACGGTGGATTGTATTGCTAGTGAGTGTGTATGCGTGTGTGTGTGATGTTCGGTCCTTTGTAATGGTGGCGGTCCGGGCCTTTTATCGCTAAGGTCGGACGCCTTACAAGTGGGGTCTAGGGCCCGACAAGTGGTCCCAAGGCGATCTTATCCTAAAGATCTAAGGCTTCTTGCATAAGCTTGCTCTGACCGTGTAAGACTCGCCGTCTTGCCGCCTAAGTCGTTAGTAGCCCATGCGTCATTGCAAACAATGGCAGGGGATGTCCCGTACAACTGTCTTTGTCGCCGTAAGCTACCCACTTGGCGGAGTGGGATAGGCCTGCGACGTCTTCACTGCGATGCGATAGGTCGTAGCGGTACCTAACATTAGGTGTGCGCCGCGCCATGCGTCTGGGGAAGCCATGTATCTTCAATCCTTGACAGGGACAAGGCGCACCGCCCTCTTAACTCCCGCAACCCTCCGTTCAGGGCAAGTGGCTGGACTACATGATAGCTCGAGACCTTTCCTCCGCAGAAGGGGTCGGGTCTCGTCCTGTGGTCCACGTGGCAGCTCGGGAGCACATCTCTGCGGAGCAGGTTAGATCCCTCCTTATGGGACACGTGGTAGCACCAGAGCCCGCCTATACGGGATGTGGCCCGTCTGATGTCTCGGACCACATGGCAGCTCTGGAGCCCTGTCTCACGGGGGAGAGGGATCCTTTCCGGCTGAACATGTGGCTGCTTGGGAGCTTGTCTTCGAGGGGGGAGCTGAACTCTTCTTCGGGGTCTCTTGCAGGTACCTCGGACCCCGTATCTGAGGCCAACGGGTCGGGGTCTTCTGAACACATGGCGCCCTCAGACCCTGCCTCTGCGGAAGACGGGGTACATAGGCGGCTCTAGCTTGTGCGCGAGGGTACTCGGTATGCCGGGTATCGACAGTGGCCCCTGGGTCCACCTTGGGGGGAGGCGACGAGCCCGAGGGTGGAACCCCATCGTGCTTTCCCGAGCTCCCTTTTAATTTCTTCTTGATCAGTCGAAGTAGTGCACACCTCTGCTGTTTTGACCACACGTCCCTCTCTGTTTGAGGGCTCGTGGTGGCAGGATCTTTGCTTGATGTAGTTTCTTTACCGCGACGGTTCCCAATGCAACTGCTACACTTCTGCTCCTTCTACTCCCACCTTTATGGGAACCACCGAGTTGCCTTCTCGGGTCCATGCCCCTTTAAGCCAGTCTCTCTGACAGAGGACCTGGGCCCCACCGTTAGGGACGTTACGGTTGAGCAGAGGGTTTTGACCTCAAGCAATCTGCTCGGTGCGCTCGAACGCCTAACGGGGAGTTAAAAGGAAAATTTTAGGAGCAAAGGTGTTTCTTCCTTACACTCTCCCCAACGTTCGAGCCTTTGTCTTCCACCTTGTGCACCCACTCTCTCCCCACCTTTGTGGTTCTCGACTCCTGCCCCAATGGATTCAGCCTTGCCTCTTTCTCGCATTGTTGATGTAGCGCCTGTGAGACGCCTATTCGGCTGGGAGGACGAGGACCGGCAGGATCTGATCCGCCCAAGCACCCCACCTCTGAAGTTGGGGGAGAAGGAGATTGTCTTCTTCCAGGCGTACGTGTACTCCGGGTTCGTTCCCCCAATTTCCTCCTTCCTAGTGACACTCCTGTAGTCATAAACCCAACGTGTATGGGGATGCCCTATCTTTCGATGAGAGATGTTGGTAATGAATGAATTTGGTCGAGGCCGACGTTGGCTGCCCGGCTACCACAACCAGAATGGTGTGGCGCCTTGAGCGATAGTTACACCGTCTCCTGGTAACTATGATTTGGGTGGAGGTCGACGTTGTGCTACCCGACTACAATAACCACAAAGGTGCTACGCCTTAGCGATAGTTACACCGGCTCCTGTTGTTGCTGTTCTTGTCGTGCCAAGAATAGCCTTGAACCTGCAAGCAATCGAAGAACAAGATAACAAACAAACACTCACGGGTGTGATAAGTTGGGGTTCTGATTCAAGTAGTCGGATGGTATCACCGACACTTGCGTTACAAGGAAGTAGCAATGGTTAAACTTAGAGAAAACAAAACCCAAGTTCTTCCTATATCTGCTAGTTGTTTATATAGAGGAGGAAGACTAGAACTCAGGATGGAGTCACGAGTCTTGTTCGGCATTTCCTAAGAAGCTCAAACGTCATCTGCCTTTGATTCTTAATCCAGAGGAAAGTAGATGAAGAGACCTTTCCAGCAAGTACTTATTTGCATTAAACAACCTTGGGAGTTGAAAGTTATGCCCCTTTTAAACTGGTACTTGCTGCAGTTACGAGAACCCCTTGGGTGGAGCAGCCTTCATTGCATTAATACCTCCATTCCTCCTAGCTGGATCATTCCCAAGCACCTAATAATAACAAGGTCATCACAAGGCTTTAATAGTTCCCCATTTGAAGGATAATTACTTTGAACATCTAGGAATGAATTCACCTGATAATTAAGTTGACGTGCATGAGCGCGTGTTATTGGACCTTGATTAGCTGCAAGTGGTGAATGGGCTGCTGTTGTGGTTGTATCAACGGTAGTGATGTCCTCATCATCCTCCCCTTCTTGCAACTGAGTCGCTCTCGACTCAAATGTGTCTTCCCCGCCCACATTTGTTTCAAATCTGCAATATTAAAAGAGGAAGTAACCCCAAAATGTGCAGGCAACTCAATTTTATATGCATTATCATTAATTTGTCGAAGCACTTTGAAGGGTCCAGCAGCTATAGGTAGCAATTTAGATTTTCTCAAATCAGGAAATCTATCGTTTCTCAAATGCTCCCAAACCAAATCACCAGGTTCAAAAGTAACATGCTTTCTACCCTTGCTACCGGCTTGTTGATACTTAGTGTTCATGCTCTCAATGTTTGCTTTAGTTTGCTCATGCATTTTAAGAATTAATTCAGCACGGCGAGAAGCATCAAAATTAAATTTCTCTAAAGGTGGCAGAGCCAAAAGATCAATGGGAGCACGAGGGATAAAACCATATACAAATTGAAAAGGGCATAATTTAGTAGTAGAATGCAGCGAACGATTGTAAGCAAATTCACTATGAGGCAAACATTCTTCCCATAATTTGATGTTATATTTCAGGACAACCCTAAGCATGGTAGATAAACTACGGTTCACTACTCCGGTCTGTCGATCAGTTTGAGGGTGACAAGTGGTAGAAAAGAGCAATTTTGTCCCCAACTTAGCCCATAAGGTTTTCAAAAAATGACTAAGAAATTTGGCATCTCTATTTGAAACAATAGTGTTTGGAACCCCATGCAAACGAACAACTTCTCGAAAGAACAAATCAGCAATATGGGTAGCATCATCAGTTTTGTGGCATGGTATGAAGTGTGCCATTTGGGAAAATCTGTTCACAACAACAAAAATATTATCCCTCCCCGTCTTTGTTCTAGGCAATCCTAAAACAAAATCCATAGAAATATCCTCCCATGGAGCACTAGGAACAAGGAGAGGAATGTATAAACCATGTGGATTAAGACGGGACTTAGCTTTTTGACAGGTGGTACAACAAGCAACAAACCGTTCCACATCTCTTCTCATCTTTGGCCAAAGAAATGACTTGCTAGGATGTCTTCCGTCTTCTTGAAACCAAGGTGTCCCATCAACCCTCCACCATGTGCTTCATGTAATAGTAAGATACGCACAGAACCAGCTGGAATGCATAATTTGTTAGCTCGAAACACAAAACCATTAGTGAGAACAGACTTGTTCCATGTTTTTCCTTCTTTACATTGCAGCAACACATCTTTGAAATCAGCGTCAAAAGCATATTGTTCTTTAATTGTTTCCAAGCCAAAAATCTTAAAATCAAGTTGGGACAATATATTATAATGGCGAGATAAGGCATCCGCAATGACACTATCTTTTCCTTTCTTGTGTTTAATGATACAAGGAAAGGACTCAATGAATTCTACCCACTTGGCATGCCTACGGTTCAGGGGCAAAGCACATGGTTCGTCGTGAAGTGAGAACAAAGCTTCTTTGCAAACAAACACAGAGCAGATTGCAGCATTATTTTTTAATTTAAACAAATCAGATTTGAAGCAAGAAAACAAGCACTGTTCAATTTTATTCTTCTTCTCATGAGCAGATTTGGAATTGTCAGTCTTAGGGTGTACCGATTCATTTGAAACATTTGAATTTCATTTTGAGTAGATTGCTTATTTTTCTCTTTGCAAGCTCTAGCAATGTCATCCTTCAAAATAGCATCAGAAGACGTAGGGTGCAAAACAAGCTTCTTCTCATTATGCATGAAAGATTGTTCATTTGATTTTCCATGATGTAATGTATCTTTATCAAATTGCCAAGGTCGACCAAATAGCATAGAGCAAGCTTGCATAGTTACCACATCACAATCAATGTAATCATGGTAGGAACCAATTGCAAATTCGACACGAACCAGACGTGTTACCTTAAGCTTACAACTGTCGTTGAACCATTGGATGTAGTAGGGATGTGGATGTGGAAGTGTTGTCATCCCAAGATTCTCTACCATGGCAACACTTGCTAAATTATTGCAGCTTCCTCCATCAATAATTATGCGACACAATCGTTCCAAAACTACACACTTAGTTTGGAATAGATTGTGTCATTGGTTCTGTTCAGCTTTGATCATTTGGGCACTCAAGACACGCCTCACAACAAGACTCTCATAGTGGTCAGCATGATCAGCCCCAATGTGCTCTTCATCATCATTCTTCTTTCCTGCATCTTGTGCAGCAAGCATGGCATATGTTTCATCATCTAAATCACTAGCGGATAAGTACTCACCATTCTATCGTATAATCAGCACACGCTTGCTTGGGCAGTCCCTTCGTAGGTGCCCAACACCCTTGCTCTGGACGCATTGAATGTCTTTTGTTCTCCAGGTGGAAGCGATGGAAGAAGAAGTGTTGGCTGCAACTTGGGTGGATCCTTTTGTTGTCTCGATAGCACGCGAAGGTGCTGATTTTGAGGTAGTCTCGGGCAACGATTGGAAGCATCGTCCGGAGAGTCATGGTTAAGACCAGCAGCACTTGAGCTGGACTGCCATGAGTTAGTTCGACCTGCAGAAATGTTAGTTCTTGTGTGTCGTCCCTGCACTTCTCTTTCAGCCTTACAAGCAAGATGGAATAATTGAGTGACGTTAGTGTATTCCTTATAAGCCAATATGTCCTGAATTTCTCTTGTTAAACCACGCATAAACCTAGCCATTGCAGCCTCTTCATTTACAACTAGGCCACATCGCATCATGCCTATTTGGATTTCTTGATAGTATTACTCAACGGATTTGTTGCCTTGCCTAAGTTGTTGTAATTTACAGCAGCTCAAGGGCATGATTCACTTCAAGGCATTCCAAGTTTGTGGTACGGTAGCTGGATTTTTAGTTTGATATTCATGCCACCAAACAGAAGCAAAGTCAGTGAATTCACTAGTGGCAGCTCTAACCTTTTTATCATCAGGGAAATCTTGGCATGCAAATTTTTGATCTACTGATAATTCCCAAGACAGATATGCATACAGATCATATTTACCATCAAAGGGTGGTATGGAGAATTTAATGTTGCGTGGGGAATCATCATTGTCACGTACCTCACATCTTAGGGCTCGACCACCCATACCATGTTGGTCGTGACAGGGCTGCCGTCGATACCTGAAAGGTCCATCATCAAGCTCGGTATCCGCTGAATACTCTGCCTCATCATATCTTGCAGCGCTGCCAACAGAGCCGTGGCTGTCATCAACAGGTCTTTGCCTCTCTTCGCGTCCAACCTGTTCCATCCTCTCCAATCGCTCAAGAAAGGAATTACAACAGCAAGCAGATTAATCCTAGCAGTTGCCAAGAGGTGGTAGGACACAATCACTTCCTCACTAGCAAGAAATCAAGCTCTTACAAGTTCTTACCACGCGATGTAGGAGACGCCGACAAACAGCAAGAACAACAACAAACTGTGGCTGCCAGCACAATCATATGGTGTTGTAGATGATTTTGTGGAGCTCTAGGTGGCTCCTAGAAATGAGTTGCACAAAGGAAAAGCTAGTACCACATTACTCACAACAAGTTGAATAAACGTTCCACGATGGTACTGTGCTGGTCCTAGTCTAAACCGTGATAGAGACGCGAGTCGTTACTCCACGTGATGTTTAAAATTACTGTAGTAGAAAGGTACGAACAAAATGAACGTTGTGTTTTAACAAAACGTTCAAAACAGCAAGTTGAACTCCGAAACTTGAGACAAATGTTACACAAACAGTTTCTTTTTTTCTGTACTGAGAAACTTTTTCTAGCAATTTCAATCAGTGCGACTTTTCTTTCTTTGCACGTGCCTTTTTCTTGCTGATCCGTGTGGATTTTCTTTTGCACTTGCCTTTTTTTTTCTCAACTTTGGGTAGGTAATGAAAATGGACTGAGAACAAAGTGGCACGAACTTGAAACTCTAGCGGTGAAAAACTTAGGACCAGCAACTCGACACAAAAGGCAATCGTGAATTCAACAAGTCGAGAGCTAAGTAGCAAAGCAAAAGGCTCAAAGTGTTTTTAGGAATTTTAGAGCGAACTTTTGTAGGCAAAAGTGGACAGTAGGTAAATGAAGAACAAGGAGAAGGAAATCTCTCACCGAGCAACCTGAAATCTGATACCACTTGATAAACCCAATGGGTACGGGGGATGCCCTATATTTCGATGAGAGATGTTGGTGGTGAATAAATTTGGTGGAGGCCGACGTTGGCTGCCCGACTACCACAACCAGAATGGTGTGGCGCCTTGAGTGACAGTTACACCGTCTTCTGGTTACTACGATTTGGGTGGAGGTCGACGTTGTGCTACCCGACTACAACAACCACAAGGGTGCTGTGCCTTAGCGATAAGTACACCGGATTCTGTTGTTGTTGTTCTTGCCGTGCCAAGAACATCCTTGAACCTGCAAGCAATCGAAGAACAAGCAAGAATGAGATAACAAGCAAACACTCACAGGTGTGATAAGTTGGGGTTCTGATTCAAGTAATCGGACGGTCTCATTGACACTTGCATTACAAGGAAGTAGCAATGGCTAAACTTACAGAAAACAAAACCCAAGTTCTTCCTATGGCTGCTAGTTGTTTATATAGAGGAGGAAGACTAGAACTCACGATAGAGTCACGAGTCTTGTTTGGCCTTACCGGAGCAGCTCAAGCGTCATCTGCCTTTGATTCTTGATCCAATGTAAAGTAGAAGAAGAGACCTTTCCAGCAAGTACTTATTTGCATTAAACAACCTTGGGAGTTGAAAGTTATGCCCCTTTTAAGATGGTACTTGCTGCAGTTACGAGGACCCCTCGGGTGGAGCAGCCTTCATTGCATTAATCCCTCCATTCCTCCTAGCTGGATCAATTCCCAAGCACATAATAATAACAAGTTCATCACAAGGCTTTAATAGTTCCCCATTTGAAGGATAATTACTTTGAACAACAAAGAATGAATTCACCTGATAATTAAGTTGACGTGCACGAGCGCGTGTTATTGGACCTTGATTAGCTGCAAGTGGTGAATGGGCTGCTGTTATGGTTGTATCAACGATAGCGATGTCCTCATCATCCTCCCCTTCTTGCAATTGAGTCATCCTCGACTCAAATGTGTCTTCCTCGCCCACATATGATTTCAAATCTGCAATATTAAAAGAGGAAGTGACCCAAAATGTGCAGGCAATTTCATATGCATTATTATTAATTTTTCGAAGCACTTCGAAGGGTCCAGCAGCTCTAGGTAGCAATTTAGATTTTCTCAAATCAGGAAATCTATATTTTCTCAAATGCACCCAGACCAAATCACCAGGTTCAAAAGTAACATGCTTTCTACCCTTGCTACTGGCTTGTTGATACTTAGCGTTCATGCTCTCAATGTTCGCTTTAGTTTGCTCATGCATTTTAAGAATTAATTTTGCACGACGAGAAGCATCAAAATTCAATTTCTCTGAAGGTGGCAGAGCCAAAAGATCAATGGGTGCACGAGGGATAAAACCATATACAATCTGACAAGGGCACAATTTAGTAGTAGAATGCACTGAACGATTGTAAGCAAATTCAATATGAGGCAAACATTCTTTCCATAATTTGATGTTATGTTTCATAACAGTCCTAAGCATGGTAGATAAACTACGGTTCACTACTTTGGTCTGTCCATCAGTTTGAGGTTGACAAGTGGTAGAAAAAAGCAATTTTGTCCCCAACTTAGCCCATAAAGTTTTCCAAAAATGACTAAGAATTTGGCATCTCTATCTGAAACAATAGTGTTTGGAACCCCATGCAAACGAACAACTTCTCGAAAAAATAAATCAGCAATATGGGTAGCATCATCAGTTTTGTGGCATGGTATGAAGTGTGCCATTTTAGAAAATATGTCCACAACAACAAAAATACTATCCCTCCCCTTCTTTGTTCTAGGAAATCCTAAAACAAAATCCATAAAAACATCCTCCCATGGAGCACTAGGAACAGGGAGAGGCATGTATAAACCATGTGGATTAAGACAGGACTTAGCCTTTTGATAGGTGGTGCAACGAGCAACAAACCGCTCCACATCTCTTCTCATCTTTGGCCAAAGAAATGGCTTGCTAGGATGTCTTCCGTCTTCTTGACACCAAGGTGTCCCATCAACCCTCCACATGACGATCAACTTGCTCCACTTGGGAGCCATTAGTTTCATCAAACACTACGTCATGTTCTACTTCAACAATTCTGGAGGATTTCTTGAAGACATGGTAGGCGTAAGAGTTTGAGTAATAACCAAGCAAGAAACCCTCATCGGACTTAGAAGTGAACTTCGAAGTCCTAGGCTTCTTATTTAGGATGTAGCATTTGCTCCCAAAAACACAAAAGTAAGAAATGATGGGTTTGTTACCGGTTAGGAGCTCATAAGACGTCTTCTTAAGAATGCGGTGAAGGTACAACCGGTTTATGGTATGACAAGCGGTGTTAGCCGCTTCTGCCCAAAACCAGTCTGATGTCTTGTATTCATCAAGCATGATTCTTGCCATCTTAATGAGGGTCCTATTCTTCCTCTCGGCCACCCCATTTTGTTGAGGGGGGTAGGGGGCCGAGAACTCATGCTTGATGCCTTGTTCATCCAAAAACTCTTCAACTTGAGTGTTCTTTAATTCGGTGATATTGTCATTCCTTATGGACTTGATACTTAAGGAGAACTCATTTTGAGCTCTCCTCAAGTATTTCTTGAGGACATCTTGAGTCTCACTCTTGTCATGCAAAAAGAACAGCCAAGTGAAACGTGAAAAATCATTGATAATTACAATACTGTATTTGTTACCACCAATACCAATGTAGGCGATTGGACCAAAGAGGTCCATGTGTAGAAGTTTCAATGGTCTTGTTGTCGTCATGATGTTCTTGGATGGATGCTGGGCCCCAACATGCTTTCCGACACTACATGGCCTATCCTTTTCGAACACAACATTCTTCAAACCACGGATGTGCTCGCCCTTAAGGAGTTTGTGCAAATTCCTCATCCCAACATGGGCTAGCCTTCTATGCCAAAGCCATTCCATGTTATTTTTTGCAATTAATCATATATCAAGTTGAGCTTTATCCGCAGAGAAATCCACAACATAGAGCTTTCCCTTGAGTACACTCTTAAAAGCAATTGATTCATTGCTTCTCCTTGTGACAGTCACACCCTCATTAGTGAATAAACAATTATAACCTTTATCACACAGTTTTGATATGGACAAGAGGTTATAATCAAGTGAATCAACATGTAAAACATTTGAAAGAGTATGATTAGGGGATATAGCAATTTTACCGGTGCCAAGGATTTTTCCTTGGCTACTGTCCCCAAAATAGATTCCTTCACTTGGATCTTCATTCTCCTCATATTCTACAAACATCTTCCTCTCTCCAGTCATATGATTAGTGCATCCGCTATCAAGAAACCACTTGGTTCCACCGGGGGAGTATGCCTACAAGAAATATTTAAGTCTTGGCTATAGGTACCCAAGCAGTGTTGGGTCCTTTGATGCTAGTCAAGAGGCACTTGGGCACCCACACACAAGGTTTACGACTCTTGCGGTGTGGCCCAACATACCTAGCATAAGCTTTGCAAAACTTGTTCCTCAATAACACATATATGAAGCATCAAAATCATGGAACAAGGGATGAGGTTCCTTATTAGGCATTTTAGGAGATGTAGCAATGTTCTTTTCCTTGTTGTTGTTATATGAACCTCCTTTGACAAAAACAAACAAGTCTTTGCCATTCTTGGGAGTTTTGGCGTTTTGCCTCCTCTCTCTAGAATAGCCAAGACCATCCTTGACAAGGGGATGTCTTGTGTTGGTGTATGCACTATGTGCATATGCCATCTTCTCCTTGTCAAAGATGTCACCTTTCAGTGCTTAGTTGTTTTGTGCCACCTTAAGCTCATCATTAAGTTTTAGAATAAAGTTAGAGCATTTACAAGGTTGAGATGTTTCATATTTGATATTTGTGGAAGATGAGCTTGTAGAGGAAGAAGGTGCATTGACCTTGAGAGACTCCACTTGCGTTTCAAGGATATTGTTAACTTTTGTCAAGATAACAACTTCATACTTAAGCACAATTGTAGTGTTCTCAAGATTTGAACAAGTTTCCTTGTTCAAAGCAAGTTCACGCTCAAGTCCATTGCTTCTATCTTTCAAGCTCCAAGAGCTCCTCAAACTCTTGACATCTCTCCTTTTGTTGGATGAGCTTGTCCTCTTGATGGTTAATGAGCTCTTCCTTCTCAAATATCTCATCCATCAACAATCTCAATCTTTTCAAAGTACTCTTACTCATATCCTTAAGCATATGTTCATTCTCACTACTACTATCAAAATCATCATGTGAAGAAATTGAAGAAGAGGATTTAGATTTGACCTTCTTTCTTCCCTCCTTGGCCATGAGGCAAGTTAGCCTTGAGTTCTCCAAGTTTGGGAAAATCTTGTTCTCCATGGTTGTCTTCTTCATTGCAACGGTTGCTATCTTCTCTACTTCATCAGAGGAGGATTCTTCATTTGAATCTCACTCCTTTCCATGGTGGGCATGTCCCGATTGCTTCTTCTTCTTGAAGTATTTCTATCTTGAGACTTGCCCTCCTTCTTCTTCTTGTTCTCTTCATGTGGGCAATCCACAATGAAGTGGTCGTATTCTCCACAATTGTAGCAAGCCCTCTTTGATCTTGTCTTGGGCTTGTCTTTGCTCTTTCCATCACGGTGGTGGCTCCCCCTCTTTCTTCTCCACATCCTCTTGAAGTTGTTGATAAAGAGTGCCTCTTCCTCATCAGTGTCGGGGCTCTCTTTTCATCACTCTCTCCCTTTTCTTGAGATCTTGAGGATGTTGCCTTGAATGCAACATCTCTCTTCTTGGAGGAGTAGAGCTTTTGAAGGTTGTTGTAGAACATGGCTTCTTGCTCCATCATCTCATGATTGAAGATCCTCCCTAGTACTTCTTCAGGAGTCATCTTGTGGAATGTCAGTCTCTCACGAATTAGTGAGCAAAGAGTGACGTTGCGAGGCATGAATGCCCGAATCATCCTCTTTACCACTTCATGGTCGGTCCATCGGGTACTTCCATAAGATCGAATCTTGTTGATGACGGTCTTGAGGTGGTTGTACATGTCTTGGGGAGACTCACCATCCATGCTTGTGAACCTCACAGGTTCTCCTTCAATCATCTCGATCTTCGCCTCCTGTATGACACGGTTGCCCTCATGTGTCGTCTTGAGGGTGTCCCATATTTCCTTGGCCACCTCCAATCCTTCAATGCAGTTGAACTCCTCTCGAGTCAATGAGGAGGTAATTATTCCAACAGCTTGAGCATTGTGATGGAGGAGGACAGCTTGCTCCGGATTAATGTCTTCCTCATTCTTGGGAAGATGGACACCTGTTAAGATAATTTGCCACAAACTAGGGTTTAAGAAAATGAGATACATATTCATATTATGCTTCCACATAGAATAGTCATTTCCATCAAATTGAGGAGGTTTTCCAATAGGCATGGATAAGTAATGATTGCTTGCGCTTAATCGCTCATAGTTGTAAGGATATCGGGAGTAGTCTTGTGAACTACTCCCATTGTCGGTGTTGATTTGAGCGATTGACTTGATCACCTTCTTGGGTATATTGAGCTTCTCACAAAGTCGCGACTTAAGTTGATGAAATTCTTCGTCGTCATTTGGATCCTCTTGAAGAACATCAACGTTCTTCGTCTTGTCGTCATCAACAATCACCAGAATCTCGTTGTCACCCCTTCCGGCCATTTCCTCTCCGAGTTGTTAGGCTCTTGGTGGAGAGGTCTGCTTTGATACCAATTGAAAGTCGCCTAGAGGGGGTGAATAGGAAAAATGACCTGAAATTGATTAATCAAACGAGATTAATTTCTAGAGGTCGGACTAGTCTGATCAGGGCCAGACTAGTCTGCTCAGCACGGGGTGGAAACCTAAAAACTTGATTTCTACAAGTGCTTTGCGGAGTTTAAGTTCACCAAGGATAGATGCAATGTTTAGTAACCTAGTACAACTTAGATTAACAAGTGTAAGCAGTTAGGTTACAAGATTTTAACAAAGCTCAAAGTGAAAAACAATATGAATCCTAACAGCAATTCTAGTGATTACCAAATGTAAAGCGACAAGTGAGACAAGATTCATCATGTGATTCAGCTCCACGAAGAAGCCTACATCCACGTTGAGAAGTCCACACAAGGACTGGATCTCACTTGACCCTTCTCTCACCAAGCCACCACAATGGTCGGCTTGGTTTCCACAATATCAATGGGTAATCACCAAGTTTCTTGGGGCTGCTCACAATTTGAGGCTCCCACGAATCAATACAGAAAGGAGCACTTGAAGCTTAACTCACACAAGCCACAAAACACAACCCAAGTGCGAGAGATCAAACCGAGAGCCAAAGCACGATGATCTTCCTTCACTCTCCTTCACAAACCCTAATCTCTTCAAGATTTGATCTTAGAGGGCTAGAAGGCAAAGTAGAAGGCTTTGGAAGGCTCTAGGTCAGTTGTGGTGGCGTTAGGGTTCGAGAGTTATCAAATAGGGGTCGGGGTCCCCTTTTTATTGGGGTCCCGACAACTAATTGTTGCCACTAGGTCAACCCCAGACTAGTCCGGCCTTGTGCGACGGACTAGTCCGGCCTTCTGGGATCACCAACAATTTCACATCATCGATCGACAAAACAGATGTCGTGCGCGCCAAACATTTGAATTTCAAACGGTCATGGCAACCCAGACTAGTCCGGCCAACAACGGACTAGTCCGGCTGAAAACGGACTAAACTGGGCAGGCACGGACTAGTCCAGCCACAAGGGCGGACAAGTCCGACCTCCTAGGGTTTGGCTAAGTTTTCCCACTAAGTCTTAATTGGACTAGTCCGTGCCACAACAGACAAGTCTGAACTCATCCAGAATACTTTGGTCCATCCCAAAACGGACTACTCTGGGGGGGGGGGGGTCCGGACTAGTCCGGCCTCTTTGCCTGACAAGTCCGGCCTCCTAGGACTTAGCTCCAACTTCACTCACCAAGGGAAGAACGAACTAGTCTGTACCCATACGGATAAGTCTGAACTCATCCAGAGATGTTTAGTCTGACTCAAAACGGACTAATCTTCCTGACCTGGACTAGTTCGGCCATAGGCCCGGACAAGTCTGGCCTCTGAGTGTTTTCTCTCATTTTGTCTTCTCACTTGGGTTTTCTCTCAACCACCACTTTGAGCCCTCTAGAATGATCTCAAGGCACATGATACAACCACCCTCACACATGATACGGTTTGTCTAAACTCAACAACATAGAAACCCTAATTTCGACGCTTGAGCCTTTGACGCCCATTTCAACCTTTTCCTTTTTGAGAGATTTTGTCTCCTTTCAATTATCACACCCGTACTTAAGATCAACTTAGCTCATTAGTCTCTTAACTTTCATCATCAATCATCCTAAACCCACGGCGATGTCTAGATGCACTTTCATAAAGAAGCTTATGCATTTCAATATGATTGGAATGTGGAAGTAATTGCCCAATTCTACTCTACTATCTACTTCCACATCCATTGGGGATCGGAGGATCACTTGGATGACCCATGGATAGCAATACTCTACTACCCACTGGGAGTTCGCTCAGTTTCTTGACTTGGAAGATCAACTTGAGAATAAGATCATTATTTCCATCCTCAAGCCAGTTGATCGAGATGTATTGGACTACATGTATCCAAGTCATGCAGTCTATGAGGCACATTCGCAACATCAAGCCCTTCTATAGTGTCCTCAATCGAGTGCTCCAGAAGACGATTTCCCCCAAAGATGGAGATGCGGGCATCATTCAAGGAATTTGAGACACTTAATGGTGCTCATTGATGGAGATGTCGGTTTAAACGTTGTGGACTATATCTTCGATGACATCTTCAACATCTCTCACACACCCAACCAATCATGTGGCTATGCTCCTTATATCATGTTCATGATCAAGAAGGTGTCCGGGCTTACTTTTAAGAAGGACCTCATTCATAGAAGACTCCGTCCTCTGGACCCAGCTGCGCCTCGAAGGAAGAATGCGGATCCTCCTGCCTCATCCTCCCAGTTCGTGCCTTCGCCACCTCGGCCTCCTACTCCATCACAATCCGGCAGTGGCTTCTTCAAGTGCTTCAAGGCCATTTTTGCCTCTTGCCAGAAGGCGGAAGTTCGGCAACATCGCATGGAGCGTCACCAAGAGAAGTATCTCAAGGCGATGTGCAACAAGCTCGAAGTCCCCATGTCTCCCACCGCGGAGAGTGATGAAGAGATGACTCCATTCCCGGAGTTCACCGCTGAAGAACTAGCACAATTTGGTGAGGTTAGCACCTCCAAGGCGGCTACATCCGAGGAAGACAGTGATGATGAGAATGCCAGACCCGGAGGCCACATAGAGTGATCATGAGCGGCAACAAGGCGGAGATGATGACGACAACGACGATGATGAAGAGTAGATCTTAGGGCTCTCCTTCTTTCTTTTCCTTTTTGGTGTCTTCATGCCAAAGGGGGAGTGATTGGAAGGGGGTACTTAGAGAGTTTTTATGTTGTTGTCTCTTTTAATCCTCATGGACATGTATTATGGTTTTAAAACTCTCATTTCAAGTAATGTAAAACTTAATCTATGTTTCACATGTACTATGCTCAATTGTGATGTTATGCTTAACTTGACATGTCTATCACGCTTACTTATTGTCTTATCACATTTATGAGCACATCACTTAGGCACCCCACCATAACATGTATATGTAAGATAACTCTATCAATTTTCCTTACTCATGATGCATACATTGAGGGGGAGTTACTCATACACATACATGTTATGAAAACAAACTATTATACTTTTTGTTGAATCTTAATGTGTTGTCATCAATCACCAAAAAAGGGGAGATTGAAAGTGCATCTAGGCATCCCAGTGGGTTTTGGATGATTGATGATGACAATTAAGAGACTAATGAGCTGAGTTGATCTTAAGCACATGTGTGATGATTGAAATGAGATAAAATCCCTCAAAAGGAAAAGGTTGAAATGGGCGTCGAAGACTCAAGCATAGAAATTAGGGTTTCTATTGTGTTGAGTTTAGACTAGATGTATCATGTGTGAGGGTGGCTGTATCATGTGCATTGAGATCATCCAAGAGAGCTCAAAGTGGTGGTTGAGAGAAAAACCTAAGTGAGAAGCTGACGAGGACATCAACACTCTCGATACATCCACACCAACTCAGCTACCGGTTTCTGGTCCGATCGCTCACACTCGTGCACGTCAACTAAACTATGAGGTGAACTCGTTCTCGTCCTTATGTCCATCTTATCTAGACCGTGGAACTACGTGCTTTCTTGTTTTGCATAGGAACAATGGAGAGGAGCCAATGGGAAGGGAATTCGCACGGATGGGATTTGGACAGCAGAACAACACCAACTTGTGACGGCCACCACTACTTCATACGAACTCCGATCTGGGCGTTCAAGTACTTCCTAGAAAGATTATCAAGTCTACTTTTAATACCAAGACTTTTTATGTCCATGGTGCTGCATCACCAAAATTGGGCCCATGGACCATGTATCGTTTGTAGTCCATTAGAGACTCGTGATTAGGGTTTTCTCGACCCTAGGGTGGTAATAAATAGTAGCCGCCGCCCTCATTAGCTGGTGGGTTTTGTTTATTCGTAAGGTAGCTTCTCCTGCTTCCTTGTTCACGCGTGTGTCGACTAGATCGCCCGTCTACTTGTATCCAAAACCCCACTTCAGATTGATTCAAGTGATAAGTGCTTGTTCTTCTTGTTCTTGCGTGTTCTTCGATTGCTTGCAGGAACAAAGGTCCTCGAGGTCAGGTTGATTGTGTGCCAGCAAGATCAATACAACTTCGAAGTCGGTGTACCGATCGCTAAGGCGCATCATCTTGGGGACGGTGTTGTCGGATCGCCAACGTCTTCTCCTCCAAAAATTGAACCCTCCTATTCTCATCAAAAGATCGGGAACCAAGATCCTACCAAGTGGTAATCAGAGCAAGGTTGATCCTATAGTCCAGAAAAAGCCCAAAAAAATACCAGATCTGTTTTTTCCATTATTCCTAGACCATTGTGCCTTTTACATTCTCTACTTAGTCAAGACTTGTTGAGTTCATGGTTGCTTCGATGAATCAAGTTGTTGGTCTTTAGTTTTGCACCACTAGAGTTTCGAGTTCATGTCACATTCGGTCACCTAGTTCGATTCGGATTCGTAGTTCGAGTTTGAGTCGGATTACTATTTTGAGTTTGAATTAGATTGCTACTTTGAGTTTGAGTCGGATTGCTAGTTCGAGTTTGAGTCGGATTACGAGTTCAAATCAGATTGCTACTTTGAGTTTGAGTCGGATTGCTAGTTCGAGTTGAGTCGGATTACTAGTTCGAGTTCGAATCAGATTGCTACTTTGAGTTTGAGTCAGATTAGTAATTTGAGTTTGACAACAAGAAAAAGACAAGTGCAAAATCAAAAGGCGAACAAAAGCCACAAGCAATTAGAGAAGAAAAAAAGGCAAGTGCAAGATCAAAAGCCGCATGTGCAAATTTTGTTCTAGGGTCTCCAGATTCCATCTAGAGAGAGTTTGGGTGACCACCCCAACAAAAGAAAAAACAAAAAAAAAAGAAAGAAATCAGATTGTTGTTTGGGGTGTTTTTGGTGACGACATTGGTGTCTCGGCTCGCGTCTCTAGTACGATCTAGACTAAGATCAGCACAATACTGTCGTAGAACATTTATTCAGCTTGTTGTGATTAACGTGGTGAAAGTTTGCTCCTTGTGCTGGTTCAGCCACCTAAAGCCATAGAATGACACCTGCTCTTGAAGTTATTCATTACTTGCTGGTTGCCATCACCTTCTTGCTGAGCTTGGTAAGAACAGGTAAGAGCTTGATTGAACAGGTTGAGAGTGAGCGAGTTATCTCCACCAGCACCTTTGTAGCTAGGGATAACATTACCCTTTCATATTGGATTGTTCTTTTTTTCTACTAACCATGGCAGGAGCAGCAAATACAAACGAAGACGTGCATTCACCTGGCACACGGGAAATTATACAACACTTCGAACGACAAGTGCGGCTACGCACAGAAGCGCTTGATGAGGATTTTTGTGTTACCAGTGACTGCCTTGGTCAATTGGAAAATATGCAGATTGACACCAACACCAAAATCAGCACGTTGGAGATTTCCATTCAAACGTTGAACACCTCTATTGGAGCCATCCTGCAGTGCCTTGAGGAGAGGGATCGTGGACGCACCGCAGATAGACAGGTGAGCAATGCTCCTAGTATTGTACGTGACAATGAAGATGACTATTCTGCAGATACGGAGATTGGGGAAGATGAGGAAGCTAGGCCACAGCGCCGACTACAACGCAACCATCAAGGTATGGGTGGACATTGTAGGTGTGAGGTACGCAATCATGATGATACTTTTAACAAGATCAAATTTAAGATACCTCATTTGATGGTAAATATGACCCTGATGCATATATTACTTGGGAGATTTCTGTTGATCAAAAATTTGCATGTCATGAGTTTCCTGAAAATGCAAGAGTTAGAGCAGCCACTAGTGAGTTTACTGATTTTGCTTCTGTTTGGTGGATAGAACATGGCAAGAAAAATCCTAATAACATACCACAAACTTGGGATGCTTTGAAATGGCTCATGCGGGCTAGATTTGTTCCTTCTTACTATGCATGTGATCTGTTAAATAAGTTACAACAGTTGAGACAGGGAGCTAAAAGTGTAGAAGAGTATTTTCAGGAATTACAAAAAGGTATGTTGCGTTGTAATTTAGACGAGTATGAGGAACCAGCTATGGCTAGATTTTTGGGTGGTTTAAACCGTGAAATTCAAGACATACTTGCTTATAAAGATTACAATAATGTTACCCGTTTGTTTCATCTTGGTTGTAAAGCTGAAAGGGAAGTGCAGGGACGACGAGCTAGCTCTAGAACTAATATTTTTGCAGGAAAGACTAGCTCATGACAACCACACATGACTACTCCTTCGACTGGGCGTGCTTCCCCGCCATCTTCTTCACCAAGTCGGGCAGCACCTTCTTCCTCTGACAACAAGCCACGTTCTTCTTCCACTAGCTCAGCAGTAAAGACCACCCAAAAGCCCACCGAGAGTGCTTCTTCCATAGCATCTACCGGACGATCTAGAGACGTTCAATGTCACAAGTGCAAGGGTTTTGGCCATGTGCAGCGTGACTGCCCAAGCAAACGTGTTCTAATTGTTAAAGATGACGGTGAGTGCTCATCTGCTAGCAATTTTGATGACAATACATGTGTTTTGCTTGCAGCTGACTATGCAGGTAGCGATGAACATCAAGAAGAGCATATTGGTGCAGAAGATGCAGCGCGCTATGATAGTCTGATTGTGCAGCTTGTGCTTAGTGCACAAATGGAGAAAGCGGAACAAAATCAAAGGCACACATTATTCCAAACAAAGTGTGTCGTCAAAGAGCGATCTTGCCGCATGATCATTGATGGAGGTAGCTGCAACAACTTGGCCAGCAGTGACATCGTGACCAAGCTGGCACTAAGCACCAAATCGCACCCACATCCCTATTACATTCAATGGTTAAACAACATCGGTAAGGCAAAGGTAACTAGACTTGTGCAAATCAATTTTACTAGTGTATCATATAAGGATGTCGTTGAATGTGATGTTGTGCCTATGCAAGCTTGTAATATTCTGCTAGGAAGACCTTGGCAATTTGATAGAGATTCTATGCATCATGGTAGATCAAATCAGTATTCTTTTCTTTACCACGATAAAAAAATTGTGTTGCATCCTATGTCTCCTGAAGCTATTGTGCAAGATGATGTTGCTGGAGGTAGGAAAACTAAATCTCAGGACCATGCTAATGTTGAGAACAATAACAATGCCAAATATGTGTTTGATAAGAAAAATGAGATATCTCTGAAGGGAAAATGCTTGTTTGCTAAGAAATCTGATATTAATGAACTGATTGCCTCTGCCTCTGTTGCCTATGATTTAGTATGCAAAGATGCTTTGATTTCCCTTTACGATATGCAACATTTTTTGCCTCCTGCTGTTGCTAACATTTTGTAGGAATATTCTGATGTGTTTCCAAGTGAAATACCTCCAGGACTACCACCACTTCGAGGGATTGAGCACCAGATTGACCTGATTCCCGGTGCTTCATTGCCCAACCGTGCACCATACAGGACAAATCTGGAAGAAACAAAGGAGATTCCGAGCCAAGTACAAGAACTACTCGACAAAGGTTATGTACGTGAGTCTCTTGGTCCTTGTGCTGCTCCAGTTATTCTAGTACCTAAAAAGGATGGATCATGGCGTATGTGTGTGGATTGTAGAGCAATCAACAATATCAACATTCATCGTCATCCTATTCCATGCTTAGATGATATGCTTGATGAATTGAGTGGTGCTGTTGTGTCATCAAAGGTTGATTTGCGTAGTGGTTATCACCAAATTCGCATGAAACTAGGAGATGAATGGAAAACTGCTTTCAAAACTAAGTTCGGTTTATATGAGTGGTTAGTCATGCCTTTTGGGTTAACTAATGCACCTAGCACCTTCATGAGATTAATGAATGAGGTTTTGCGTGCATTCATTGGAAAATTTGTTGTTGTGTATTTTGATGATATATTTATTTATAGCAAATCCATGGATGAACATCTTGATCACTTACGTGTTGTTTTTAATGCTTTACGTGAGGCAAGATTATTTGGTAATATTGATAAGTGCACCTTTTGCACGGTATCGAGTCTCTTTCCTTGGCTATGTTGTTACTCCACAGGGAATTGAAGTTGATCAAGCCAAGGTAGAGGCTATTCAGGGGTGGCCTGTACCAAAGACCATCACATAGGTGCGGAGCTTTCTAGGGCTGGCTGGGTTCTATCGTCGCTTTGTTGAGGATTTCAGCACCATTGCTGCTCCATTGAATGACCTTACGAAGAAGGGGGTGACTTTTTCTTGGGGCACCACACAAGATAACGCCTTTACCATACTGAAAGATAAGTTGACGCATGCACCTCTTCTCCAACTTCCTGATTTTTCTAAGACTTTTGAGCTTGAATGTGATGCTAGTTGGATTGGATTGGGTGGTGTTTTGTTACAAGAAGGAAAACCTGTTGCATATTTTAGTGAGAAAATGAGTGGGCCTGTTCTGAATTATTCTACCTATGATAAGGAATTATATGCTCTTGTACGAACTTTAGAAACATGGCAGCATTATTTGTGGCCCAAAGAATTTGTTATCCATTATGATCATGAATCACTAAAGCATATTAGGAGTCAAGGGAAACTGAACCGTAGGCATGCTAAGTGGATGGAATTTATTGAGTCTTTTCCTTATGTCATTAAACACAAAAAGGGAAAGAATAATGTTATTGCTGATGCTTTATCTAGACGTTATACTCTTCTATCTCAACTTGATTTAAAATTTTTGGATTAGAAACGATTAAAGATCAATATGAACATGATGCTGATTTCAAAGATGTATTGCTGAAACGTAAAGATGGAAAAACATTGAATAAATTTGTCCTCAACGATGGCTATGTGTTTAGAGCTAACAAGTTATGCATTCCAGCTAGCTCCGTTTGTTTGTTGTTGTTACAGGAAGCGCATGGAGGCGGGCAGATGGGGCACTTTGTAGTGAAAAAGACGGAGGACATACTTGTTGGTCATTTATTTTGGCCAAGGATGAGGCGAGACGTGGAGCGCTTCGTTGCTTGCTGCACGACATGTCAAAAAGCTAAGTCACGACTTAATCCACATGGTTTGTACATGCCTCTTCCTATTCCTAGCATGCCTTGGGAGGATATTTCTATAGACTTTGTTTTAGGACTGCCTAGAACAAAGAAGGGAAGGGATAGCATCTTTGTTGTCGTGGATAGATTTTCTAAAATGGCACACTTCATACCTTGTCGTAAAAGTGATGATGCTACACATGTTGCTGATTTGTTTTTCCGAGATATTGTTAGGTTGCATGGTGTGCTAAACACAATAGTTTCAGATCGTGATGCTAAGTTTCTTAGCCATTTTTGGAGAACGTTATGGGCAAAATTGGGGACTAAGCTTTTATTTTCAACTACTTGTCATCCCCAAACTGATGGTCAAACTGAGGTTGTGAATAGAAGTTTATCTACCATGCTTAAGGCTGTTTTGAAAAAGAATATAAAAATGTGGGAAGAGTGTTTGCCTCATGTTGATTTTGCTTATAATCGTTCCCTACATTCTAGTACTAAGAAATTCCCTTTTGAGATTTTTTATGGATTTGTACCCCGTGCTCCTATTGATTTATTACCTCTTCCTTCAATGGAATGAGTGAATTTTGATGCTAAACATCATGCTGAATTGATCTTAAAACTGCATGAAACCAATAAAAAGAATATAGAGTGCATGAATGCCAAGTATAAACTTGCTGATAGTAGGGAAAAGAAACCTATCACTTTTGAACCTGGTGATTTAGTTTGGTTACATTTGCGAAAGAGTATGTTTCCTGATTTGAGAAAGTCTAAATTGTTACCTCGAGCTGATGGTCCATTCAAAGTGTTAGAAAGGATTAATGATAATGCATATAAACTCGAGTTGCCTGCGGATTTTGGGGTTAGTCCCACATTTAACATTGCAGATTTGAAGCTATATTTGGGAGAAGAGGATGAGCTTGAGTCGCGGATGACTCAAATGCATAAAGGGGAGGATGATGAGGACATCAACACCCTCGATACATTCACACAACCTCAGCTACTGATTTCTGGTCCGATCACTCGTGCTCGTGCACGTCAACTAAACTATGAGGTGAACTCATTCTCGGCCTTATGTCCATCTTATCTAGACCATGGAGCTACGTGCTTTCTTGTTTTGCTTAGGAACAATGGAGAGGAACCAATGGGAAGGGAATTCGCGCGGATGGGATTTGGACAGCAGAATAGCACCAAATTGTGATGGCCACCACTACTTCATACGGACTCCGATCTGGGTGTTCAAGTACTTCCTGGAAAGATTATCAAGTCTACTTTCAAACGGATTTGGCCTCATGTTCATATCTATTCGGAGTTGGCCGAAATCGTTATTTTAATACCAAGACCTTTTCTGTCCATGGTGCTGCATCACCAAAATTGGGCCCATAGCCCATGTATCGTTTGGTGTCCATTAGGGACTCGTGATTAGGGTTTCTCATGACCCTAGGGAGGTAATAAATAGTAGACGCCGCCCTGATTAGCTGGTGGGTTTTGTTTATTCGTAAGTTAGCTTCTGCTGCTTCTTTGTACACGCGCGTGTCAAATAGATCGCCCGTGTACTTGTATCAAGAACCCCACTTAAGATTGATTCAACTGATAAGTACTTGTTCTTCTTGTTCTTGTGTGTTCTTCGATTGCTTGCAGGAACAAAGGCCCTTGAGGTCAGGTTGATTGTGCGCCAGCAAGATCAATACAACTTCAGAGTTGGTGTACCGATCGCTAAGGCGCATCGTCTTGGGGACGGTGTAGTCGGATCGCCAACGTCTTCTCCTTCACCAATTGAACCCTCCTATTCTCATCGAAAGATCGGGAACCAAGATCCTATCAGAAGCCAAAAATGAGAGAAAACTTAATGTAGCCGGACTTGTTCGGGCTTTAGGCCGAACTGGTCCAGTCAGCCAGAATAGTTTGTTTTGGGTCGGACTAAACGTCTCTGGATGAGTTCGAACTTGTCCGTATGGGTACGGACTAGTCCATTCTTCCTTTGGTGAGTGAATTTGGGGCTAAGTCCTGGGAGGCCAAACTTATCTGCCAGAGAGGCCGGACTAGTCCGGACCCCCCCCCCCCAAGTTTAGTTTGTTTTGGGACGGACCAAAGCATTCTGAATGAGTTCGGACTTGTCCGTTGTGGCACAGACAAGTCCATTTGAGACTTAGTGGGAAAACCAAGCAAACGCTACGAGGTCGGACTTGTCTGCTCCTTTTGGGCAGACTAGTCTGGGCCTGCCCCTGATCCACTTCAGGACTAGTCTGTTGTTGGCCAGACTAGTCCAGGTTGCCATGACCGTTTGAAATTCAAACGTTTGGCACGCACGTCATATGTTTTGTCGATCGATGACGTAAAATTGTTGATGGTCCCAGAAGGCCAGACTAGTTCGGTTGCCCTAATGGCAACGGTTAGTTGTCGGGGCCGCTATAAAAAGGGGACCCCTAGCCCATAATTGACAACTCTCGAACCCTAGTGCCACCACAACTGACCTAGAGCCTTCCAAAGCCTTCTACTCCGCCTTCTAGCCCTCTAAGATCAAATCTTGAAGAGATTAGGATTTGGGAAGGGGAGTGCAGGAAGATCTTTGTGCTTTGGCTCTCGATTTGATCTCTTGCACTTGAGTTGTGTTTTCTAGCTTGTTTGAGTTGAGCTTCAGGTGTTCCTTGCTGTATGGATTCGATGGAGACTCAACTTGTGAGCAGCCCCAAGAAACTTGGTGATTACCCATTGATATAGTGTAAACCAAGTCGGCCATTGTGGTGGCTTGGTGAGAGAAGGGTCAAGTGAGACACGGTCCTTGTGTTGACTTCTCAACGTGGATGTAAGCTTCTTTGTGGAGCTAAACCACAGGATAAATCTTGTATCACTTGTCGCTTTACATTTGGTAATCACTAGAATTGCTATTAGGGTTCACATTGTTCTTCACTTTGATCTTTGTTGAAATCTTGTAACCTAACTGCTTACACTTCTTAATCTAAGTTGTACTAGGTTACTACACATTGCATCTATCTTTGGTGAACTTAAATTCCGCAAATCACTTGTAGAAATCAAGTTTTTTGGGTTTCACCCTGTGCTGAGCGGACTAGTCCGTCCCTGATCAGTCTAGTCCGGCGTCAAGAATTTAATCTCGTTTGATTAAGTGATTTCAGGTCATATTGCCTATGCACCCCCCCCCTTTAGGCGACTTTCAGTTCTCATAACCGGCATCAAGTCCAAGTCAGGCAGCGTCTCCATATCTCCTCTTTGCGCCCATGGGCCGCGATGCTTACACACAATCGGGCCTAGGTAAGATAAGTAAGTTTCCTGCTCACTTTTGGTGCCACGTATAGTTCGGGGCACCTACCTGCCTGACAGGTCGTAGTGTGTTGTCTCGGACGAACAAGAGTGAGGAATGGATGACTTGAGATGGCCTGCAGTTAGATGTACTCGGCGGAGCTGCTTCCCCATTGTCACGAACTATATGTGTCCAAGTCTTAGCTTCGTGACTCTTTAGTATCCCGATGAAGGTTTGGCTCCTGAGCCACTAGGGTCCCTCAGTGGACTTGAGAACAATGTACATGTCCCCGGGCAGATTTATGAAACACGGGCGTTCGTGCCTTGACGTGCTGCCGTCACTAACGAACAGCGATGGACATGTTACGGTGGCCCCAAACAAACTTGCTCGACCGGGTTTCACTTGGATTATCAGTTAGATAACTCACCAAGTGCGGGATTCAGACCCTAGCCTAGGAGCTTTCCGGTCTGCTCACCCCTCCGAGCCATGGATGGCTCGTCGGCGGGGTGCAAACAAACATGCAAATTGACAACCTGGCCTCATCAGAGGATCGAGGTCCGCCACACGATCTGGGCTAACAATGACCGGGCGCATGCACCCCGCCGAAAGTAGTTCGGGCTGCTAGTGGTCAAGCGTGTATATTGAACTAATACAAATCCATTTATTGAACTCTTGTTTACCCTGCCATCATTCCATCCGTCGCAGAGGAATGATTCCCCCACACACAAGACGGTGCCTTGGTGGCGCATAAGAAGAATCTGAAGCTTGCGCACCCTGAGCAGATCGGGTGCTTAGAATGAACATTGTATAATTTGGCCCCACTATGAGAAATGTCAGTTAGATAGGACTGCCTTGCCCCCGTATAGAAGGATCTCAGGGCCTTCTGCGAGAGAGGCGAATTCACTTGGTACTCGCTTTACTTATGGATTTTACCTTACGTCTTTACCTTACACACTTTTCCTTTGACGCACTTGCGTTCGTGCCTTACTCTCATAGACCCGTGTGTGTTTCGTTTACGCATTACTTTACTAGAGTTCTTCTTACTTTCTCGAAGTTCATGTACTCGAGCAAGGCTCACTTGTAATCTATTCTGTTGCCTTTTGAGCTAACAAAAATCACATATAGACTCCCTATGGACGTAGGGCCTTCTTTGCCCGAACCAGGATACTTTTGCAGCTAGCCACTACAGAAAACTCGAATGATTACGTTAGCCTGATTTACTTACGTGGGCCAGTCGACGTAAGTAAATCAACATACGTCGTTAGCCTCGGGCCGACGTAAGTCCTTTTACTTACATCACCCGTGGGCCCGCGACCGACGTAGGTAACTGGACCGAGAGAATTAAGCTCACAACTTACATCAGCCAAGCCCGAGCCCACGTAAGTAAGTGGGTCGACGGCATTTAACGAACATCTTACGTCGGTGCCAAGACTGAGGCTGACGTAAGTTAAGCGGCCGACGTTCTTAAGTGACTTAACCCTACCCCGCAGGCTGCGTGTGTGGCCATGCCCTCTACCTCGCATGCCCTCTATCCCGAAGCCGTTGCTGAGTCGCCGCCCTGCCCTCTCGCCGCCTCCATCGTCGCCGGACTCATCCCTTGGTGCAGGTATCGCTACCTCCACCTCCCTCTCCCCCCACCGCATCGGCCGGCCGCCTACCCTCCGTGTTGTCCGCCTCCCCCACCATGTTGTCGCCCTCCCCCACTGCGCTGCTGCCCTCACCACCATGTTGCCGCCTCCCCTGCCGTCGTTGTGCACCGCGCTACATGTTCAATTGATGCGTGTTCAATTGTTAATTAAATTAATTAGTGTAGGTTAGTGAATTAGTGTGTTCAATTGTTGATTAAATTGATGTGTGTTAAATTGATGCTTAGGTTATGTTTATTTTGTTTAATTGTTCAAATTATGCTTAATTTGCTTAATTGTTTACATTATGCTAATTGGTTTAGTTATACTAAATATGCTAATCTTTTTAGTTATGCTAAATATGCTAATTGTGAGCACTTAGCTAGTTTAATTTGTTTATGTTTAGGTTTAATTGATTTTTTAGCTTTTTAAATTATGGTTATAATTTTTAATATGATTGCTTGGGTGTTACTATGCGAACCGAAGTTCTATAAACACTTGGGAAAAGTGTTCTACGATATTCCTTGCCAAATTCTTCCATTTGGGCAAGACTAATGCCATATGTGGAAGAATCTCAATCTTCCAACAAGAACCTAAGGAATCCATTCCCGATTTGGAAAGGCTGCAGGAGTACATCCTGTCTTGTCCCCACCATGGGATGGATAATTGGCCCATCATCCAAAACTTCTACAATGGGCTGACTCTGTCAGCCAGTGGCCATATGGATGCTGCTGTTGGAGGAGCCTTCTTCTTGCTTATGGTGCCGAAAGCCAAATAATTGATTGAGAATATGGTTTCTAACATGAGTTGGAGCGATGTGCATCTGCAGCCCCGACGGCAAGGCATGCACACCTTGAAAGAGGTGGACATGGTCACTACCAAGCTAGACCTCCTAATGAAGAAGCTAAACTGTCAAGCCAATGGAGAAGTATTTGGCACTGCTCAGGCCTTAGACTCTCACATGACGTGTGAGGTCTATGGCAACCCGGGTTGTATGGGGAATGACTGCCCCGAGACCCATGAGTATGCCCTATACTTAGCCAACAACGGGAATTCCAATAATGGATATCATCCAAGAGGTCATGGTTGGAGCCAACCATGCCTTTTCTTTAAAGGAGGTTACAAGGACAACAACAATGGCAATATAAATTAGCCCAACTTGAAAGAACTTGCCATTAGCCAACTTAAGATCAATGATGCTTTATTAAAGAAGTTATCAGCTAATGTCAAGACCCTGAAGAACATCAATGCCAAAGATTGAAGGCTTAGCTTCTGCCTTCAAGAACAAGTTGAGCTTCAACAAGATGTTGGAGACTCAATTAGCTCAACTAGCCGCTATTGTCCCGCCATTAGAGAATGGCAAGATTCCGGTGCAGCCCGAGGCTTCCTAGGAGAATGTGAGTGTCGTGGCTACGAGAGGTGGAAAGGCCACTCATGAACCATCATACCCCACTCAAGTAGAGGCAATGATGAGGACATCAACACCCTCGATACATTCACACCAACTCAGCTACCGGTTTCTAGTTCGATCACTCGCGCTCATGCACGTCAACTAAACTATGAGGTGAACTCGTTCTTGGCCTTATTGTCCATCTTATATAGACCGTGAAACTATGTGCTTTCTTGTTTTGCTTAGGAACAATGGAGAGGAGCCAATGGGAAGGGAATTCGCGCTGACGGGGTTTGGACAGCAGAACAGTACCAACTTGTGACAGCCACTACGACTTCATACGGACTCTGATCTGGGAGTTCAAGTACTTCCTGGAAAGATTATCAAGTCTACTTTCAAACGGATCTGGCCTCATGTCCATATCTATTCGGAGTCAGCCGCAATCTTTATTTTAATACCAAGACCTTTTCTGTCTATGGTGCTGCATCACCAAAATTGGGCCCATGGCCCATGTATCGTTTGGAGTCCATTAGGGACTCGTTATTAGGGTTTCTCACGACCCTATGGAGGTAATAAATAGTAGCCGCTGACCTCATTAGCTGGTGGGTTTTGTTTATTCGTAAGTTAGCTTCTGCTGCTTCCTTGTACACGTGTGTGTCGACTAGATCGCCCGTCTACTTGTATCTAGAACCCCACTTTAGATTGATTCAACTGATAAGTGCTTGTTCTTCTTGTTCTTGTGTGTTCTTTGATTGCTTGCAGGAACAAAGGCCCTCATGGTCAGGTTGATTGTGTGCCAGCAAGATCAATAC
Organism: Tuctoria greenei; assembly: GCA_036927565.1. Taxonomy (NCBI): domain Eukaryota; kingdom Viridiplantae; phylum Streptophyta; class Magnoliopsida; order Poales; family Poaceae; genus Tuctoria; species Tuctoria greenei. The sequence continues at coordinate 58,900,763 of JAYESD010000009.1, forward strand.
AACTTCAGAGTCGGTATACCGATCGCTAAGGCGCATTGTCTTGGGGACGGTGTAGTCGTATCGCCAACGTCTTCTCCTCCACAAATCGAACCCTCCTATTATCATCGAAAGATTGAGAACCAAGATCCTATCAAGTGGTAATCAGAGCAAGGTTAATCGGTGAGAGTGCTACCATTACTTTTCTTTCCACTGTTATCATCCTATAGTCCAGAAAAAGCCCCAAAAAATACCAAATATTTTTTTCCATTATTCCTGGACCATTGTGCCTTTTACTTTCTCTACTTAGTCAAGACTTGTTGAGTTCATGGTTGCTTCGACGAGTCAAGTTGCTGGTCTTTAGTTTTGCACCACTAGAGTTTCGAGTTCGTGTCACATTCGGTCACCTAGTTCGGGTCAGATTCATAGTTCGAGTTTGAGTCGGATTAGTTCGAGTTTGAATCAGATTGCTACTTTGAGTTTGAGTCGGATTGCTAGTACGAGTTTGAGTCGGATTACGAGTTCAAATCAGATTGCTACTTCGAGTTTGTGTCAGATTGCTAGTTCAAGTTTGAGTTGGATTACTAGTTCGAGTTCGAATCAGATTGCTACTTCGAGTTTGCGTCAGATTAGTAATTTGAGTTTGACAACATGAAAAAGGCAAGTGCAAAATCAAAAGCCGCACAAAAGCCACAAGCAATTAGAGAAGAAAAGAAGGCAAGTGCAAGATCAAAAGCCGCATGTGCAAATTTTGTTCTAGGGTCTCCTGATTCCATCTAGAGAGAGTTTGGGTAACCACCAAAAAAAACGAAAAAAAAAGAAAAAAAATCAGATTGTTGTTTGGGGTGTTTTTGGTGACGACATTGGTGTCTCGGCTCGCGTCTCTAGTACGGTCTAGACTAAGATCAGCATAGTACTGTTGTAGAACATTTATTCAGCTTGTTGTAATTAACGTGGTGAAAGTTTGCTCCTTGTGCTAGTTCAGCCACCTAAAGCCATAGATTGACTTCTGCTCTTGAAGTTGTTCATTACTTGCTGGTTGCCATCACCTTCTTGCTGAGCTTGGTAAGAATAGGTAAGAGCTTGATTGAACAGGTTGAGAGTGAGCGAGTTATCTCCACGAACACCTTTGTAGTAACGTTACCCTTTCATTATTGATTGTTTTTTTACTAACCATGGCAGGAGGAGCAAATACAAACGAAGGCGTGCATTCACCTCGCACACGGGGAATTATACAACACTTCGAACGCCAAGTGCGGCTACACACAAAAGCGCTTGATGAGGATTTTCGTGTACCAGTGACCACCTTGGTCAATTGGAAAATATGCAGGTCGACACCGACACCAAAATCAGCATGATGGAGATTTCCATTCAAACATTGAACACTTCTATTGGAGCCATCCTGCAGCGCCTTGAGGAGAGGGATCGTGGACGCACCGCGGATGGACAGGTGAGCAATGCTCCTCGTATTGTACGTTTCAATGAAGATGATTATTCTGCAGATACAGAGATTGGGGAAGATGAGGAAGCTAGGCCACAGTGTCGGCTACAATGCAACCGTCGAGGTATGGGTGGACATCATCGGCGTGAGGTACGCAATCATGATGATACTTTTAACAAGATCAAATTTAAGGTACCTCATTTTTATGGTAAATATGACCCTGATGCATATATTACATGAGATATTTCTGTTGATTAAAAATTTGCATGTCATGAGTTTTCTGAAAACGCAAGAGTTAGAGTAGCCACTAGTGAGTTTACTGATTTTGCTTCTGTTTGGTGGATAGAACATGGCATGAAAAATCCTAATAACATATCACAAACTTGGGATGCTTTGAAACGGCTCATGCAGGCTAGATTTGTTCCTTCTTACTATGCACGTGATCTGTTAAATAAGTTACAACAATTGAGACAGGGAGCTAAAAGTGTAGAAGAGTATTTTCAGGAATTACAAATGGGTATGTTGCGTTGTAATTTAGACGAGGATGAGGAACCAGCTATGGCTAGATTTTTGGCTGGTTTAAACTGTGAAATTCAGGACATACTTGCTTATAAAGATTACAATAATGTTACCCGTTTGTTTCATCTTGCTTGTAAAGCTGAAAGGGAAGTGCAGGGACGACGAGCTAGCTCTAGAACTAATAATTCTGCAGGAAAGACTAGTTCATGGCAACCACGCACGACTACTCCTTTGACTGTGCGTGCTTCCCCACCATCTTCTTCATCAAGTCGGGCAGCACCTTATTCCTCTGGCAACAAGCCACGTGCTTCTTCCACTAGCTCAGCAGTAAAGACCACCCAAAAGCCCACCGAGAGTGCTTCTTCCGTAGCATCTACCGGACGATCTAGAGACGTTCAATGTCACAAGTGCAAGGGTTTTGGCCATGTGCAGCGTGACTGCCCAAGCAAACGTGTTCTAATTGTTAAAGATGACGGTGAGTACTCATCTGCTAGCGATTTTGATGATGATACATGTGTTTTGCTTGCAGCTGACTATGCAGGTAGCGATGAACATCATGAAGAGCATATTGGTGCAGAAGATGCAGCGCGCTATGATAGTCTCATTGTGCAGCGTGTGCTTAGTGCACAAATGGAGAAAGCGGAACAAAATCAAAGGCACACATTATTCCAAACAAAGTGTGTCGTCAAAGAGTGATCTTGCCGCATGATCATTGATGGGGGTAGCAGCAAAAACTTGGCCACCAGTGACATGGTGACCAAGCTGGCACTAAGCACCAAACCGCACCCACATCCCTATTACATTCAATGGTTAAACAACAGTGGTAAGGCAAAGGTAACTAGACTTGTGCAAATCAATTTTACTATGAGATCATATAAGGATGTCGTTGAATGTGATATTGTGCCTATGCAAGCTTGTAATATTCTGCTAGGAAGACCTTGGCAATTTGATAGAGATTCTATGCATCATGGTAGATCAAATCAGTATTATTTTCTTTACCACGATAAAAAATTGTATTGCATCCTATGTCTCCTGAGGCTATTGTGCAAGATGATGTTGCTGGAGCTAGGAAAACTAAATCTCAGGACCATGCTAACGTTGAGAACAATAACAATGCTAAATCTGTGTTTGATAAGAAAAATGAGATATCTCTGAAGGGAAAATGCTTGTTTGCTACGAAATCTGATATTAATGAATTGATTGCTTCCACCTCTGTTGCCTATGCTTTGGTATGCAAAGATGCTTTGATTTCCCTTTACGATATGCAACATTCTTTGCCTCCTGCTCTTACTAACATTTTGCAGGAATATTCTAATGTGTTTCCAAGTGAAATACCACCAGGACTACCACCACTTCGAGGGGTTGAGTACCAGATTGACCACATTCCCTATGCTTCATTGCCCAACCGTGCACCATACAAGACAAATCTGGAAGAAACAAAGGAGATTTAGCGCCAAGTACAAGAACCACTCGACAAAGGTTATGTACGTGAGTCTTTTAGTCCTTGTGTTGTTCCAGTTATTCTAGTACCTAAAAAGGATGGATCATGGCGTATGTGTGTGGATTGTAGAGTGTAAGGATCGAATGCCCAAGAGGGGGGGTGAATTGGGCTCCTTTAAAAGTCTAAGCAATAAAACTTAATTCCTAAAAGCCCAATTCCCTACGCAAACTATCTATGCATTCAAGTAAATAGGAACTTTGCGGAATGTAAAATGCATAAACGTAAGGTAAAGGAGGAGGATGCAAACTCCCGAGGAGACACGAGGATTTATCCCGTGGTTCGGCAAGATCGTCAAGATCTTCCTACATCCACGTTGTGGCACCCACGAAAGGGTTTTGACACACCCAAGTCACCGAGACGAGGGATCTTCACTATTCCTCTCCGTTTGCCAACCTTGGCAAGGTGGAGCTCAAGCCTTGTACAACTTCGACCCTCCGGGCTTCCACAAACGCCTTGGCAAGCTCCGGAAGTCTCCTCACAGTTACAAACACCAAGGGCACTCCCTTGAGGCTCTCTCACTATCCTAGAGAGTCCACTCACCCAGAATGGAGGCACAAAAGCTCTCTCTCTAGCTAGTTCTAGCCTAATTCTTGGTGTATAGGTGATCAAAATGATGTGGAAGTGATTGCTCTTGGTCTTGAACGCTTGTGGATGTGTTGATAGTGTATGGTGATCAAGACTTGGTGAAATGACAGGATTAGGGGGTATTTATAGCCAGCCTCCCCGAAATAGCCGTTGGAAAAGTAGGCTGACAGAACTTTACTGTGAACACCAGATGATCCGATGTCTCCCCTTTAGTTATCATCGGTCAAGTTTACTTTATCTGACGTCATTGTGTCAGATATGACCGTAACCGATGTTGCTCCTGTCTTCTCATCGGATGATCCGGTGGCTCTTCCTCCAGAATTGACTCGGACTTGATGCTTACTGGAGTGATTGACCGATGTGTATATTTATGTACATCGGATGATTCAGTGCTACACTTGGTCCAATGATATTGCAAACTATACTGATGGACCGATTAGATGAGCCATTCACATCGGATGATCCGGTGAGTGCTTTGTTCTGAGGTCTTCTTCTTCAGCTGAACCAAATCGACCGATGTGCACATTTCTAGAACCATCGGTTGATCCGGTGAGTTGATTTTGTTTGCTTTGAGTTGTTTCTAAGTGATTTTGTATCTTGCTCGATTGACCTCTTTGATATTTGTTGCAAAGGCATTTCTGATGATCTTCAAGCATTGAATGTTGTCAATTTAAAGTTGAATGGTTTTGACATAAGAGCTTTCACTTCTTGTCTTCATATAGTTGATTTGATCTCATGAGTTGATTGCATATGGGTCTCCAATGACATATTGATTTCATTTGATTGAGAGATTTTGGGGACCTTGCATTCACAAATTCATTAGTAAAATCTAATGGTTGTCATTAATCACCGAAACCATACCTCATGGGGGCCTAGATGCTTTCAATCTCCCCCTTTTTGGTGATTAATGACAACACAACAATTAAAGTGCAATAGTAATGAATTTGATAGAATGAAACTTAAACGGATATGTAATGAATACAAGATTATCACACTTAAAATTTGAAGGCTCAAAATCAAAGAATAACTCAAGTGAATAAGTGATCATAAGATAGGCACCAAATAAGCTCAATCGATTAATAACTTAAGCGTACTCAATAAACACCAAATGAGCAGCGAAAGTATCGAATGATAATATCGAATTACAAAGATGGCAAAAGTACTCAATAAACTCCCCCTAAGGCTAAGACACTCCCACTGAGTCTAAGCTCTCCTCCCCCTGACTCCTCTAACTCTTTTCCCCCTTTGACATCAAGACACCAAAAAGGGATCCGAGTGCCTAAGGACCCTGAGTATTAGGCGCGATGACGAACTGGTCACCGTCGCTGTCATCGGAGCTGCTGCCTGGAGTAGCGGTGGAAGTAGCTACCGGAGCCGTAGGAGCCACCGTCGGTGCCTGCTGTGTAGGAGCTGCTGGAACAGGGGCACTGACGACGGAGGCCGGCGTCTGCTGGAACAGGGTCGTAGCCGGCAGCGGGGAGTGAATCGGAGCACCTGGCGCCAGCAGAGGAGACATGCTGATGGAAGGAATTGGCATAGACGGCACCGGAGCGGCAGCTGGAGCTAGGACTGGTGGTGGTGGAGCAACTCCTGGCAGCTGCGACGGGAGGGCAATCCCGGTCTGGGTGTAGAGGTTGGTGATCAACCCCAGGATGCCCATCATCGCCTGCTGCGTCTGCTACTGCTGGTCGAGGGAGCGCTGATGCATCTAGTCGATTAGCCCCGTCAGCCAGTCAGTGTCCTCTCGCCTCTCACGGGCGATCTGACGCTGCATCTTCTGCTGCTGCTGCTGGAGCTCCAAAAGTCAGGCGGCCTGCTCTGCTCGGACCTGCTCAGCTGCAAGCCGGTCCAGGCGCTGCTGCTCAACCATCTGTTGCAGGAGCGAAGTGAGCTCTGACAGCTGAGTGACCTGTGCCTCAGTGACGGGAGGTGGAGTAGGTGGTTGCACTGTAGAGCCTCCAGCCTCCGCGTTGTGCTGCCTGGGTGAGGGTGGAGGTGGAAAGTACTCCTCGACACTGTCGTCGGTGTCGCTCTCGGACCAGATGTGCTGCAAGTCCTCATCCTGTGCCTCTGCCTCAGCTAGCCTCTCATCCTCCTTCTCCAGGTCCGACCAGTCCTCCTCAGATAGGCGTGCACGGACATGACGCTCGACTGAACGGCCAAGACAGCGGTCTCCAGGAGCTGGGGCACGGTAGTGACCGAACCGTGTGACACTCTCGTCAGTGAGACGGTCATGCACGGCGGACTCCTCAGGGACCATCATAGAGAGCAGGTAGCTGATCCAGTGTCCATACACGAGCTGCCTCATCATCCCCACTCCATCTGTGATCACGTCCTACATCTCGCATATGAGGATGTCCACTATGTCGAACTCTGTCTCGTTCATGATGTAGAACAGGAGAGTCTGCTGTAGGCTGCTGAACCCCTCCAAGTAACCTGACCTCGGCAAGAGCGTGCGGTGCAAGGCAAGGTGCACTGTGCGTGCAGCTGGAGTCAGCAATGCCAGTACCCTCGGCTGGTCAGGAGAGAAAGTAGGACCAAACAAAGAGTGGATCTCCTCCAGTGCTGGTGCCACTCCTCCAGTGAGCGGCCTCCTCGGCGGATCTGCCTGTCCGTATACTCTCTCATGCACGCAAGTGTCGTGCAGGTCCACGCCTAGCAGCTGTGCAAGTGTCTGTCTCGTCAAGTGATAGTGTTGGCCCATGAACATGAAGTCAATCGACCTGCGGCCCTCAGAGACGTATAGGGTGGCGTAGAACACGCGGACCCAATCCTCCACATAAGCACTCCTCTCATAGGACATCAGCTACACCAAACATCTATACCTCTCAAAGTATGGGCGAATCTCCGCCTCGGCTGCCAGGGCAAGCTGATGCCAATCCAGAAAGTTGTGCTGGAATAGCTTGTGACCGCGGTGTCTGTAAGTCTCGTAGAGGGACGCCTGTGTCACGGTCCAGAAACGACTGTCCACCAGGGCCTCTCTGGGCTGCGGGTACCACTTTTCAAGCAAGATACTCTATCTGAGTCTTCGGAGCTGCTTGGCCTTCATCTTCCGGTAGTCAGTCAAACGGACTCCTTCAGCAACATGGATAGTGGTGTCCATCTCGTAGATGGCTCGCTGGGCCTCCCTGTCCTCACGACGATTGGTAGTCGTCGGTCTTGGACGTGGTGCAGCCGCGGGATGTCCCACACGGGTCCGGGCTGAGCGCCGGCGGACAAGTGGCTCTTTCGGCTCTTCTTCGGCCTCGGACTCATCGATCACGGGAGGCTGCCTCGGACGAGCCTCGCGGATCCTCAAAGATCCTCCTTGGCCACGCTCTCGCTCCTTCGACAATTTTTGCTTCTTCGCGGCCGGCTCCGCGATGGCCTTGCCCTTGTTCTTCTTGTCGCGAGCCATTGCGATCGGGCGCGTGAACGGAGTCGACGACGTCGAACACACGGAACGGCGACGCAGAGATCGGCACGGCTGGAAACCCTAGCGACGACGAAACGGCGACCGTTGAGGGTGGTGGTGGTGTGGCTGGGCGGCGGTGGTGCGCGAGCGGTGGTCGGCGGTGCAGGAGCGGCAGCGACGCTTGGTGATGGAGGCGGCAGCCTTGGGCAGCGGCGGCTGCAGTGGAGGTGAGTGGAGGCGGCGACCGGAGGCGGCGGGCGGCGACCGGAGGCGGCGGGCGGCGACGGGCGGCAGCGGCCGGAGGGCGGCGGCGGCGTCCGGCGGCGGTGGTGGCGCAAGGGCGAGTGACGTCGGCGGCGGAGGTGCGTGGCGGCGTCGGGATCGGGAGAGAGAAGGGAAAAACGAACGGCCGTTTAAATAGTGGGTCCCAAACCCTAGCCGACTTTTTAACACCGGATGGACCGATGTTGAACGATAGATGCATCAGTCGAATGCCACAGTAAGGGTTTTCAGAAAAGTGCCATTGACACCGGATGGACCGAAGTTGCAGGATGGGAGCATCGGTCGAATGGCACAGTAAGGGTATTCAAAAATGGAATGTTGACACCGGATGGTCCGACGTGGGATGAAGTAGCATCGGTGGAATTTGGCACAGCTCCAGAATTGTGAACACCGGATGGACCGATGCTTTTCAGGATGAACTCGTCGGTCGATTTGTCACACTGACTAAACTGACTCTTGGCTTTTGAACACCAACTGATCCGATGATGGACTGACCTAAGCATCGGATAATCCGATGACTACAGGACAATAACATCCCATATATGTCCTTTGACCAAATAAACAAGCGATGAGAAACACATGTCTTAGGACTTTTTGGGCAACCCCTTACCCCTCAGAAACACTAATTTGCCAATGACTTGGCTAATCCTTAAGGCAAATAGAACACCGAAGAAAAAATGGGAAGGAAATTATCCAAATAAAATGTAAGGCCCATGCTTTGTGAGCTAGAGAATGAAGACTTCTATCTCTTTAAAGCATGTTCCTCTAGGCATTAACGCACCTAACATTTTGCTCTTTCCACCTTATATGAGTTGAGATATTGCATTTCAAACAAGTCTCTTTCTCATGAGGTGGGTTCCCCTTTGTGACAATCTACCATATGCAATGCCAAACATTTTATAATGCAAGAAATTATAAGTCTATATGGCAGGCATCATGCAAGGCATAAAATAAATTTATCTTGCCAAATTTGAACCTTTCAAAGGCTTCTTCAGGGAGAGCTATTCTCCAAAACTTGGGACAACCCAAAAGAACCTCCATCCCAAGCTAACCCTTGCTCACCCCTATCCTTTGAGAGTTAGGCAAGACCTATATGAAGTGCATTCTTACATGACGTTTGTTGCATCTAACACATTTAATTCACTTATTAGCCTAGAAAAAGTTTTCTCATCAAGTGTTTTAGTGAAGATATCCGCCAATTGTTCTTCGGACCTAACACCTCGCAAAGAGATGTCTCCCTTAGCTTCATGGTCCCTCAGGAAATGATGGCGAATATCAATGTGCTTAGTGCGGGAGTGTTGAACAGGGTTTTTAGCTATCTTAACCGCACTTTCATTGTCACAAAGGAGAGGCACACAACCAAGTTTAATACCAAAAGTCCAAAAGGGTTTGTTTCATATAAAGAATTTGGGCACAACATGCACCGACCGCTATATATTCCGCTTCCGCCGTGGACAAAGCGACGAAATTTTGCTTCTTGCTAGACCAAGATACTAGGGAACGCCCAAGCAAGTGGCACCCACCGGAGGTACTCTTGCGATCCACGCGGCATCCGGCAAAATCCGAATCCGAGTATCCCAAGAGGTGGAATTTTGCACCTTTAGGGTACCACAAGCCGATACCTAAGTATCCTAAAGACCGCCTTCCTATGCGATTCTTTAGGTGCCGCTTGAAAGCGAGCACACAAGCATACACTAAACATGATATCGGGCCTAGATGCGGTAAGATAAAGCAATGAACCAATCATAGAACGGTAGTTAGATTGATCAATAGGTTTACCGTCCTTGTCCGCATCGAGATGGCAATTAGTTGCCATTGGAGTGCTTCTTGAGCTACAATCTCCCATTTCAAATTTCTTCAAGAGGTCCTTGGTGTACTTCTCTTGATAGACGAAGGTTCCCTCTTGAAGTTGCTTGATTTGAAATCCAAGGAAGAAGTTGAGCTCTCCAATCATTGACATCTCGAATTCCCTAGACATCATTTTGCCAAACTCATGGCTAAGAGCTTCGTTAGTTGAACCAAAAATAATATCATCAACATAAATTTGACAAATGAACAAATCTCCGTTGATGTCCTTGGTGAAGAGTGTAGTGTCCACCCTCCCGATCTTGAATCCTTGCATGATAAGGAAATCCCGTAGTCGTTCGTACCACGCTCTAGGTGCTTGCTTGAGCCCATAGAGCGCCTTGTGCAACCTATACACATGATTAGGATTCCTCGGATCTTCAAATCCGGGAGGTTGTTCAACATTAACAAGCTCGTTAATGTAACCATTATGAAAGGCACTTTTCACATCCATTTGATAAAGTCTAATATTGTGATGTGAAGCAAAAGCAAGGAGTATACGGATGGCTTCTAGCCGGGCGACCAAGGCAAATGTCTCCCCAAAGTCTAGTCCTTCAACCTGCGAGAACCCTTTGGCCACAAGTCTTGCCTTGTTGTGGACCACAACGCCATTCTCATCTTGTTTGTTGCGGTACACCCACTTTGTTCTGATGACGTTCTTGTCCTTGCGTCGCTCCTCCAACACCCAAACTTCATTGCGAATGAAGTTGTTGAGTTCTTCTTGCATGGCCATCACCCAATTTGGGTCTTGGAGTGCTTCCTCAATGTGAGTGGGTTCTACACATGAAACAAACGAGTAGTGCTCACAAAATGAAGCGAAATGGCGAGAACGTGTACTTACACCTCTTGACGGACTTCCAATGATTTGGTCCATCAGATGCGCCTTGGAGATGCGTCCATGCCTCATAAGTGGTTGTGAAGCACTTGGCGAAGGTGATGCGTGTTGCTCCTCTTGTGGTTGGACTTGATCATGGACTTCTTCTTCTTCTTCTTGATGTTGTTGTGCTTGTGAGTCTTGAGTCGGCAATGGATCATCCTTCTCTTCTTCGTCAACTTGAGGCGCCATGGAGGTGTTGTTGTTGGAACTTGAAGCTCTCCCTTGATCATGGCTCTCCTCAACTTCAGGCTTGATGTCTCCAATGGTCATATTCTTCATGGCTTCTCGTAGAGGCTCATCATCTATTTCATCATGACCAAAACTCTCCTCTTGGGAGCCATTAGTCTCATCAAACTCAACATCACAACTTTCCTCAACTAAACCGGAGGTTTAGTTGAATACTCGATATGCTTTTGAGTTTGATGCATAACCAAGGAATATACCAACATCACATCTTCTTTCAAACTTACCGAGCCTCTTCTTGCGGTAGATGTATCACTTGCATCCAAAGACTCGAAAGTAGGAGATGTTAGGCTTTCTCCCAATGAGAAGCTCGTACTGGGTCTTTTGAAGTAGTCGATGGAGATAGACCCTATTTGCGGCATGGCACGCCGTGTTGATTGCTTCGGCCCAAAACTTCTCCGACGTGTCGTAGTCATCAAGCATTGCTCTTGCAAGAGTGATGAGTGTCTTGTTCTTCCTTTCAACGACACCATTTTGTTGAGGAGTGTATGTGGCCGAAAACTCATGTTTCACTCCTTCACGGTCACACCACTCCCCAATGTTGTAGTTCTTGAATTCGGTGCCGTTGTCACTCCGGACCTTGATGATGGGAAGTTGAAATTCCCTTTGAGCGTGGTTGGCGAAGGTCTTGAACACTTCCGGAGTTTCACTCTTGTCACCTAGAAATAGAGTCCAAGCATAGCGAGAGTAGTCATCAACTATAACAAGACAATAGAGGTTACCGCCAAGGCTTTGATACGTGGACGGTCCGAAGAGGTCCATGTGGAGTAGCTCAAGTGGCTTGGAGGTTGACACCATTGTCTTCATTGGGTGGTGTGAAGCAACTTGCTTCCCGGCTTGACAAGCGCTACAAAGCTTGTTCTTCTCAAATGTGACATCCTTCACGCCGGTCACCATCCCAAGATTGAATGACTTCTTGAGTTTGCTCATCCCTATATGTGCTATGCGTCGGTGCCATAGCCAACCCAAGCTTGTCTTAGTGAAAAGACAAGTGGTCAAGCTAGCATTCTTGTTGGAGAAGTCTACTAGGTAGAGATGTCCATGTCGAAATCCTTTGAAGACTATGTCTTGGCTTGTTGCACTACTCACAACAACATCATTTTTACTAAATGTGCATGTTAGTCCAAGATCACATAGTTGTGCAATAGAAAGTAAATTAAAGCTAAGTGACTTAACGTACAAAACATTAGAAATAAATAAATCATTTGAAATAGCAATTTTACCTAAACCAATTATCTTTCCCTTAGAGTTATCACCAAAGGTGACTTGTTCATGATTGCCGGGGTTTTCTATAGTGGTGAACATACCATCATTGCCGGTCATATGTTGGGTGAACCTGCTATCGAGTACTCAATGCTTTCCTCCGGCTTTGTAGTTCACCTACACACATGAATTCAATTTTTAACTTTAGGCACCCAAGCCAACTTAGGTCCTTGTATGTGTGATACAAGTGTCTTTGGGACCCAAAGTTGCTTGGGGAGCTTCCCCTTCATGTCCTTCATGTCTTTACTGATGAACCTAGCCTTCACCTTGCCATCTACTTTACTTAAGAGATAATAGCGATCATTGAAAGTAGATTTGTAGTTAATAGGCAACTTTGGAGAAGGTCGGTTAGGAAGAGGACACTCCCTTGTGTGGTGACCGGTGACCTCACAATGTTGGCAATAAGAATCAACTTCCTTGATGAAGCTTGTTCTAAAGCTCCGGTCAGGGCACCTTTCCTTTGTTAGGCACCGGGAAGGATCCAAGTCCTCTCTTGTTGAAGGCCTTTGCTTGTTGGAAGAGAATTTCCTTGTGCTTGACTTCTCCTTTTGAAAGTCTAGCCACACTAGTGCGGAGACTCTCAATTTCTTCCAACAAGTCCTTCTCCCTAGCATTTGCTTTCAAAGGCAAAGACTTGTTCAAGGCATTAGTGACTTGAGAAGTAATGGATATCCTATCATTAAGAGTTTGTTTCTTTGCAATTTTCAACTCTTGATCAAGCACGTCATGAGCAAGGTTAAGTGTTTGATGTTCTTGTATTAGCTTGTTGTGCTCTTCCAAGAGTGTTTGGTGTGCTAAGTTAAGCTCATGATTATCTAACTTGATTTTAGCCTTTTCTTCCTCAATTTGCTTGACATGAGATTTGAGCGTGTCATGCTCTTTGAGTATGCTTTCATACTTGTCAAGCAAATCGAGGTTAGCACTCTCAAGTCTAGCACGAGTTTCTTCAAGAGTTTTAACCTTACTCTTTTCCCTCTTAATGATAGCATGATATTCATTTATCAAGGAAGTTAAATCATCGGGGGAGAGCTCATCATCACTAGAGTCATCACATACCTTGGTGTTACCTTTTGCCATGAGGCACATGGGTGGTGGATGAAGAGGTGCGTCATCATTGTTGGCTATGGCGAGGCCGGCCAAGCTTTCTTCTTCTTCTTCACTCTCTTCATCACTTGTTTCTTCGTCGGTAACCCTTTCATTTGCCTCACACATGAACACCTTTTGTGGGCCATTTCTCTTCTTTGGGAAGAGCCTTGCCTTCTTGCCCTTGTCATGTTTCTTCTTCCCAAAGGATCTTGATATGGGTTTGGCCTCTTCTTCATCATCATCACTTCCTTCAAGCTTGCGATGCTTGCTCTTGTGGTTCTCTCTTCTTTTGTCCAGTTTTGGACAATCATAGGAGATGTGGCCTTGATCACCACAATTGTAGCAAGTCTTGTGATCATCTCTCATTGGTAGAAATGCTCTCTTCTTAGGATCAAATGTGTATCCCTTCTTAGTGATCTTGGAGTTCAAGCGTGAGAACTTTCTCATCATCAACGCAAGCTCATCATCATCATCTTCACTTGATGCTTGTTCTTCTTCACTTGAGCTAGGCTCAACCACCTTCTTCTTCTTGAGGCTTGTTTTCTTGGTGGAGGCCTTTAGAGCAATTGTTTTTGAGGATGATTGCTCCATCATCCCAAGCACACTAATCTCATGAGCGTGAATTTCTCCAATGAGCTCTGAAACTTCAATGTGGTCAAGTGACTCTTTTTGGAGCATGGAGTTGATGATGTTGTACTTTGGCTTGGTAAGGAGCATGAGGATCTTGCGGTTGATGAGTCCCTTGCCAAGAGAAGCAATGTCAAGAGCATTAATTTCTTCAATAAGTACATTCAAGCGAGAGAACATCTCATTGACATTTTCATGAGGTAGCATCTTAAATTCATCATATTTTGCTTTTAGCATGTGATATTTTAGTTCTTTCACACGAGAAGAACCCTCATGAATTTCTGTCAAGCAAGCTCAAATTTCACATGCCTTTTCCTTGCTAGCAATCCTAGAAAAAACATCTTGACTAATGCACTCATAGATTGCATTCCTAGCTTTAGCATCCCATTTAATTTGATCACCAACATAGTTATATTCTCCAAACCCCGCGTGGGTCGCTTCCCATACTTCGGGAGCAATAGCCTCTAGATAAGCGTGCATGCGTGCTTTCCAATAGGCAAAGTTCTTGCCCTCGAAGATAGGAACCGAACCCCCAACCTTGGACATTTTAGCTCTCTAGCGGTAAAGCTAGAATGATCCTATGAGCAACCTTGCTCTGATACCAATTGTAAGGATTGAATGCCCAAGAGGGGGGGTGAATTGGGCTCCTTTAAAAGTCTAAGCAATAAAACCTAAAAGCTCAATTCCCTACGCAAACTATCTATGCATTCAAGTAAATAGGAACTTTGCGGAATGTAAAATGCATAAACGTAAGGGAAAGGAGGAGGATGCAAACTCCCGAGGAGACATGAGGATTTATCCCGTGGTTCGGCAAGATCGTCAAGATCTTCCTACATCCACGTTATGGCACCCACTAAAGGGTTTTGCCACACCCAAGTCACCGAGACGAGGGATCTTCACTATTCCTCTCCGTTTGCCAACCTTGGCAAGGTGGAGCTCAAGCCTTGTACAACTTCGACCCTCCGGGCTTCCACAAACGCCTTGGCAAGCTCCGGAAGTCTCCTCACAGTTACAAACACCAAGGGCACTCCCTTGAGGCTCTCTCACTATCCTAGAGAGTCCACTCACCCAGAATGGAGGCACACAAGCTCTCTCTCTCTAGCTAGTTCTAGCCTAATTCTTGGTGCATAGGTGATCAAAATGATGTGGAAGTGATTGCTCTTGGTCTTGAACGCTTGTGGATGTGTTGATAGTGTATGGTGATCAAGACTTGGCGAAATGACAGGATTTGGGGGTATTTATAGCCAGCCTCCCCGAAATAGCAGTTGGAAAAGTAGGCTGACAGAACTTTACTGTGAACACCGGATGATCCAATGTCTCCCCTTTAGTTATCATTGGTCAAATTTACTTTAGCTGACGTCATTGTGTCAGATATGACCGTTGTTAGACCGATGTTGCTCCTGTCTTCTCATCGGATGATCCGGTGGCTCTTCCTCCAGAATTGACTCAGACTTGATGCTTACTAGAGTGATTGACCGATGTGTATATTTCTGTACATCGGATGATCCGGTGCTACACTTAGTCCAATGATATTGCAAACTGTACTGATGGACCGATGTAGATGAGCCATTCACATCGGATGATCCAGTGAGTGCTTTGTTCTGAGGTCTTCTTCTTCAGCTGAACCAACTCGACCGATGTGCACATTTCTGGAACCATCGATTGATCCGGTGAGTTGATTTTGTTTGCTTCGAGTTGTTTCTAAGTGTTTTTTTATCTTGCTCGATTGACCTCTTTGATATTTGTTGCAAAGGCATTTCTGATGATCTTCAAGCATTGAATGTTGTCAATTTAAAGTTGAATGATTTTGACATAAGAGCTTTCACTTCTTGTCTTCATATAGTTGATTTGATCTCATGAGTTGATTGTATATGGGTCTCCAATGACATATGGATTTTATTTGATTGAGAGATTTTGGGGACCTTGCATTCACAAATTCATTAGTAAAATCCAATGGTTGTCATTAATCACCGAAACCATACCTCATGGGGGCCTAGATGCTTTCATAGAGCAATCAACAATATCACCATTCGATATCGTCATCCTATTCCATGCTTAGATGATATGCTTGATGAATTGAATGGTGCTGTTGTGTTATCAAAGGTTGATTTGCGTAGTGGTTATCACCAAATTCGCATGAAACTAGGAGATGAATGGAAAACTGCTTTCAAAACTAAGTTCGGTTTATATGAGTGGTTAGTCATGCCTTTTGGGTTAACTAATGCACCTAGCACCTTCATGAGATTAATGAATGAGGTTTTGCGTGCATTCATTGGAAAACTTGTTGTTGTGTATTTTGATGATATATTGATTTATAGCAAATCCATGGATGAACATCTTGATCACTTACGTGCTGTTTTTAATGCTTTACGTCAGGCACGATTATTGGGTAATCTTGAGAAGTGCACCTTTTGCATGGATCGAGTATCTTTCCTTGGCTATGCTGTTACTCCACAGGGAATTGAAGTTGATCAAGCCAAGGTAGAGGCTAATTCGGGGTGGCCTGTACCAAACACCATCACAAAGGTGCGGAGCCTTCTAGGGCTGGTTGGGTTCTATCGTCGCTTTGTTGAGGATTTCAGCACCATTGCTGCTCCATTGAATGACCTTACGAAGGAGGGGGTGCCTTTTTCTTGGGGCACCACACAAGATAACGCCTTTAGCACACTGAAAGATAACTTGACGCATGCACCTCTTCTCCAACTTCCTGATTTTTCTAAGACTTTTGAGCTTGAATGTGATTATAGTGGGATTGGATTGGGTGGTGTTTTGTTACAAGAAGGAAAACCTGTTGCATATTTTAGTGAGAAAATGAGTGGGGCTGTTCTGAATTATGCTACCTATGATAAGGAATTATATGCTCTTGTACGAACTTTAGAAACATGGCAGCATTATTTGTGGCCCAAAGAATTTGTTATCCATTATGATCATGAATCAGTAAAGCATATTAGGAGTCAAGGGAAATTGAACCGTAGACATGCTAAGTGGATGAAATTTATTTAGTCTTTTCCTTATGTCATTAAACACAAAATGGGAAAGGATAATGTTATTGTTGATGCTTTATCTAGACATTATACTCTTCTATCTCAACTTGACTCTAAATTTCTTGGATTAGAAACGATTAAAGATCAATATGAACATGATGCTGATTTCAAAGATGTTGTAACACCTTCAATTTTTGCATCATGCATTGCATACATGTTCATGCATTAAACATTAGTAGGATAAAAGAAAGATAATAAAAGATAAAACATACATATATGGTGTAGCAAAAGAAGAAAAAAAAAAGAAAATAATAATTATAGCCTAAAACTTGTAATAGGGAATAAGTATAAAAATAATAATATATATATATAAAGTATATATAAATAATATATATAATAATATATAAAAAAAATAAAATATAAATATAAATAATAAAATATATAATAATAATAATATAAAAAGAAAAAAAAAGAAAAAGTAAAAAATAAATAATAATAATAATAAAGAATGAATAAAAAAAGAAAAAAAGGAAGCAGCCCGGCCGGCCAGGCCGACCGAGCTGGTCCACTCCCGCACGCAGCCAGCCGTGCGACCGACCCCAGCCCCGCCTTCCCCCGCGTGCCCGCTCGCACGCGCGCGCCTACCACGCATCCCACGCGCCCCGCCGGGCCCCACCCCGCACCGACGCCCGCCTGGCACCCGCGCCGACGCTCCCGCGCGACCCCGCCGCCACGCACCCCGCCGCTTGGCCCACCCCGCGCTGGGCTCCCGCGAGCCGCCTGCCCCGCTGGACCCCACCCGCACTGCAGCCCCCCTGGCCTCCCGCGCCGCGCGCCCCGATGCCCCGCCCGACCGCCCTCGATCACGCGTCCCGCGCCCCCGCACGCGCACCGGGCCTGCCCGACCGAGCTGACGCGCGCGCCGCGCGATGCGCCCGGGCCCCACCCGCACCGACGCCGCCCGCTCCCGCGCCTCCCGGCCGAGCCGCTCGCCCTAGCCGCCGTCTATAAAAGCAGTAGCGCCTCGTAGGGTTTTCTCGATCCCAGAAAAGCAGCCGCCACCAGAAAATGCCGCCGCCATACCAAAAGGCCAGAAAAGCCCTAGCCGCCGGATAGGAAAAAAGGGAGCACCAGAGCCACCACCGCTAGGGGAAGAAAAGGAAGAAAAAAAGAGGGGAAGAAGAGGAAGAAAAAGAGGAGGGTGCCGTCGTCCACCGGAGATCGTCGTCGTCGTCGTGCTGCCGAAGGACTGCTGCGCCATCTACTTCGTCTACGCGTCATCATCGTCCCGCGATCGTCAAGCCGTCACATCTACGGCAGGATTCGTTCCCGATGCGAATTTTAGTGACGTATTAGATCTAATAGACGTAAATTGATTTAAGTTGCACCATGAATTTATTTTCAGCAGTATTAATTCCCGTTAAAACCCCCATAAACTCGTATGAAAACGTATGAACTAGTTGCATCTAATTAATAAACAACCATAGTTAATTAATAATTGATCTTTGCATGCATGCATATCATCGCATGTTGATTAATGTGTGTGCATCGTGTTGATTTGTATGTATTTTCTTGTATGTGTGATCACGAGTAGAGGGAAGTGCTCAAGAGATTGTGTACGAGGATTTTCAGAATCAAGACTTCGAAGCGCTTGAGCAACCCTATCTGCCGGAGCAAGGCAAGTGTCCTTGAAGCATATTGATCCTGTTTTAAAATAAATGTTTTGTTTGCAAACTGCATGCTTGTGTCAATTTGATGGGAACCCTATGGTAGGAAGTTTACTAGATTTGTTTAACCACCCTTGTCACTTGGACTATATGGTAGAGAGTCGGGAAGGGCTTTTACCTTTTTGCTTCGCTTAATTAATTGGGATGGAAAACAACACTACACATTTAATTATGCATCAATGACATTCTGGTTAATGTGAACTGGTCAATACGATGGGTGATCTAAGCAAGCTTGGTATGTGGATGGGTTGGATGTTATGGTGGTTTGCTTGCTTTAGATCTAAGGACCGGTTCATGCGAGAATAGGCCAGGACTACAGTGCCACCACGACGCCAAGTATGGGTGCGGCGTAGCAGATTAATTAGGGTTTTGCTAGTGCTGTTTGGACCATTGTGGATGCTCGGGGAAGGGGTAGTCGGATTGGGTTTGTTGAGGATTGGTGGGACTACCCTGGGATCCGAATGGCTCAAGAGGGGGCCCTTGGTTGAAGATGTGCTCTGCGGGAGACATCGCCACCGGTGAAACCTCAGTGGGGTCTAAATAGGCTAGTAATCCCTTTGTAAAGGTTATTTTGTGATCTCTTGGCCATACACCAAAGGAAGTGTAATTGGCATGAGGGAGGTTCTGTAGTCGCCGACGGGTGATGAAATCACAAACACGTGGGTAAAGAGGTACAAACTCTGCAGAGTATTAAAACTATCATGATAGCCGTACTCCCGGTTATGAGCGCCTTGATGACCTACATGATTAGAGGGAAATTGAGATTTGGGATGGTTATGGTTTGGTAATGGTTATGGTTGATATTATGATTATGGTTATGGTTATGGGATGGAATCATGTTTTATGACATTGATTATGGTTATTGGCAATGGTGATTTATGGACTGGTATTATTATGGTTACATGGTTTATGATGGGTTTACTTCACATAAATATGATACACTACTTTTCCAAATGGTTTTACTGTACTTTTCAGCACTTAGCCATTATTATTGTCGTCATTTGAATCAGCCACATGTCATACTTTCCCCCTTGCTGAGTACGACATGTACTCACTCTTGCAATCCCACCCCCAACAGTTGCAGGTCAGAATTGTGAGTTTAATAGCGATAATGTGGAGATCTAGGTCGTGTCTACCGTCAGCTTTGCCTGTGGTGTTGCATGGAGCTGCGTTATCCCTTTTGCTTAGTTTGCTTAGTTGCTTAATTAGTTTATTTCCGCTGCATTAGTTGAACTTGTCATTAATATTCATTAGAGCTTGTATTCGAGGATAATCTGGTTTGTGTAATAAAATTTGATAATTTATCTTGTTCTGTAGTAATTTTCTGTATACTCTTTTGTGATTGCACTCGTGTATGTGTATTGAACATCCTGGGCACACATATGCATTAGCTTGGTTCAGTTTTCGGAACCGGACGTCACAGATTGGTATCAGAGCCACAGGTTGACCGTAGGATGCAGCCTAGATAGAATGGACAATTTAGATCACATAAGAGCACTTAGGAATCGATGTGTTTTTGCTTAGTGTGCTGTTTGTTATATATATATTGTTTGCTTGTGTGCTTAATAGAGGATTTTGGGATGATTTAGCATTGCCATGTCCACCTAGGCTAGTATAGCTAGTTGGTTAGCTTCATATCTCTTGATGCATATAGTTGGGGACGTTTCTTAATTCTTACCTATTGCTCTCCTTCAGATGGTGAGAACTCGCAATCAGAGGGATGTCAATGGTGAGGAGGAGAACCATGGAGTACCTCAGAACAATACTGGACAAGGACCTGCTCATGGAGCTATCAATATTGAGCAGCTACTGGCCATGCAAAACCAGCTCATGCAGACCATGATACAAACTATAGGACAGCTGCAGGCTGGCAATAACAACAATCAGACCCACATGCCTCCACCGCCACCCCTGCCTCCTCATAACCGATTGGGAGAGTTTATGAGGACTAGGCCGCCGACCTTTGCTCAAGCTGCTGACCCTATGGATGCGGATGATTGGCTGAAGTCCGTTGAGAAGAAACTTGCTATTGTCCGGTGCACTGATAGGGAGAAGGTTCTCTTTGCATCACATCAACTAGTTGGAGCAGCCGCTGACTGGTGGGAAGCTCTTTGCAACGCTCATGATAATCAGGAGGCAATCACTTGGGCTGAGTTTAAGCAGAGTTTTCGTTCCCGCTATGTACCTGAAGGAGTTATGATACTGAGAAAACAATATTTTTAAAATCTCAGGCAAGGAAGGATGAGCGTGAGTGAGTATCTCAACAAATTAACTCAATTATCAAGATATGCTCCAAAAGACATCAAAACTGATAGTAGGAAGCAGTATCTGTTTATGAGGGGTCTCAACAATGAAATTCAAGTCTAGTTGCTCAATACTGATTATCCAAACTTCCAAAAGCTGGTTGACAAGGCTATTGTGGTTGAGAACAAGATTCGTGAGATGGAGCAGGACAACAAGAGGAAGATGCCACATCATGGACCGCAGCAAGGAAGCAATGTTCGCCCCCGCTATGCACCACCTACTGCACCACACTGCAACCCATCTGCTCCTGCATACCGTGCTGCGTATCCGCCCCGCCCAAATCAGCCACCGCAGCAGCACCCTGTTATGCAAGCACCTAGGCCTCCAATGCCTTATGCACCTCGTGCTGATTTTCCTGGAGCCAATGTTCAAAACCAAGCTCGTCCCAATAATTCTGGTGGAGTTAAGAAGTGTTATACTTGTGGAGAAGCTGGACACTTTGCGCATCAATGTCCTAAGTCAGGCCTTGGTCAAGGAAGCAATGCGTCGAGGCAAAACCCAAGACCCAATGGAGGGCAGCCACAAGGAAATCGTGGACAACAGAATTTTGCTCGTGGCAACGTGAACCATGTCTCTACGGAGGATGCTCAACAAGCGGATGACGTGGTCATTGGTATGTTTCTCGCCAACTCCAACCCCGCGACTATGTTATTTGATTCTGGAGCATCGCATTCATTCATTGCATCGAAGTATGTTGCCAAGTATAGTTTGCCTATCTCTCATATGAAGTTTACTCTATTGGTCAAGTCTCCTGGAGGAGAGATGAGGACAAATATAGTATGTCCAAAAGTAAGCCTTAGAATAAGGGGGGTAGACTTCTCCGCCAACCTCATTGTTTTGGATTCTCAAGGATTGGACAGTATACTTGGTATGGACTGGTTGAGGAAGCACAAAGACAGTTAAGTTGACCCATGAAGAAGGAATCACTGTAAAATTTGAAGCATCTCAAACCGCACCGAAGCAATTGGAGTTGAATCATATGGACGGTGTCGCAATTGAGGAGATTCCGGTAGTGTGTGAATTTTTGGATGTGTTTCCAGATGAGATGCCAGGTATGCCACCTGATCGAGACATTGAGTTTGTTATTGATTTAATACCTGGAAATGCACCTATAGCTAAGAGGCCGTATAGGATGCCTCCTATGGAATTAGCGGAGCTCAAGAAGCAGATTCAAGAACAATTAGAGAAGGGTTTTATTCGCCCAAGCTCTTCACCTTGGGGAGCGCCCGTTCTATTTGTGGACAAGAAGGATGGAACGCAAAGGATGTGCGTGGATTACCGAGCTCTCAACGAGGTAACAATCAAGAACAAGTATACCTTGCCCCGTATAGAGGATTTGTTTGATCAGATGAAAGGTGCCTGTGTGTTTTCCAAGATTGATTTGAGGTCGGGATACATTCAAATGAACATTAGACCGTCGGACATACCCATGACAGCTTTTAGGACACGGTATGGATCTTATGAGTACACCGTGATGTCTTTTGGATTGATAAATGCGTCTGCCTACTTTATGTACCTCATGAATAAGGTCTTCATGGAGTACTTGGATAAGTTTGTTGTGGTATTCATTGATGATATTATAATATACTCAAAGGACGAGAAAGAAATTAGCCTTTGAAATAGGAGATTTTGTTTACCTCAAGGTGTCACCTATGAGAGGTCATAAGAGGTTTAACATAAGAGGCAAGCTCGCACCTCGCTATATTGGACCATTCAAGATTTTGGACAAAAGAGGAGAAGTAGCATATAAGCTGGAGATGCCAGCTCATCTTTCAGACGTACATGATGTGTTTCATATTTCCCAACTCAAGAAGTGTCTCAGGGTGCCAGAAGAACAAGTGTCGATAGACGAGTTAGGACTTCAGGAGGATTTGTCTTATGTCGAGCAACCTATCAAGAACTTGGACGTGAAGGAAAGGGTCACGAGAAATAAGAGGATCCGTTGGTGCAAAGTGCAATGGAACCACCATACGGAAGCCGAAGCTACGTGGGAAAGTGAAGAAGACCTGAAGGCATAATTCCCGCATCTTTTCTCCACGCTGTCGAATCTCGA
The DNA here is from genome assembly GCA_036927565.1 of Tuctoria greenei. NCBI lineage: Eukaryota > Viridiplantae > Streptophyta > Magnoliopsida > Poales > Poaceae > Tuctoria > Tuctoria greenei. The sequence continues at coordinate 58,923,470 of JAYESD010000009.1, forward strand.
GGGCAAGATTCACTTTAAGGGGGGTAGGTTTGTAACACCCTCAATTTTCGCATCATGCATTGTATACATGTTCATGCATTAAACATTAGTAGGATAAAAGAAAGATAATAAAAGATAAAACATACATATATGGTGTAGCAAAAGAAGAAAAAAAAAGAAAATAATAATTATAGCCTAAAACTTGTAATAGGGAATAAGTATAAAAATAATAATAATATATATATATATAAAGTATATATAAATAATATATATAATAATATATAAAAAATAAAATATAAATATAAATAATAAAATATATTATAATAATAACAATATAAAAAGAAAAAAAAAAGAAAAAATAATAATAATAAAGAATGAATAAAAAAAAGAAAAAAAAAGGGAGCAGCCCGACCGGCCAGGCCGACCGAGCCGGCCCACTCCCGAACGCAGCCAGCCGCGCGACCGACCCCGGCCCCGCCTGCCCCCGCGTGCTCGCTCGCACGCGCGCGCCTACCGCGCGTCCCACGCACCCCGCCGGGCCCCACCCCGCACCGACGCCCGCCTGGCACCCGCGCCGACGCTCCCGCGCGACCCCGCCGACATGCACCCCACCGCCTGGCCCACCCCGCGCTGGGCTCCCGCGAGCCGCCTGCCCCGCTGGACCCCACCCGCACCGTAGCCCCCCTGCCTCCCGCGCCGCGCGCCCCGATGCCCTGCCCGACCGCCCTCGATCGCGCGTCCCGCGCCCCTGCACGCGCACCGCGCCTGCCCGACCGAGCCGACGCGCGCGCCGCGCGATGCACTCGGGCCCCACCCGCATCAACGCCGCCCGCTCCCGCGCCTCCCGGCCGAGCCGCTCGCCCTAGCCCCCGTCTATAAAAGCAGTAGCACCTCGTAGGGTTTTCTCGATCCCAGAAAAGCAGCCGCCACCAGAAAACGCCGCCGCCATACCAAAAGGCCAGAAAAGCCCTAGCCGCCGGATAGGAAAAAAGGGAGCACCAGAGCCGCCGCCGCCAGTGGAAGAAAAGGAAGAAAAAAAGAGGGGAAGAAGAGGAAGAAAAAGAGGAGGGTGTCGTCGTCCACCGGAGATCGTCGTCGTCGTCGTGCTGCCGAAGGACTGCTGCGCCATCTACTTCGTCTACGCGTCATCATCGTCCCGCGATCGTCAAGCCGTCACATCTACGGTAGGATTCGTTCCCGATGCGAATTTTAGTGACGTATTAGATCTAATAGACGTAAATTGATTTAAGTTGCACCATGAATTTATTTTCAGCAGTATTAATTCCCGTTAAAACCCCCATAAACTCGTATGAACACGTATGAACTAGTTGCATCTAATTAATAAACAACCATAGTTAATTAATAATTGATCTTTGCATGCATGCATATCATCGCATGTTGATTAATGTGTGTGCATCGTGTTGATTTGTATGTATTTTCTTGTATGTGTGATCACGAGTAGAGGGAAGTGCTCAAGAGATCGTGTTCGAGGATTTTCAGAATCAAGACTTTGAAGCGCTTGAGCAACCCTATCTTCCGGAGCAAGGCAAGTGTCCTTGAAGCATATTGATCCTGTTTTAAAATAAATGTTTTGTTTGCAAACTGCATGCTTGTGTCAATTTGATGGGAATCCTATGGTAGGAAGTTTACTAGATTTGTTTAACCACCCTTGTCACCTGGACTATATGGTAGAGAGTCGGGAAGGGATTTTACCTTTTTGCTTCGCTTAATTAATTGGGATGGAAAACAACACTACACATTTAATTATGCATCAATGACATTCTGGTTAATGTGAACTGGTCAATACGATGGGTGATCTAAGCAAGCCTGGTATGTGGATGGGTTGGATGTTATGGTGGTTTGCTTGCTTTAGATCTAAGGACCGGTTCATGCGAGAATAGGCCAGGACTACAGTGCCACCACGAGGCCAAGTATGGGTGCGGCGTAGCTGATAAATTAGGGCTTTGCTAGTGCTGTTTGGACCATTGTGGATGCTCGGGGAAGGGGTAGTCGGATTGGGTTTGTTGAGGATTGGTGGGACTACCCTGGGATCCGAATGGCTCAAGAGGGGGCCCTTGGTTGAAGATGTGCTCTGCGGGAGACATCGCCACCGGTGAAACCTCAGTGGGGTCTAAATAGGCTAGTAATCCCTTTGTAAAGGCTATTTTGTGATCTCTTGGCCATACACCAAAGGAAGTGCATGAGGGAGGTTCTTTAGTCGCCGACGGGTGATGAAATCACAAACACGTGGGTAAAGAGGTACAAACTCTGCAGAGTATTAAAACTATCATGATAGTTATGCTCCCGGTTATGAGCGCCTTGATGACCTACATGATTAGAGGGAAATTGAGATTTGGGATGGTTATGGTTTGGTAATGGTTATGGTTGATATTATGATTATGGTTATGGTTATGGGATGGAATCATGGTTTATGACATTGATTATGGTTATTGGCAATGGTGATTTATGAACTGTTATTATTATGGTTACATGATTTATGATGGGTTTACTTCACATAAATATGATACACTGCTTTTCCAAATGGTTTTACTGTACTTTTCAGCAATTAGCCATTATTATTGTCGTCATTTGAATCAGCCACATGTCATACTTTCCACACTTGCTGAGTACGATATGTACTCACTCTTGCAATCCCCCCTCCAACAGTTGCAGGTCAGAATTGTGAGTTTAATGGCGATAATGTGGAGATCTAGGTCGTGTCTACCGTCAGCTTTGCCTGTGGTGTTGCATGGAGCTGCGTTATCCCTTTTACTTAGTTTGCTTAGTTGCTTAATTAGTTTATTTCCGCTGCATTAGTTGAACTTGTCATTAATATTCATTAGAGCTTGTATTCGAGGATAATTTGGTTTGTAAAATTTGATAATTTATCTTGTTCTGTAGTAATTTTCTGTATACTCTTTTGTGATTGCACTCGTGTATGTGTATTGAACATCCTGGGCACACATATGCGTTAGCTTGGTTCAGTTTTCGGAATCGGGCGTCACAGATTGGTATCAGAGCCACAGGTTGACCGTAGGACGCAGCCTAGATAGAATGGACACTTTAGAGCACATAGGAGCACTTAGGAATCGATGTGTTTTTGCTTAGTGTGCTGTTTGCTATATATATATTGTTTGCTTGTGTGCTTAATAGAGGATTTTGGGATGCTTTAGCATTGCCATGTCCACCTAGGCTAGTATAGCTAGTTGGTTAGCTTCATATCTCTTGATGCATATAGTTGGGGACATTTCTTAATTCTTACCTATTGCTCTCCTTCAGATGGTGAGGACTCGCAATCAGAGGGATGTCAATGGTGAGGAGGAGAACCATGGAGTACCTCAGAACAATCCTGGACAAGGACCTGCTCATGGAGCTATCAATATTGAGCAGCTACTAGCCATGCAAAACCAGCTCGTGCAGACCATAATACAAACTATGGGACAGCTGCAGGCTGGCAATAACAACAATCAGCCCCACATGCCTCCACCGCCACCCCTGCCTCCTCATAACCGATTGGGAGAGTTTATGAGGACTAGGCCGCCGACCTTTGCTCAAGCTGCTGACCCTATGGATGCGGATGATTGGCTGAAGTCCGTTGAGAAGAAACTTGCTATTGTCCGGTGCACTGATAGGGAGAAGGTTCTCTTTGCATCACATCAACTAGTTGGAGCAGCCGCTGACTGGTGGGAAGCTCTTTGCAACGCTCATGATAATCAGGAGGCAATCACTTGGGCTGAGTTTAAGCAGAGTTTTCGTTCCCACTATGTACCTGAAGGAGTTATGATACTGAGAAGACAATATTTTGAAAATCTCAGGCAAGGAAGGATGAGCGTGAGTGAGTATCTCAACAAATTAACTCAATTATCAAGATATGCTCCAGAAGACATCAAAACTGATAGTAGGAAGCAATATCTGTTTATGAGGGGTCTCAACAATGAAATTCAAGTCCAGTTGCTCAATACTGATTATCCAAACTTCCAAAAGCTGGTTGACAAGGCTATTGTGGTTGAGAACAAGATTCATGAGATGGAGCAGGACAACAAGAGGAAGATGCCACATCATGGACCGCAGCAAGGAAGCAATGTTCGCCCCCGCTATGCACCACCTACTGCACCACACTACAACCCATCTGCTCCTGCATACCGTGCTGCTTATCCGCCCCGCCCAAATCAGCCACCGCAGCAGTGCCCTGTTATGCAAGCACCTAGGCCTCCAATGCCTTATGCACCTCGTGCTGATTTTCCTGGAGCCAATGTTCAAAACCAAGCCCGTCCCAATAATTTTGGTAGAGTTAAGAAGTGTTATACTTGTGGAGAAGCTGGACACTTTGCGTATCAATGTCCTAAGTCAGGCCTTGGTCAAGGAAGCAATGCGTCGAGGCAAAACCCAAGACCCAATGGAGGGCAGCCACAAGGAAATCGTGGACAACAGAATTTTGCTCGTGGCAACGTGAACCATGTCTCTACGGAGGATGCTCAACAAGCGGATGACGTGGTCATTGGTATGTTTCTCGCCAACTCCAACCCCGCGACTATGTTATTTGATTCTGGAGCATCGCATTAATTCATTGCATTGAAGTATGTTGCCAAGTATAGTTTGCCTATCTCTCATATGAAGTTTACTCTATTGGTTAAGTCTCCTGGAGGAGAGATGAGGACAAATATAGTATGTCCAAAAGTAAGCCTTAGAATAAGGGGGGTAGACTTCTCCGCCAACCTCATTGTTTTGGATTCTCAAGGATTGGAAAGTATACTTGGTATGGACTGGTTGAGGAAGCACAATGGAGTTATTGAGTGTGCCACAAAGACAGTAAAGTTGACCAATGAAGAAGGAATCACTGTAAAATTTGAAGCATCTCAAACCGCACCGAAGCAATTGGAGTTGAATCATATGGACGGTGTCGCAATTGAGGAGATTCCGGTAGTGTGTGAATTTTTGAATGTGTTTCCAGATGAGATGCCAGGTATGCCACCTGATCGAGACATTGAGTTTGTTATTGATTTAATACCTGGAACTGCACCTATAGCTAAGAGGCCGTATAGGATGCCTCCTATGGAATTAGCGGAGCTCAAGAAGCAGATTCAAGAACAATTAGAGAAGGGTTTTATTCGCCCAAGCTCTTCACCTTGGGGAGCGCCCGTCCTATTTGTGGACAAGAAGGATGGAACGCAAAGGATGTGCGTGGATTACCGAGCTCTCAACGAGGTAACAATCAAGAACAAGTACACCTTGCCCTGTATAGAGGATTTGTTTGATCAGATGAAAGGTGCCTGTGTGTTTTCCAAGATTGATTTGAGGTCGGGATACTTTCAAATGAACATTAGACCGTCGGACATACCCAAGACAGCTTTTAGGACACGGTATGGATCTTATGAGTACACCGTGATGTCTTTTGGATTGATAAATGCGCCTGCCTACTTTATGTACCTCATGAATAAGGTCTTCATGGAGTACTTGGATAAGTTTGTTGTGGTATTCATTGATGATATTATGATATACTCAAAGGACGAGAAGGAAATTAGCCTTTGAAATAGGAGATTTTGTTTACCTCAAGGTATCACCTATGAGAGGTCATAAGAGGTTTAACATAAGAGGCAAGCTCGCACCTCGCTATATTGGACCATTCAAGATTTTGGACAAAAGAGGAGAAGTAGCATATAAGCTGGAGATGCCAGCTCATCTTTCAGACGTACATGATGTGTTTCATATTTCCCAACTCAAGAAGTGTCTCAGGGTGCCAGAAGAACAAGTGCCGATAGACGAGTTAGGACTTCAGGAGGATTTGCCTTATGTCGAGCAACCTATCAAGAACTTGGACATGAAGGAAAGGGTCACGAGAAATAAGAGGATCCGTTGGTGCAAAGTGCAATGGAACCACCATACGGAAGCCAAAGCTACGTGGGAACGTGAAGAAGACCTGAAGGCAGAATTCCCGCATCTTTTCTCCACGCTGTCGAATCTCGAGGGCGAGATTCACTTTAAGGGGGTAGGTTTGTAACACCCTCAATTTTCGCATCATGCATTGCATACATGTTCATGCATTAAACATTAGTAGGATAAAAGAAAGATAATAAAAGATAAAAACATACATATATGGTGTAGCAAAAGAAGAAAAAAAAAGAAAATAATAATTATAGCCTAAAACTTGTAATAGGGAATAAGTATTAAAATAATAATAATAATATATATAAAGTATATATAAATAATATATATAATAATATATAAAAAATAAAATATAAATATAAATAATAAAATATATTATAATAATAACAATATAAAAAGAAAAAAAAGAAAAGAAAAAATAATAATAATAAAGAATGAATAAAAAAAGAAAAAAAGGGAGCAGCCCGGCCGGCTAGGCCGACCGAGCCGGCCCACTCCCGCACGCAGCCAGCCGCGCGACCGACCCCAGCCCCGCCTGCCCCCGCGTGCCAGCTCGCACGCGCGCGCCTACCGCGCGTCCCACGCGCCCCGCCGGGCCCCACCCCGCACCGACGCCCGCCTGGCACCCGCGCCGACGCTCCCGCGCGACCCCGCCGCCACGCACCCCGCCGCCTGGCCCACCCCGCGCTGGGCTCCCGCGAGCCGCCTGCCCTGCTGGACCCCACTCGCACCGTAGCCCCCCCTGCCTCCCGCGCCGCGCGCCCCGATGCCCCGCCCGACCGCCCTCGATCGCGCGTCCCGCGCCCCCGCACGCGCACCGCGCCTGCCCGACCGAGCCGACGCTCGCGCCGCGCGATGCGCTCGGGCCCCACCCGCACCGACGCCGCCCGCTCCCGCGCCTCCCGGCCGAGCCGCTCGCCCTAGCCGCCGTCTATAAAAGCAGTAGCGCCTCGTAGGGTTTTCTCGATCCCAGAAAAGCAGCCGCCACCAGAAAACGCCGTCGCCATACCAAAAGGCCAGAAAAGCCCTAGCCGCCGGATAGGAAAAAAGGGAGCACCAGAGCCGCTGCCGCCAGGGGAAGAAAAGGAATAAAAAAAGAGGGGAAGAAGAGGAAGAAACAGAGGAGGGTGCCGTCGTCCACCGGAGATCGTCGTCGTCATCGAGCTGCCGAAGGACTGCTGCGCCATCTACTTCGTCTACGCGTCATCATCGTCCCGCGATCGTCAAGCCGTCACATCTACGATAGGATTCGTTCCCGATGCGAATTTTAGTGATGTATTAGATCTAATAGACGTAAATTGATTTAAGTTGCACCATGAATTTATTTTCAGCAGTATTAATTCCCGTTAAAACCCCCATAAACTCGTATGAACACGTATGAACTAGTTGCATCTAATTAATAAACAACCATAGTTAATTAATAATTGATCTTTGCATGCATGCATATCATCGCATGTTGATTAATGTGTGTGCATCGTGTTGATTTGTATGTATTTTCTTGTATGTGTGATCACGAGTAGAGGGAAGTGCTCAAGAGATCGTGTACGAGGATTTTCAGAATCAAGACTTCGAAGCGCTTGAGCAACCCTATCTGCCGGAGCAAGGCAAGTGTCCTTGAAGCATATTGATCCTGTTTTAAAATAAATGTTTTGTTTGCAAACTGCATGCTTGTGTCAATTTGATGGGAACCCTATGGTAGGAAGTTTACTAGATTTGTTTAACCACCCTTGTCACCTGGACTATATGGTAGAGAGTCGGGAAGGGCTTTTACCTTTTTGCTTCGCTTAATTAATTGGGATGGAAAACAACACTACACATTTAATTATGCATCAATGACATTCTGGTTAATGTGAACTGGTCAATACGATGGGTGATCTAAGCAAGTCTGGTATGTGGATGGTTTGGATGTTATGGTGGTTTGCTTGCTTTAGATCTAAGGACCGGTTCATGCGAGAATAGGCCAGGACTACAGTGCCACCACGAGGCCAAGTATGGGTGCGGCATAGCTGATTAATTAGGGCTTTGCTAGTGCTGTTTGGACCATTGTGGATGCTCGGGTAAGGGGTAGTCGGATTGGGTTTGTTGAGGATTGGTGGGACTACCCTGGGATCCGAATGGCTCAAGAGGGGGCCCTTGGTTGAAGATGTGCTCTGCGGGAGACATCGCCACCGGTGAAACCTCAGTGGGGTCTAAATAGGCTAGTAATCCCTTTGTAAAGGCTATTTTGTGATCTCTTGGCCATACACCAAAGGAAGTGTAATTGGCATGAGGGAGGTTCTTTAGTCGCCGACGGGTGATGAAATCACAAACACGTGGGTAAAGAGGTACAAACTCTGCAGAGTATTAAAACTATCATGATAGCCGTGCTCCCGGTTATGAGCGCCTTGATGACCTACATGTTTAGAGGGAAATTGAGATTTTGGATGGTTATGGTTTGGTAATGGTTATGGTTGATATTATGATTATGGTTATGGTTATGGGATGGAATCATGGTTTATGACATTGATTATGGTTATTGGCAATGGTGATTTATGGACTGGTATTATTATGGTTACATGGTTTATGATGGGTTTACTTCACATAAATATGATACACTACTTTTGCAAATGGTTTTACTGTACTTTTCAGCACTTAGCCATTATTATTGTCGTCATTTGAATCAGCCACATGTCATACTTTCCCCACTTGCTGAGTACGACATGTACTCACTCTTGCAATCCCCCCCCCCCCAACAGTTGCAGTTCAGAATTGTGAGTTTAATGGCGATAATGTGGAGATCTAGGTCGTGTCTACCGTCAGTTTTGCCTGTGGTGTTGCATGGAGCTGCGTTATCCCTTTTACTTAGTTTGCTTAGTTGCTTAATTAGTTTATTTCCGCTGCATTAGTTGAACTTGTCATTAATATTCATTAGAGCTTGTATTCGAGGATAATCTGGTTTGTGTAATAAAATTTGATAATTTATCTTGTTCTGTGGTAATTTTCTGTATACTCTTTTGTGATTGCACTCGTGTATGTGTGTTGAACATCCTGGGCACACATATGCGTTAGCTTGGTTCAGTTTTCAGAACCGGGCGTCACAGATTGGTATCAGAGCCACAGGTTGACTGTAGGACGCAGCCTAGATAGAATGGACACTTTAGAGCACATAGGAACACTTAGGAATCGATGTGTTTTCCTTAGTGTGCTGTTTGCTATATATATATTGTTTGCTTGTGTGCTTAATAGAGGATTTTGGGATGCTTTAGCATTGCCATGTCCACCTAGGCTAGTATAGCTAGTTGGTTAGCTTCATATCTCTTGATGCATATAGTTGGGGACGTTTCTTAATTCTTACCTATTGCTCTCCTTCAGATGGTGAGGACTCGCAATCAGAGGGATGTCAATGGTGAGGAGGAGAACCATGGAGTACCTCAGAATAATACTGGACAAGGACCTGCTCATGGAGCTATCAATATTGAGAAGCTACTGGCCATGCAAAACCAGCTCATGCAGACCATGATACAAACTATAGGACAGCTGCAGGCTGGCAATAACAACAATCAGCCCCACATGCCTCCACCGCCACCCCTGCCTCCTCATAACCGATTGGGAGAGTTTATGAGGACTAGGCCGCCGACCTTTGCTCAAGCTGCTGACCCTATGGATGCGGATGATTGGCTGAAGTCCGTTGAGAAGAAACTTGCTATTGTCCGGTGCACTGATAGGGAGAAGGTTCTCTTTGCATCACATCAACTAGTTGGAGCAGCCGCTGACTGGTGGAAAGCTCTTTGCAACGCTCATGATAATCAGGAGGCAATCACTTGGGCTGAGTTTAAGCAGAGTTTTCGTTCCTACTATGTACCTGAAGGAGTTATGATACTGAGAAGATAATATTTTGAAAATCTCAGGCAAGGAAGGATGAGCGTGAGTGAGTATCTCAACAAATTAACTCAATTATCAAGATATGCTCCAGAAGACATCAAAACTGATAGTAGGAAGCAGTATCTGTTTATGAGGGGTCTCAACAATGAAATTCAAGTCCAGTTGCTCAATACTGATTATCCAAACTTCCAAAAGCTGGTTGACAAGGCTATTGTGGTTGAGAACAAGATTCGTGAGATGGAGCAGGACAACAAGAGGAAGATGCCACATCATGGACCGCAGCAAGGAAGCAATGTTCGCCCCCGCTATGCACCACCTACTGCACCACACTACAACCCATCTGCTCCTGCATACCGCGCTGCGTATCCGCCCCGCCCAAATCAGCCACCGCAGCAGCACCCTGTTATGGAAGCACCTAGGCCTCCAATGCCTTATGCACCTCGTGCTGATTTTCCTGGAGCCAATGTTCAAAACCAAGCTCGTCCCAATAATTCTGGTGGAGTTAAGAAGTGTTATACTTGTGGAGAAGCTGGACACTTTGCGCATCAATGTCCTAAGTCAGGCCTTGGTCAAGGAAGCAATTCGTCGAGGCAAAACCCAAGACCCAATGGAGGGCAGCCACAAGGAAATCGTGGACAACAGAATTTTGCTTGTGGCAACGTGAACCATGTCTCTACGGAGGATGCTCAACAAGCGGATGATGTGGTCATTGGTATGTTTCTCGCCAACTCCAACCCCGCGACTATGTTATTTGATTCTGGAGCATCGCATTCATTCATTGCATCGAAGTATGTTGCCAAGTATAGTTTGTCTATCTCTCATATGAAGTTTACTCTATTGGTTAAGTCTCCTGGAGGAGAGATGAGGACAAATATAGTATGTCCAAAAGTAAGCCTTAGAATAAGGGGGGTAGACTTCTCCGCCAACCTCATTGTTTTGGATTCTCAAGGATTGGACAGTATACTTGGTATGGACTGGTTGAGGAAGCACAATGGAGTTATTGAGTGTGCCACAAAGACAGTAAAGTTGACCTATGAAGAAGGAATCACTGTAAAATTTGAAACATCTCAAACCGCACCGAAGCAATTGGAGTTGAATCGTATGGACGATGTCGCAATTGAGGAGATTCCGGTAGTGTGTGAATTTTTGGATGTGTTTCCAGATGAGATGCCAGGTATGCCACCTGATCGAGACATTGAGTTTGTTATTGATTTAATACCTGGAACTGCACCTATAGCTAAGAGGCCGTATAGGATGCCTCCTATGGAATTAGCGGAGCTCAAGAAGCAGATTCAAGAACAATTAGAGAAGGGTTTTATTCGCCCAAGCTCTTCACCTTGGGAGCGCCCGTTCTATTTGTGGACAAGAAGGATGGAACGCAAAGGATGTGCGTGGATTACCGAGCTCTCAACGAGGTAACAATCAAGAACAAGTACACCTTGCCCCGTATAGAGGATTTGTTTGATCAGATGAAAGGTGCCTGTGTGTTTTCCAAGATTGATTTGAGGTCAGGATACTTTCAAATGAACATTAGACTGTCGGACATACCCAAGACAGCTTTTAGGACACGGTATGGATCTTATGAGTACACCGTGATGTCTTTTGGATTGATAAATGCGCCTGCCTACTTTATGTACCTCATGAATAAGGTCTTCATGGAGTACTTGGATAAGTTTGTTATGGTATTCATTGATGATATTATGATATACTCAAAGGACGAGAAGGAAATTAGCCTTTGAAATAGGAGATTTTGTTTACCTCAAGGTGTCACCTATGAGAGGTCATAAGAGGTTTAACATAAGAGGCAAGCTCGCACCTTGCTATATTGGACCATTCAAGATTTTGGACAAAAGAGGAGAAGTAGCATATAAGCTGGAGATGCCAGCTCATCTTTTAGACGTACATGATGTATTTCATATTTCCCAACTCAAGAAGTGTCTCAGGGTGCCAGAAGAACAAGTTTCAATAGACGAGTTAGGACTTCAGGAGGATTTGTCTTATGTCGAGCAACCTATCAAGAACTTGGACGTGAAGGAAAGGGTCACGAGAAATAAGAGGATCCGTTGGTGCAAAGTGCAATGGAACCACCATACGGAAGCCGAAGCTACGTGGGAACGTGAAGAAGACCTGAAGGCAGAATTCCCGCATCTTTTCTCCACGCTATCGAATCTCGAGGGCGAGATTCACTTTAACGGGGGTAGGTTTGTAACACCCTCAATTTTTGCATCATGCATTGCATACATGTTCATGCATTAAACATTAGTAGGATAAAAGAAAGATAATACAAGGTAAAACATACATATATGATGTAGCAAAAGAAGAAAAAAAAGAAAATAATAATTATAGCCTAAAACTTGTAATAGGGAATAAGTATAAAAATAATAATAATATATATAATATAAAGTATATATAAATAATATATATAATAATATATAAAAAATAAAATATATTATAATAATAATAATAATATAAAAAGAAAAAAAAAGAAAAGAAAAAATAATAATAATAAAGAATGAATAAAAAAAGAAAAAAAAGGGAGCAGCCCGGCCGGCCAAGCCGACCGAGCCGGCCCACTCCCGCACGCAGCCAGCCGCGCGACCGACCCCAGCCCCGCCTGCCCCCGTGTGCCCGCTCGCACGCGCGCGCCTACCGCGCGTCCCACGCGCCCCGCCGGGCCCCACCCCGCACCGACGCTCGCCTGGCACCCGCGCCAATGCTCCCGCGCGACCCCGCCGCCATGCACCCCGCCGCCTGGCCCACCCCGCGCTGGGCTCCCGCGAGCCGCCTGCCCCGCTGGACCCCACCCGCACCGTAGCCCCCCTGCCTCCCGCGCTGCACGCCCCGATGCCCCGCCCGACCGCCCTCGATCGCGCGTCCCACGCCCCCGCACGCGCACCGCGCCTGCCCGACCGAGCCGACGCGTGCGCCGCGCGATGCGCCCGGGCCCCACCCGCACCGACGCCGCCCGCTCCCGCGCCTCCCGGCCGAGCCGTTCGCCCTAGCCGCCGTCTATAAAAGTAGTAGCGCCTCATAGGGTTTTCTCGATCCCAGAAAAGCAGCCGCCACCAGAAAACGCCGCCGCCATACCAAAAGGCCAGAAAAGCCCTAGCCGCCGGATAGGAAAAAAGGGAGCACCAGAGTCGCTGCCGCCATGGGAAGAAAAGGAAGAAAAAAAGAGGGGAAGAAGAGGAAGAAAAAGAGGAGGGTGCCGTCGTCCACCGGAGATCGTCGTCATCGTCGTGCCGCCGAAGGACTGCTGCGCCATCTACTTCGTGTACGCGTCATCATCGTCCCGCGATCGTCAAGCCGTCACATCTACGGTAGGATTCGTTACCGATGCGAATTTTAGCGACGTGTTAGATCTAATAGACGTAAATTGATTTAAGTTGCACCATGAATTTATTTTCAGCAGTATTAATTCCCGTTAAAACCCCCATAAACTCGTATGAACACGTATGAACTAGTTGCATCTAATTAATAAACAACCATAGTTAATTAATAATTGATCTTTGCATGCATGCATATCATCGCATGTTGATTAATGTGTGTGCATCGTGTTGATTTGTATGTATTTTCTTGTATGTGTGATCACGAGTAGAGGGAAGTGCTCAAGAGATCGTGTACGAGGATTTTCAGAATCAAGACTTCGAAGCGCTTGAGCAACCCTATCTGCCGGAGCAAGGCAAGTGTCCTTGAAGCATATTGATCCTGTTTTAAAATAAATGTTTTGTTTGCAAACTGCATGCTTGTGTCAATTTGATGGGAACCCTATGGTAGGAAGTTTACTAGATTTGTTTAACCACCCTTGTCACCTGGACTATATGGTAGAGAGTCGGGAAGGGCTTTTACCTTTTTGCTTCGCTTAATTAATTGGGATGGAAAACAACACTACACATTTAATTATGCATCAATGACATTCTGGTTAATGTGAACTGGTCAATACGATGGGTGATCTAAGCAAGCCTGGTATGTGGATGGGTTGGATGTTATGGTGGTTTGCTTTCTTTAGATCTAAGGATCGGTTCATGCGAGAATAGGCCAGGACTACAGTGCCACCACGAGGCCAAGTATGGGTGCGGCGTAGCTGATTAATTAGGGCTTTGCTAGTGCTGTTTGGACCATTGTGGATGCTCAGGGAAGGGGTAGTCGGATTGGGTTTGTTGAGGATTGGTGGGACTACCCTGGGATCCGAATGGCTCAAGAGGGGGCCCTTGGTTGAAGATGTGCTCTGTGGGAGACATCGCCACCGGTGAAACCTCAGTGGGGTCTAAATAGGCTAGTAATCCCTTTGTAAAGGCTATTTTGTGATCTCTTGGCCATACACCAAAGGAAGTGTAATTGGCATGAGGGAGGTTCTTTAGTCGCCGACGGGTGATGAAATCACAAACATGTGGGTAAAGAGGTACAAACTCTGCAGAGTATTAAAACTATCATGATAGCCGTGCTCCCGGTTATGAGCGCCTTGATGACCTACATGATTAGAGGGAAATTGAGATTTGGGATGGTTATGGTTTGGTAATGGTTATGGTTGATATTATGATTATGGTTATGGTTATGGGATGGAATCATGGTTTATGATATTGATTATGATTATTGGCAATGGTGATTTATGGAATGGTATTATTATGGTTACATGGTTTATGATGGGTTTACTTCACATAAATATGATATACTACTTTTCCAAATGGTTTTACTGTACTTTTCAGCACTTAGCCATTATTATTGTCGTCATTTGAATCAGCCACATGTCATACTTTCCACACTTACTGAGTACGACATGTACTCACTCTTGCAGATCCCCCCCCCCCCAACAGTTGCAGGTCAGAATTGTGAGTTTAATGGCGATAATGTGGAGATCTAGGTCATGTCTACCGTCAGCTTTGCCTGTGGTGTTGCATGGAGCTGCGTTATCCCTTTTGCTTAGTTTGCTTAGTTGCTTAATTAGTTTATTTCCGCTGCATTAGTTGAACTTGTCATTAATATTCATTAGAGCTTGTATTCGAGGATAATCTGGTTTGTGTAATAAAATTTGATAATTTATCTTGTTCTGTGGTAATTTTCTGTATACTCTTTTGTGATTGCACTCGTGTATGTGTGTTGAACATCCTGGGCACACATATGCGTTAGCTTGGTTCAGTTTTCGGAACCGGGCGTCACAGATGTATTGCTGAAATGTAAAGACGGAAAAACATTGAATAAATTTGTCCTCAATGATGGCTATGTGTTTAGAGCTAACAAGTTATGCATTCCAGCTAGCTCTATTTGTTTGTTGTTGATACAAGAAGCGCGTGGAGGCGGGCTGATGGGGCACTTTGGAGTGAAAAAGACGGAGGACATACTTGCCGGTCATTTCTTTTGACCAAGGATGAGGCGAGACGTGGAGCACTTCGTTGCTCGCTGCACGACATGTCAAAAATCTAAGTCACGACTTAATCCACATGGTTTGTACATGTCTCTTCCTGTTCCTAGCATGCCTTGGGAGGATATTTCTATGGGCTTTATTTTAAGATTGCCTAGAACAAAGAAGGGGAGGGATAGCATCTTTGTTGTCTTGGATAGATTTTCTAAAATGGCACACTTCATACCTTGTCATAAAAGTGATGATGCTACACATGTTGCTGATTTGTTTTTTCGAGAGATTGTTAGGTTGCATGGTGTGCCAAACACAATAGTTTCAGATCGTGATGCTAAGTTTCTTAGCCATTTTCGGAGAATGTTGTGGGGAAATTTGGGGACAAAGCTTTTATTTTCAACTACTTGTCAATCCCAAACCGATGGTCAAACTGAGGTTGTGAATAGAAGTTTATCTACCATGCTTAGGGTTGTTTTGAAAAAGAATATAAAAATGTGGGAAGAGTGTTTGACTCATGTTGAGTTTGCTTATAATCATTCCCTGCATTCTAGTACTAAGAAATTCCCTTTTGAGATTGTTTATGGATTTGTACCCCGTGCTCCTATTGATTTATTACCTCTTCCTTCAATGGAACGAGTGAATTTTGATGCTAAACATCGTGCTGAATTGATCTTAAAATTGCATGAAACCACTAAGAAGAATATAGAGTGCATGAATGTCAAGTATAAACTTGCTGGTAGTAGGGGAAAGAAACCTATCACTTTTGAACCTGGTGATTTAGTTTGGTTACATTTGCGAAATGATAGGTTTCCTGATTTGAGAAAGTCTAAATTGTTACCTCAAGCTGATGGTCCATTCAAAGTGTTAGAACGAATTAATGATAATGCATATAAACTCGAGTTGCCTGCGGATTTTGGGGTTAGTCCCACATTTAACATTACAGATTTGAAGCCATATTTGGGAGAATAAGATGAGCTTGAGTTGCGGACGACTCAAATGCAAGAAGGGGAGGATGATTAGGACATCAACACCCTCGATACATCCACACCAACTCAGCTACCGGTTTCTGGTCCGATCACTCGCGCTCGTGCACGTCAACTAAACTATGAGGTGAACTCGTTCTTGGCCTTATGTTCTTCTTATCTAGACCGTGGAACTACGTGCTTTCTTGTTTCACTTAGGAACAATGGAGAGGAGCCAATGGGAAGGGAATTCGTGCGGACAGGATTTGGACAGCAGAACAGCACCAACTTGTGACGGCCACCACGACTTCATACGGACTCCGATATGGGCGTTCAAGTACTTCCTGGAAAGATTATCAAGTCTACTTTCAGGATCTGGCCTCATGTCCACATCTATTCAGAGTCGGCCGCAATCGTTATTTTAATACCAAGACCTTTTCTGTCCATGGTGCTGCATCACCAAAATTGGGCCCATGGCCCATGTATCGTTTGGTGTCCATTAGGGACTCGTGATTAGGGTTTATCACGACCCTAGGGTGGTAATAAATAGTAGCCGCCGACCTCATTAGCTAGTGGGTTTTGTTTATTCGTAAGTTAGCTTCTGTTGCTTTCTTGTACACGCTTGTGTCGACTAGATCGCCCCTCTACTTGTATCCAGAACCCCACTTCAGATTGATTCAACTGATAAGTGCTTGTTCTTGCGTGTTCTTCGATTGCTTGCAGGAAAAAAGGCCCTCGTGGTCAGGTTGATTGTGCGTCAGCAAGATCAATACAACTTCGGAGTCGGTGTACCGATCGCTAAGGCGCATCGTCTTGGGGACGGTGTAGTTGGATCACCAACGTATTCTCCTCCACAAATCGAACCCTCCTATTCTCATCGAAAGATCAGGAACCAAGATCCTATCAGGCAACAATTGAAAAGAACAAGGAAGAAGTCCCTTGAGAAAATCTCAGTGAGAGAATTGCAAGAGAATTTGAGGATACTTCCTTCATGACATTCCCTCAAAGAAAGCCAACTGTGGATGAGCAATTCAAACGCTTTGTTGAAGACATCCAGAAGATTAACATCATTGTGCCCTTGATAGATGTGATGCAAGTACCCACTTACGCTCGCTATCTCTAGGACATATTGAACAAGAAGTGACCACTACCCACTGTAGAAGTTGTCAAGATCACTGAGGATTGCAACACTTCTATCCTCAACACGCTTCCGGAAAAGAAGAAGGATCCATGATGACCTACTATATCCTACTCCATTAGTACGCAACACTTAGACAAGGCACTTTGTGACCTTGGTGCAAGTGTTGGTGTCATGCCAAAGATGGTCTTCGACAAGCTCAATTTCACCACACTGTCTCCAATGCTGATGTAGCTTCAACTGGTTGATTGATAGGTTCGCTACCCCGCGAGTATCTCTGAAGATGTCCCGGTGAGAATCTGGAACTCCTTCATACCCGTGTATTTCATGGTGCTCCACATGGATGTGAAAAAGGAAACCCCACTCATTCTTGGGCGCACTTTCCTTAGCATCGCAGATGCTAGCATCGATGTGGGAGCTGAAGAAATCTGCTTCCATATCAATGGCAAGGAGGAAAAGTTTGACTTTCAGCCATGGAAGGAGCAATGCTCCATGATCAAAATCAAGTATTTTCCGAATGTCAAACACATCAAGGAGGTCGAAGTTACACCACCTCAAGTGGACATCCTCATTGCATTTATGAGAAAATTAATCTATGACGAGACTCCATCTTTTCACCCATGCCAACATTTCAAAAGATGGAGAAGCCAGAGCCGTCTGAATGGCCCAAGTCCACTAAACGGCTAAGGAAGGAACGACAGAAGAAGCAAGGAGAGCCAATCGTGCCCACTTCTCCTGGGCCGGAGGCTGAAAATTAAGCTTCAATGAACATGGAGGAAAAATCCCTCTCATCGAATTTTGGATGGGACCTCGCCAATAGGTTAATTTGGTAGTTATATCATTTTTTATCCTCATTCGAATTTGACCTATTTGCATTTTTGCATTTTACCACAGCATGTTTGCTTTTTCCCTATAAGGTTGGGAATTTTGTATTCTCAACTTAGATTTATTTTCTTTCATTTCGGAAAATCAAAAATAAAAATATTGGATTTGGGGAAGTTTTATTTGAAAAACAATTTTTCGGAGAAATTTTTTGGTTGATTCACCCAAGAGCTCGAAATATAGACGTTGGGGAGCCACATGCCAAAAGAGGGACCAGAGGAGGCCCATCTACAGGGCGGCCAAGCCCCCTGGTCGGCTGACTAGGGAAGAGTGCCATTTCGGCTTTCTTTCCTCCAACAGCTATATTCTTTCCTCTTATGATTGTTGGGGGGTGCTACATTATTTATACAAGGGGGTGAGTGTATTGTGTCACACTTCACCTCATCTTCACCTCCCCAACTCATTCACACACTTGCTTAAGAACTGTTTTGCTCTTTGTTGAAACACTTCTTCGAATTTCAAGCCAAAAAGATTTGCTTGCATTCTCATTTGCATTTCGCATTTGCATTTGGATTTTAAGGTTGCTCTCAAGATTGACAAAACAATTCGTCGAGGGTTTTTGTTTGGTTTTCACTAACGTAACCCGTTTTGAGTTGTTTGTTTGTTCTCGAGTTGTGCAGCCATGAAAAACATGAAGAAGTTGTTTGGGAACAGGAAGGGACATTCATCAAGCTCAAGCCATGGGAGAGTCTCAAGCTCACACCTCTCCTCCGAGCCTATACCTAGTCCACGGCAGAGAGGTGTGCAAGACGACGTCCCGATGGAAGAAGATGATGTCTCACTCCGCCTTCTCAACGACAACAACCTAAATTTGAGGCACAATGTTGAACGACAAACCTATAATCTCCTTCGAGATTGTGAGTTCACTCACACGAAGGCTTAAGATTTGACGCTACTCTCCAAAATTGTTATCGATTCCGAATTCTTTACCACCTGGCATGGATTAGGATGGGATAATTTTGCTCAAATAGATGAGGAAGGTTCATGCCTCCTCACTATTCAATTCCTATGCACCCTTAAAGTAGGAGTTGAAGGTGTTTCTTTTAGGTTTTTGTAGGATCGAAGAACACGAGAAAAGCTACCAGAGGGGGGGGTGAATGGTAGATTTAAAAATCTTACGCAGCGGAAACAATTAAACCCCAACCCCTTCGGCAGAAAAACAATTTCTTAAAGAAATCGTGTGTGAGACTAATCTAAATGTGTTTCACCGTGACAAAAGTGATGGATATCAGAGAGAATCAAGTCACGAAGACAACACAAAAGGAATCACTCAAATCCGTCGATAAAAACTCAAGTTATGATTGAAAGATCAAACAAAGGTCAATCTGCCCTACCCGAGAAAAAAAACAGTTCTGGAACGCTGCAAAGAAACTCGTGTAGATCATATACCACAAATCCAATGACCGTGAAATTTTGATATATGATAGATAATAAAGTTGTGAAGACAACCCAAAAAGAATCACGTCATTTGGATCTGTAAAACTCGAGTTATGATAAAACCACCGACGAAAGGTAGTGCTGTCCAGAAACTTAACGAGTAAAACTTGTCTGGAACAATCGGACGAACAAGGCACAAAAGTTCCTTCAAACTACGAATTTTATTCAATAGAACACAAGAGGAACAGCCCCAAACTCGTCCACCACGAGCTCTGGGCTCCCTTGCTTATATAACCAGCCCTTAGGCCAACCCAATATCAACTAGGACTCCAATCCTACTCAGATCACGAATCGTAACTTTCCATAACTGCTCAAGATTCATCTATACGCAGATAGAAGCAATCTTAACACTTCCAAACACCTTAGAAACGTATCCCACATATCTAAACAACTCAAATTCGTGACCCACACGAAATCCTATCATAACCAATTCGATACTTTCCATACCGAGCCATAACCGACTTCGCCGCAGCCGAAGTCATCAACCGATACAATCCGATCCTTCAACCAGATCTTCCCATCCATAAACCATCTTCGGAACCATGTTGCCACGTCATGCACCGTATGCATATGTGCAAACACCTTCCTTCGACGTCCAGTAACCTTCATATGCATTGTTCTTGATCCAAACAAGCTGCGCAACCTCCTGATCAGCTCAACCACAATTCCTCCCGAACTTGGTTGTTGGAACCTCATCTCCTCCCTGAGACTAGTCCAATGGAACCCGTCACCAGCCATGTCTTGAACTCAAGCAACACATGCACATGAATAAACAACCAATCCATACGAGCCCAAGTCCTCGACTTGACTCAAGTTAGTTCCGAACACAACACCCTACGTGAGAACCTCACATAAGCATGTTGCAAAACCACAGCAACACGATATCATCCATATCAACCAAAACGCACCAAAAGCTTAGCAAATGAATACTAAGCAATCTTTCCAATCATGTAAAGCAAGTACGAAACATTGCAAACGAAAAGCAGAAGCACTGCGGTCAAGTTCTGGACCTTGCCAGAGCAACCCGGACCTTGAGCCGGAGCTAACAAAAACTAGTAGAACCTAGCGCCGGAGCTTACCAAAACTAGTACAACCAAGTTCCCGCCGGAGCTTACAAAACTAGCAGGACCTAGCGCCGGAGCTAACCAGAACTAGTCGGAACTAGTAAACACAAAAGCTGGAGCTAGAAAAATCAACTCGGAGCTTAGCAAAAACAGGTCGGAGCTATCAAAGACATGTCGAAGCTATCAAAGACATGTCGGAGCTATCAAAGACATGCCGGAGCTAAAGACAAAACTTCACCGGAGCTGACCAAAGCTAGTCGGACATAGCATCGAACGTAACCGGAGCTACCTAAAATAAGCTGGACCTACCGTCGGACCTTGCTATAGCTCAGAGCTAGAGTCGGACCTTGATAAAAAGGTGTTTTGGTGATATTTAAAACTTTTATCATCAAAGCCAAGTGTATTCACTACAAGCCAATGTATTCAGCACACATAGGTCTTACAATCTCCCCCTTGATGAATGCATTGGCAACATCATTTAAAATCCGAACATTGGCTTATTCACATAAAAGTTTTGAAAGCAATTTCTCCCCATTTTATAAATTGGAAATAAAATGAGAAGAAAAGCAAAAAATTCAAAATTCACATATCTCTCCCCCTCTCCCCATGCACATTATCTTTCCCTTTTTGAATGTGTGATTAATCTCTCCCCCCTTTGACAATGTATTCAGCAAGGTAAAAGAGAAATTTTAATTGTTATGAGCATATTATAACATATACATATAACTTTCAATTTAAGCAAGTCATGATCTCACAAACTTAACTATTTCATAACTTGAAAGCATGACACTAGTTGCTGCATTTTATTATTTTTCAAAGCACAAATTTAGATCATATGATATTTGCAAGAGATTATATGCGCATCTGCCTTATTCTAACCAACCAAGCCAAGCCTATGTCATTTGACAATCAGAAGCTTAAGGACATGGTTTTAGTCATACATAACTTCTTCCAAGTTCAAATCTAAGTGCAATGATAAGCCATCTCAGAAAAAGAAGTGTGATGCATGCATATTCTCTTGATCTTTTCTCAATTTATATTTGTTCATAAAAACTCAACATGTGAGTTGATTACTTGATGAATTCTTAATGATTAAAAGCACTTGTGAACATGTAACAAGTTCAAAACATCAAGAAAGTTCGACCATGACCAGTTTTAGTGTAAGTAATTATTCCAATTACTAGACATGGCAAAAAATACAAAATGTATAACACGAGTAATGTAGTAAGAACTTTCAGCATGTAAAAGGAATCACAAAGTCATATATGTATGAAATACTATGCTCATATTATTTTAATTTCAGATTCACACATAGACTTCCCAAGTTTCAAAAACTCCCCCTCAATTTAAGCTATGAGGATGCATAACCCCTATTTCACTACGAATGTAACAAAAATGAGTGAAATCCAAAGGTTTTGTAAAAATGTCAGCCAATTGTTGTTCGATATCTTGGTGAAGCACAATGTTTCCTTTTTCAACATTATCTCGGAGAAAGTGATACCTAATGTCAATGTGCTTAGTTCTAGAATGTTGCACGGGGTTTTTAGCAATGCAAATGGCACTAGTGTTATCACAAAACAGTGGAACACTATCTAGATCAACCCCATAGTCCTTAAGTGTTTGAACAATCCAAATAATTTGTGAGCAAGCACTAGCAGCAGCTACATATTCAGATTCGGCTGTGGATTGTGCAACTGAATTTTGTTTTCTAGAGGACCAAGCAACAAGAGAATTACCAAGAAAATGACAAGCACCGGAAGTACTTTTCCTATCAATCCTACAACCCCCAAAATCAGCATCCGAAAAAGCTTTCAAAGTAACGGTTGAGGAAGAAGGAAGAAAAATGCCAAATTCTTGGGTTCCATGTAAGTACCAGAGAATCCTTTTGACGGCTTGACGATCTGAAACACGTGGGGAAGCTTGAAACCGTGCACAAAGACATACGCTGAATTGTATGTCCGGTCTTGATGCCGTGAGGTACAAAAGTGATCCGATCATGCTTCTATATTCTTTTTGATTCATAGGTTCACCATCTTCATCAAGTTCAAGTGTTGTTGCTGTTCCCATTGGTGTCCGAAGAGGCTTGCTTTTGTCCATGTTGAAGCGCCTTAGGAGGTCTTTGGTATACTTCGTTTGATGCACAAAGGTACCCTCCTTGGTTTGCTTGATTTGCAGCCCCAAAAAGTAAGTGAGTTCACCCATCATACTCATTTCAAATTCGGAACTCATCATTGTTGAAAACTTGGACACAAGATCATGAGAAGCACAACCAAAGATAATATCATCCACATACACTTGAACGAATAATGAATCATTGCCATGTTTAAGCACAAAAAGAGTTTTATCAACCTTGCCCAAGGTAAACCCCTTTTCAAGTAAGAATGTTTTTAACCTATCATACCATGCTATAGGGGCTTGTTTGAGACCGTATAAGGCTTTGGACAGTTTGTAAACATGATTAGGAAAATCTGGATTTTCAAAACCCGGTGGTTGTTTGACATAAACCTCCTCATCTATGTAGCCATTAAGAAAAGCACTTTTAACATCCATTTGAAATAGCTTAAGACCTTTAGATGCTGCAAAAGCTAACAAAATTCTTATGGCTTCTAATCTAGCGACGGGAGCAAAAGTTTCATCAAAATCTAGACCTTCAACTTGAGTGAAACCTTGAGCAACCAACCTAGCCTCATTCCTAACCACAATCCCATCCTCACTTTGTTTATTTTTAAATACCCATTTAGTTCCAATTAAAGTGTGACCTTGAGGTGGAGGTACAAGTTTCCAAACATTATTTCTTTCAAAATTTTCTAACTCTTCTTGCATGGCAATAATCCAAGATTCATTAGTGAGTGCGTGTGATATATCTTTGGGTTCAAAAGAAGCAACAAAAGCAGAATGAGCATAAGAGTTTGGATCGCAAAACCTGGACCGTGTGACTCGTTCGTGCAAGCTTCCAATCATCTGTTGTGGGGGATGATCTTTGTAAAAACGTAGAGGAACAGATGTCTCACAAGCTTCTTCTTCATTAGGTTCATCGTAGATTGATGAGCTTGTGACTTGTGGACGATCAGGACCATCATAGGTGATAGCCGGAGCTTGTTCAATGTCCGGAGCTGGACACGTGTCAACTTTGGAACTAGTACGGGTAATTGTTTTTACCCGTTGTGGGTAACGGGTACGGTTTTGGGTACAGATTTTATACAACGGGCACGGGTATACACGGGTAATATCCGCGGGTATTTTATCCGTTGCCATCCCTAATCGAGGCGATGAAGAGGCCGAGGCCACCACGGCCCCACTTGTCCAAATGACAGTCAAAGGAGGTCTGGCATGTCAACAAGAGAATTCATCCGCACCTTCATCTCTGGGTATGGACGACCCACCATCACGACAAACAAGAAGGAGGTAAGTCCCACTCATGAGACTTCAAAAATTTGGTGAGTCCTTACCAATAGGTTAATTGGTAGTTATATCATATTTGATTTCCCAATTGCATATTTTAATTTCCCATCAACCCTTGCATTTGCATTTAGCATGTTTGAATTTGCGCACTTGCATGTTGGAAAGTAAAATTTCCAACCTTCATAAAACTTAAATTTTTAATTAGGAAATAAATTTATTTGGATATGTATTTTATGCATAACCACTTGAATTCATCTTCCTAATTCAAACCATAAAGATTTCTGTTGATCCTCATGGCATTTGCAAGTTGTTCCAAGTTGAGCAAGACAATTTGACAAGGGGTTCAATTTGCTTTTGGTTAACGTAACATGCTTTTGAGTTGTTTTGTTTGTTCTTGATTTTATTATAGCTAGGAGGAAATGTTTAAAGAGGTTATTTGGTAAGAAGAAGGAAAGCGTCATCAAGCTCAAGACGCCATTGGGAGGATTCAAGCGCATATCCCTCCACCGATCTTGTTTCAAGTTCAAGGTGGAGGAATGCTCAAGATGACGGCCCGAAGGAGGATAAAGATGAAGCTTCACCCATCATCAAATCCAAACTCAACTTGGCAAAAGACATCGAACATCAAAGCAACACAAAAGTACATGGTCATGAATTTCTCACACGACGACCTTCAACTCGAATTGCTCTTCAATTCACTTATGAGTTTAAAAATTTTAGTTGTTTGGATTGCATTATGATTGAATGGTTTTTTACATTGGCGAGGAAGGTTTACACCTCCTCATCATTCAATTCTTATGCATCCTCGGGAGAGTAAGTGTCGGCATTGCTCTTGATTCCTCAAAAGAAATGTCGCCTTACTTGGAATAAATTTAAACAAGTACCTAACATTTCACAAGCGTTGATTAATTAACTTAGTCATTCTCTATCTAGGTTTAGTAAACAAAGCTTTAGAAATAACTTGATGGTTAAATTGGCATGTAGCAACCTAGGAATAGTGATGTTCATAGTTTTAATTTGAGACACATTCATACATGGATCACTAGATTTCAAATTCCTAGGCAAAACATTTGAAATGTTCAGGAGGATAAAGTTGAGAATCCTGTTGGCTATGACCCAAATGATAAATACTTGATCTTGTAAAAATATAATAAAGACGGTTAGAAAATTCAAAGATGAAGGACCCGATAGCGTGTACATCTATCACTTGCATTGCTATGAGTAGGAGCTTTAGAAAATGTGCAAATTGATTAATTCATAAGGCTCCACTCTTATATCAATGAATAATACCTTGTTTATGGATGCACACGAATTGGACCTGATGGATCTTTGATGTTTTTCTTTCCCGAATGTACAAATGAAATTCAATCATCTAACCTGAAGTTTCAGCTGTACAAGTGATGGGAGCTAACCATCCCTCTTAATCCAAGAGAGGAAACTTGCAGGGGTAATATGTCTATGAAGGTACACAAGAAGTCGATTGTTGAGTGAAACCTTAGAGGTACCATTTCAACATCTCCTGGCCAATGAGTAAACAAGCATGGTTGAAACCTATCAAAAGTTAATCCTAGGGACAATCATAGCTTTACGAGGTCGGAGATTTGACATGGAAACCCTCCATGAGTGATCAATGGACTGCTATGAATAAGTGAGATCACTATGCTCTCAACTATTCTAAGCACCCATTCGAGCTCAAGGGAGTTGCCAATGTCGTTGGTTGCACGTCGTTCCTTGTGGCTAGAGGTTATCATAACCTTACCAAGGAATGGTGGCACACCTAACAAGTGTTGGGTTCACTTTGTTCCTTCATGGCTAGAGGTCATCATACCATTAGCCAAGGAATAACGGATCACACCCAACACATGGGGGACCTTGGAACGTGAAAAAGCGAGATCGACAATATTCTCTTCGACCACGCTCATAGCACCCATGAGAGGCAACAACATCAATACTAGAACCTCCATTGTCAAAGCCATGCTGCAACAAGGATAGGCCAACCTCATGGCCTACCTCCGCAATTAGGGTTTCAACCCGTATCGTGTTCCTTGACCAAAGAACAAGCTTGGAGGAGGACCCTCACTTGAGGTAACTTGTATCACACCCCACGTTTCATTTCATTTTCCCTTTTTCCACATCATTGCATCTAAAAAACAACAAAAACATGATCCAACTCTAGGTCCCCCATGTGTTAACAATGTTTGATTCCCTCATAAGTTGAAATGATGAATAGTTGCTCTATTTATTCTTTGTTAATACTAAGTTACAATTCAATATCTCCAACTATTGGGTTTATTGGCTATAAGTACCTAGAACTTAGAAATTGTGGGTATCATAAGCATGATACAATTCTAGGTTGTTGTGAGATATGATGTAGAACATAGGGATGCTAGTTTCCTAATCAAAGTGAAACTTGATCTCTGGAGAAATTTCCAAATTGATTTAAAATAAAGTTCCTCATTTGATTTGAATTTTCTACCAAAGTCGTATGATATTTTAATTTCATAAACCCCATGCATATGGTATTTGTTTTCACATTTAGCCTAGTCAAACTAGTATAGACCTATGTCAGAATCTTTTCATACTTTCATGATCAAGATTACACATGTGCACGTGCTAAACTTCTACACTAGAAGTTAGAAATTTTTCCATCATTCCACTTTCCACCTCCAAAAAAGACACTCAATATATTCAATTCTAAAAACTCTCTTCAATGTTATTTGAAAAAAAAAGGAATAGAAGGCATGTCTACAAAAAAAAGAAAAAAAAAAAAGAAAAACCATGCCCTCAAAGAATGAGCATGAGAAAAAAAGGAAAAATAGCCATGCTTCATCCCTAAAATTAAGAGAGTGCATAAAAAGGAGTCATCTTCCACCACCACAAATATTCCACCACACTTGCACAATCTTGACCTAGATGTATGATTTTTTTTCTCCAAAGGCTTACTCGTTTGACTTAGCAATATATGTGTTACAAATATGCCTACTCTTGGTCTCTATCAAGATCTACAAAAAGTATTATTTATATGTAGGACAAGAAAGACATTGCCTTGGTGAGGAAAAATCCACTTACACAATAGAGTGAGTGAGAGTATCATTTGAGGAACTTAAGCCTAATTTTGAAATACATTTGAAATTTTTCGGGATTTCAGTGGAACTTAGGCATTAGGAATAATGCATGTGTAGGATCGAAGAGCACGTGAAAAGCTACCAGAGGTGGGGTGAATGGTAGATTTAGAAATCTTATGCAGCGGAAACAATTAAACCTCAACCCTTTTGGTAGAAAAACGATCTGTTAAAGAAATTGTATGTGAGACTAATCTAAATGTGTTTCACCATGATAAAAGTGATAGATATCAGAGAGAATCAAGTCACAAAGACAACACAAAAAAATCACTCAAGTCCGTCGAGAAAAACTCAAGTTATGATCGAAAGATCAAACAATGGTCAATCTGCCCTACCCGAGAAAAAACAGTTCTGGAACGCTGCAAAGAAACTCGTGTAGATCATAGAACACAAATCCAATGACTGTGAAATTTTGACAGATGATAGAAAATCAAGTTGTGAAGACAAACCAAAAAGAATCACGTCAATTGGATCTGTAAAACCCGAGTTATGATAAAATCACCGACGAAAGGTAGTGTTGTCCAGAAACTCGACGAGTAAAACTTGTCTGGAACAAGTCGGACGAACAAGGTACAAAAGTTCCTTCAAACTATGAATTTTATTTAATAGAACACAAGAGGAACAGCCCCAAAGTCGTGCACCACGAGATATGGGCTCCCTTGCTTATATAACCAGCCCTTAGGCCAACTCAACTCAGATCAGGAACCTAATCCTACTCTGTTCACGAATCGTAACTTTCCATAACTGCTTAGGATTCTTCTATACGCAAATAGAAGCAATCTTAAGACTTCCAAACACCTTAGGAACGTATCCCACATTCCTAAACAACTCAAATTCGTGATCCACATGAAATCCTATCATAACCAACTCAAATCTTTCCATATTTGAGTCAAACCCGACTCAGCCGCAGCCTGAGTCCATAACCTTCGGTTGGACTTTTCCGACCAATTCTTTACGTCCACATCTCTTCATCACATCTCGGAACCATGTAGCCACGTACATGCACTCCTTGCACATGTTCAAACATCTTCCAATGAAGTCCACGATACCTTCATATGCATTGTTCTTGATTCAATCATGCTGTGCAACCTCCTGATCAGCTCAACCACAATTCCTCCTGAATTTGGTTGTTGGAACCTCATCTCCTCCCTGAGACTAGTCCAATGGATCCTGTCACCAGCCATGTCTTGAACTCAAGCAACACCTGCACATGAATAAACAACCAATCCATACGAGCACAAGTCCTTGACTTGACTCAAGTTAGTTCCGAACACAACACCTTACGTGAGAACCTCACATAAGTATGTTGCAAAACCACAGTAAAACGATATCAGCCATACATCCAAAAGGCACCAAAAACTTAGTAAAAGAATACAAAGCAAACTTTCCAACAATGTAAAGCAAGTACAAAACATTGCAAATGAAAAGCAGAAGCACTACGGTCAAGTTCCGGACCTTGCTAGAGCAACCCGAACCTTGAGCCGGAGCTAACAAAAGCTAGTAGAACCTAGCGCCGGAGCTTACCAAAACTAGTACAACAAAGCTCCCGCCGGAGCTTACAAAACTAGCAGGACCTAGCGCCGGAGCTAACCAGAACTAGTCGGAACTAGTAAACCCAAAAGCCGGAGCTAGAAAAATCAACTCGGAGCTTAGCAAAAACACGCCAGAGCTATCAAAATCATGTCAGAGCTATCAAAGACATGCCGGAGCTATCAAAGACGAAACTTCACCGGAGCTGACCAAAGCTAGTCGGACCTTGCTGTAGCTCGGAGCTAGAGTCGGACCTTGATAAAAAGGTGTTTTGGTGATATTCAAAACTTTTATCATCACGGCCAAGTATATTCACTACAAGCCAATGTATTCAGCACACATAGGTCTTACAATCTCCCCCTTGATGAATGCATTGGCAACACCATTTAAAATCCGAACATTGGCTTATTCACATAAAAGTTTTGAAAACAATTTCTCCCCCTTTGTAAATCAAAAGTAAAATGAGAAGAAAATCCAAATAATTATCCCATATTATTTCTCCCCCTTTATTATCTCTCCTTATGCACATATTCTCTTTCTCTTCATGCTTATCTCTCCCCCTTTGACAATGTATTCAGCAAGTCATGAGCATATAAACAAATTATCTCTCCCCCTTTAGTTTTTATGAGCATATTATAACATATACATATAAACAAAGCTCATCCAAGTCATACTATCAGGTACCTTACATTATCACATCAATGAAATACATAAAGTAGTGTAAGCCATGCTAGAGATCAATTATAATTTTCAATTTAAGCAAGTCATGATCTCACAAACTTAACTGTTTCATAACTTGAAAGCATGACACTAGTTGCTGCATTTTATTATTTTTCAAAACACAAATTAGATCATATGATATTTGCAAGAGATTATATGCACATCTGCCTTATTCTAACCAACCAAGCCAAGCCTATGTCATTTGACAATCAGAAGCTTAAGGACATGGTTTTAGTCATACACAACTTCTTCCAAGTTCAAATCTAGGTGCAATGATAAGCCATCTCAAAAGAAGTGCGATGCATGCATATTCTCTTGATCTTTTCTCAATTTATATTTGTTCATAAAAACTGAACATGTGAGTTGATTACTTGATTAATTCTTAATTATTAAAAGCACTTGTGAACATGTAACAAGTTCAAAACATCAAGAAAGTTCGACCATGACCAGTTTTAGTGTAAGTAATTATTCCAATTACTAGACATGGCAAAAACTACAAAATGTATAACACGAGTAATGTAGTAAGAACTTTCAGCATGTAAAAGGAATCACAAAGTCATATATGTATGAAATACTATGCTCATATTATTTTAATTTCAGATTCATACATAGACTTCCCAAGTTTCAAAAACTCCCCCTCAATTTAAGCCATGAGGGTGCATAACCCCTATTTCACTATGAATGTAACAAAAACGAGTGAAATCCAAAGGTTTTGTAAAAATGTCAGCCAATTGTTGTTCGGTATCTACATGATGAAGCACAATGTTTCCTTTTTCAATATTATCTCGGACAAAGTGATACCTAATGTCAATGTGCTTAGTTCTAGAATGTTGTACGAGGTTTTTAGCAATGCAAATGGCACTAGTGTTATCACAGAACAGTGGAACACTATCTAGATCAACCCCATAGTCCTGAAGTGTTTTGAACAATCCAAAGAATTTGTGAGCAAGCACTAGCAGCAGCTACATATTCAGATTCGGCTGTGGATTGTGCAACTGAGTTTTGTTTTCTAGAGGACCAAGCAACAAGAGGATTACCAAGAAAATGACAAGCACCGGAAGTAATTTTCCTATCAATCCTACAACCCCCAAAATCAGCATCTGAAAAAGCTTTCAAAGTAACGGTTGAGGAAGAAGGAAAAAATTCCAAATTCTTGAGTTCCATGTAAATACCTGAGAATCCTTTTGACGGCTTGACGATGTGAAGCATGTGGGGAAGCTTGAAACCGTGCACAAAGACATACGCTGAATTGTATGTCCGGTCTTGATGCCGTGAGGTACAAAAGTAATCCGATCATGTTTCTATATTCTTTTTGATTCACAGATTCACCATCTTCATCAAGTTCAAGTGTTGTTGCTGTTCCTATTGGTGTCCGAAGAGGCTTACTTTTGTCCATGTTGAAGCGCCTTAGGAGGTCTTTGGTATACTTTGTTTGATGCACAAAGGTACCCTCCTTGGTTTGCTTGATTTGCAGCCCCAAAAAGTAAGTGAGTTCACCCATCAAACTCATTTCAAATTCGGAACTCATCATTGCTGAAAACTTGGACACAAGATCATGAGAAGCACAACCAAAGATAATATCATCCACATACACTTGAACGAATAATGATTCATTGCCATGCTTAAGCACAAAAAGAGTTTTATCAACCTTGCCCATGGTAAACCCCTTTTCAAGTAAGAATGTTTTTAACCTATCATGCCATGCTCTAGGGGCTTGTTTGAGACCGTATAAGGCTTTTGACAGTTTGTAAACATGATTAGGAAAATCTGGATTTTCAAAACCCGGTGGTTGTTTGACATAAACCTCCTCATCTATGTAGCCATTAAGAAAATCACTTTTAACATGCATTTGATATAGCTTAAAACTTTTAGATGCTGCAAAAGCTAACAAAATTCTTATGGCTTCTAATCTAGCGACAGGAGCAAAAGTTTCATCAAAATCTAGACCTTCAACTTGAGTGAAACCTTGAGCAACCAACCTAGCCTTATTCCTAACCACAACCCCATCCTCACTTTGTTTATTTTTAAATACCCATTTAGTTCCAATTAAAGTGTGACCTTGAGGTGGAGGTACAAGTTTCCAAACATTATTTCTTTCAAAATTTTCTAACTCTTCTTGCATGGCAATAATCCAAGATTCATTAGTGAGTGCGTGTGATATATCTTTGGGTTCAAAAGAAGCAACAAAAGCAGAATGAGCATGAGAGTTTGGATCGCAAAACCTGGACCGTGTGACTCGTTCGTGCAAGCTTTCAATCATCTGTTGTGGGGGATGATCTTTGTAAAACCGTAGGGGAACAGATGTCTCACAAGATTCTTCTTCTTCATGTTCATCACAAATCGATGAGCTTGTGGCTTGAGGATGATTTGAATCAGCATTGATGGTTGTCAGTGCTGGTTGAGAATTAACATCCGGAGCTAAACCAAAGTCTTTAGCTGCTAAATTTTCTGGCAGCAACTCCAATTCTTCCTCATCTTCAATGAAAATGCTCTTCCCCTGCGGATATGGATCTGGACCTGCAATGTTTGAGCTAGTATCTGGGCTAGATTCATCAAAAGACACTTCACAAGTCTCCACAATTTTGTTAGTGTCAAGTAAAAACACACAGTAGCCTCCAGTATGAGATGGATAACCAAGAAACATGCCATCAATGGATCTAGGTTCAAATTTATCAAGATTACCATGTTTCTTAACAAAGCATTTGCAACCAAAGACCCGAAAGTGTGTAACACTAGGCCTATGTTCAAACCAGAGCTCATATGGTGTTTTACCTAGCTTAGCACGCAAGAAAACACGATTTGAGACATAACAAGCGGTTGCTAACGCATCAACCCAAAATTTCCTAGGAGTTTGATATTCATCAAGCATAGTCCTAGCTATCTCAACTAAGGTTCTGTTCTTTCTTTCTACAACACCGTTTTGTTGAGGTACATATGGTGAAGAGAATTGATGATCTATTCTATTTTCAGCACAAAAGTGATCAAAAGATTGATTTTTAAATTCAGTTCCATTATCACTTCTAATTGCTTTTAATGATCCTAGGTGATCAATTGATAATCTAAGAAATAAAGTTCTAAAGTGACTAAAAACTTCATTCTTAGATGCCATAAAGTAAACCCAAGAGTATCTAGAATAATCATCAACGATAACAAGAACATACCATTTACCTCCGAAGGATTGAACACGTGAAGGTCCTACGGTGTCAAGATGCAAAAGTTGACATGGTTCAGTTGTCATGATCATTGTGAGAGGAGTATGTGAACCTGCAACCATCTTAGCATGTCTACAAGAAGAGCACACAATTTCTTTGTCCCCTTTAAGCTTAGGCAGCCCACGTATGCGATCAAGAGCACTAACACGCGTTAGGTGATGAAAGCCTACGTGACCAAGTCTACGATGCCAAAAATATAAGTCCTTTGAATCATTAGCAACTAGACACCTATGCTTAGAGAAAGACATATCAAAATCAGCTTTAAAAACTCTTCCAAACCGAGACATGTTAAAAATAAGCTCACTATTTGAACTTACAATTTGCAGCAGTTTTTGTTGAAAATAATTTCCAGATTTTCATCTAGCAATTGTGAAACAGAAAGCAAGTTGTATTTCAAATTTTTGACAAGTGCCACATCCTTCAAAGTGTAGTGATCATTTACTCTAACCAAACACTTAGCAATTATAGGAGTTGAAGAATTATCGGCAAAAGTAACATTTTCTACACATGACACAAAAGAGAGGGAGGAGAACCAATCTTTGTTACCGGTCATGTGGCGTGAGCAACCTGAATCCACAATCCAAATGTTCTCCTTCCTCAAACGTATAACCTACATAGAAGCACAATACATCGATGACTCAATACTAGGATTAGTCAAAAGGCATTTAGGAATCCAGTACTGAGTCACGCGACGTGCAGTAGGAAAAACACGCGAAAACTGAGACAAAACAGCAGGTTTATGAGTCAAAGTTTGAGATTTTTTATTCTTAACTACTGACCTATAAGGTGTTACTTGTGTAGCACAAAAATCAGTAGCTCCGGAGGCAAAAACAGAAGGTTCGGAGGTAAACTTTGAATGTTTTTGACTCAAAATAGCAGGTTGTACATTCGGTTCAATGTGAGCAGCAAATTTTGCATGAAAGTTATGAGATCTAGCAACCATTCTTTCCCTTTTCCGTTGTTTAGCTAGTCTATAACAAAAATCTATGACATGACCATCTCTACCACAGAAGGTACAATGAAATTTAACTTTGTGTTCATGTCTAGATGAGCAAGCAATATTTTTATTTGAAACCGAATGAGGCAACACTCCTGCAGATTTGAAAACCACTCCTTTTTGTTTAGGAACTGTTTGAATCAAACCACTTCCTAATGACTTTACAATTTTAGGTGGATGTGCCTTAGCATGAGCATGAGAATCAAAACCTAAACCAGTTTTATCATTGCAAGACTTGGAAGAATTCAGCAGTAAGTTTAGGTTCTTATTCCCATTACAAAACCAATCTAATGTCCTATGCATGTCATCAAGTTTATTGGACAGATCAAGACAATTTTCACATGAAGTTTTTCCTTTTAGTTTGCAATTTGAACAAAATTTAACTTCATGAGAACGTAAAGCATTGTTCAATATAGAAATTTCATTCATAGCATCCTGTAGTTTCTTATCAAGATCATCACAAGTAGAACAATGCAAATCAATTGTAGAACAGCTAGCATCTTTCAAGTTTTTATCATTAAGTGCAGCAAGCTCTTTGTTCTTTTCAATTTCTAACTCAAATTTATCAAGTGTGGAGGTGTGCGCACTTCTTAATGAGGACAATTGTTCATATATTAAATCACATGAGGAACATGCATCATCACTAGGAATCAAAGTTTTTAAACGGTTGATTTCAGATTCTAGTGATTCAATTTTAGCAGCACTATCCCTAAGATTTTTGTCTTTTTTCTTAACAATAATAGTGGCACGAGAAATAGCATCACACATTTCATCGCAAGTAGGACATACCTCTTCATTGTCGCTGTTGTGTTCTGCCTCCTCCATACTTGATCTTGACTTGCCCGCCATGAAGCACAAGTTTGCCAAATCATCTTCATCTTCATCACTTCCAATGTCCACGTCGCTTGAACTGAACTCTTGAAGCGCGGTGATGAAACTGTGGATCATCTTGCGTCCTATGGTACCTTTCTTCTTCTTGTTAAAATTTCCAGAGGAGGTTCGAACCTTGCTTTGTTTTTCTTCCCGGGTGGTCGAACCTGAAAGGTTAGGGCAGTCTATACGAAAGTGTCCTGTTTTACCACATTCAAAACAGCGTTGAGGTCCGGAGCTTCCTCTCCTTCTAGTTCTCACATTTTGCAATGCTTTTGAGAATCTAGTAGAGATGAGTGCCAACTCCTCTTCTGGAATTTCTACGATCTGCTCCAGGGTTAGTGAGGACAACAAAGCAAGAGTATTGCAAGATGATGATTTGCCGGAGCTAGATATATCACGTTGTGAATCAAATGCAATAGACTTATTGGGATTCTTACGTGATATTATGTCAATTTCATGAGTTTTTAACTTGGAATATAGAACATCTAAAGTAAGTGAACTCATTACAGTAGATTCACGAATAGATGTGACTTTCATCTCCCAAATTGACATATCTAATGCACTTAGCAATTGCCTAGCATTTTCAGCATCTGAAAAATTAACATTGACACTACGCAAGTTGCTGAGAATCTTATTAAAGCGAGCAAAAAGGTCATCAATAGACTCACCGAGTTGCATCTCAAAGCGCATGTATTCTTTCTTGAACATGTCTTGCCTTACCTCTTTGATCGTGTTGGATCCTTCGTGGTAGTCACAAAGTGCTTTCCACACATTGTATGCAGATCGGAGGTGTGCAACACGGTCGAAGTCGCTTTGTGTTAATCCTTGTATGATCAAGTTCCGAGCCTTGTTGTTGTTGTCGACATCTCTCAGATTTGTAGCTGTAACTTGATCATTTGATGACACTTCATAAGGCTTTTATATCTTCTCCCATATTGCAAATCCTTGTGCCTAGATGAAAGCCTCCATGCGTGCCTTCCAAACCTGACAATCAATACCAGCGAACACACAAGGTTTGGCAGAGTACTTCTCCATGATGATTAGTCAAAAAACACGCGCAAATCACAAAGATTAGAGCATCGCGGCCCTGATACCAATTTTAGGATCGAAGAGCACGTGAAAAGCTACCAGAGGGGGTGAATGGTAGATTTAAAAATCTTACGCGGCGGAAACAATTAAACCCCAACCCTTTTGGCAAAAAAACGATCTGTTAAAGAAATCGTGTGTGAGACTAATCTAAACATGTTTCACCATGACAAAAGTGATAGATATCAGAGAGAATCAAGTCACGAAGACAACACAAAAAAAATCACTCAAATCGGTCGAGAAAAACTCAAGTTATGATCGAAAGATCAAACAATGGTCAATCTGCCCTACCCGAGAAAAAACAGTTCTGGAATGCTGCAAAGAAACTCGTGTAGATCATAGAAAACAAATCCAATGACCGTGAAATTTTGACAGATGATATACAATCAAGTTGTGAAGACAACCCAAAAAGAATCACGTAAATTGGATCTTTAAAACTCGAGTTATGATAAAATCACCGACGAAAGGTAGTGTTGTCCAGAAACTCGATGAGTAAAACTTGTCTGGAACAAGTCGGACGAACAAGGCACAAAAGTTCCTTCAAACTACGAATTTTATTCGATAGAACACAAGAGGAACAGCCCCAAAGCCGTGCACCACGAGCTCTGGGCTCCCTTGCTTATATAACCAGCCCTTAGGCCAACTCAACTCAGATCAGGAACCTAATCCTACTCTGTTCACGAATCGTAACTTTCCATAACTGCTTAGGATTCTTCTACACGCAGATAGAAGCAATCTTAAGACTTCCAAATACCTTAGGAACGTATCCCACATTCCTAAACAACTCAAATTCGTGATCCACACGAAATCCTATCATAACCAACTCAAATCTTTCCATATTTGAGTCAAACCCGACTCAGCCGCAGCCTGTGTCCATAACCTAGTCGGTTGGACTTTTCCGACCAATTCTTTACGTCCACATCTCTTCATCACGTCTCGGAACCATGTAGCCACGTCCATGCACTCCTTGCACACATGCAAACATCTTCCAATGATGTTCACGATACCTTCATATGCATTGTTCTTGATTCAATCATATTGCGCAACCTCCTGATCAGCTCAACCACAATTGCTCCTGAATTTGGTTGTTGGAACCTCATCTCCTCCCTGAGACTAGTCCAATGGATCTTGTCACCAGCAATGTCTTGAACTCAAGCAACACCTGCACATGAATAAACAACCAATCCATACGAGCCCAAGTCCTTGACTT
Source organism: Tuctoria greenei (assembly GCA_036927565.1). Taxonomy (NCBI): domain Eukaryota; kingdom Viridiplantae; phylum Streptophyta; class Magnoliopsida; order Poales; family Poaceae; genus Tuctoria; species Tuctoria greenei. Next base: position 58,960,181 of record JAYESD010000009.1, read on the forward strand.
GACTCAAGTTAGTTCTGAACACAACACCCTACGTGAGAACCTCACATAAGTATGTTGCAAAACCACAGTAAAACGATATCAGCCATATCATCCAAAACGCACCAAAAACTTATTAAAATAATACTAAGCAAACATTCCAACAATGTAAAGCAAGTACAAAACATTACAAATGAAAAGCAGAAGCACTACAGTCAAGTTCCGGACCTTGCCAGAGCAACCCGAACCTTGAGCCGGAGCTAACAAAAGCTAGTAGAACCTAGCGCTGGAGCTTAACAAAACTAGTACAACCAAGCTCCCGCCGGAGCTTACAAAACTAGCAGGACCTAGCGCCGGAGCTAATCAGAACTAGTCAGAACTAGTAAACCCAAAAGCCGGAGCTAGAAAAATCAACTCGGAGCTTAGCAAAAACATGCCGGAGCTATCAAAATCATGTTGGAGCTATCAAAGACATGCCGGAGCTATCAAAGACGAAACTTCACCAAAGCTGACCAAAGCTAGTCGGACCTTGTTGTAGCTCGGAGCTAGAGTCGGACCTTGATAAAAAGGTGTTTTGGTGATATTCAAAACTTTTATCATCAAGGCCAAGTATATTCACTACAAGCCAATGTATTCAGCACACATAGGTCTTACAACATGCTTTGTGAACCATTCTATCTTTCAACCACCCATGGAGTGGAGAAGGCAAAAGCCCCATGAGGACTAAGGTAAAGGGTGGGTATCATTACTAATTTATTCAATACAAGGTAGACTAGTTAATTGTGCATTTGGTGCTATTGAAGTATAGGATGTAGTAGCAACTCCTGATCAACAACCTAACTCTTTTACTTTGCCTCGGGACGAGCAAAGGATAAGCTTTGGGGAGTTTGTTGATGGTCATTAAGTACCAATTTTGACTGTCAATATATCTCAGCTATGTGCCGGGGTAGACATTTCTTACGCGCATTGCTTTTAGAAATAACCTAGTTCCACTTGTACTTAGTGATTGGTCCCGGCATTGGTTGAATGACATTTAGGTTAGTCATTGCCTTAGAAAGATATTTGTGTGAGACCTATGTGTGCTGAATACATTGGCTATGATGATAAATGTTTTGAATACTGCCAAAACACCCTTTTAATAAGGTCCGACTCTAGGTCTGAGCTCCTGCAAGGTCCAACGTTAGCTCTGGCTTGTTTTGGATAGCTCCAGTAGGATCCGACATAAGGTCCCACTTCTTTTTCTAGGTCCGACTTATTTTGGTTAGGTTCGACTTGCTGTGGCTAGGTCCGACTAGCTTTGGTCAGCTCCGGTGCTAGGTCCGACTAGCTTTGATAAACTTCGGCACTAGGTCCGACTAGCTTTGGATAGCTCTGGCGCTAGGTTCTGCTAGCTTTGGTAAGCTCCGGTTCAAGGTTCGGTTAGCTTTGGCAAGGTTCAGAGCTTGATCGCAGTGATTCTGCTTTTAACATGCAATGTTTCAAACTTGCTTTTGGATTATGGAAAGTTGCTTAGTATTCTTTTACTAAGTTTTTGGTGTGTCTTGGTGGTTATGGCTCATATCATTTTGTTATAGTTTGCAACATGCTTATGTGAGGTGCTCACGTAAGGTGTTGTGGTTTCAGAACTAACGAGAGTCAAGTCGAGGACTTGTGTTTGGAAGTATTGGTTGTTTGTTCATGTGCAGATGTTGCTTGAGTCCAAGACATGGCTGGTGACGGGGTCCATTGAACAAGTCTTAGGGAGAAGATGAGGTTCAACAACCAAGTTCGGAAGGAACTATGGTTGAGTTGATCGGGAGGTCGCGCGGCATGTTTGAATTAAGAACAATGCATATGAAGGCATCATGGACGTAGTTGGAAGGTGTTTGCACGTGTGCAAGAAGTGCATAGACGTGTATACATAGTTCCGAGGCGTGATAAAGAGATGTGGACGTAAAGAATTGGTCGGAAAGGTCCAACCGACTAGGTTATGGACTTAGGCTGCGGCTGAGTCGGGTTTGACTCAAATATGGAAAGATTTGAGTTGGTTATGATAGGATTTCGTGTGGGTCATAAAGTTGAGTTGTTTTAGGAATGTGGCATACATTCCTAAGGTGTTTGGAAGTCTTAAGATTGCTTCTATCTGCGTATAGAAGAGTCTTTAGCAGATATGGAAAGTTTCGGTTGAATTTGAGTAGGATTTGAGTCCTAGTTAGGATTGGGTTGGCCTAAGGGCTGGTTATATAAGCAAGGGAGGCCAGAGCTCGTGGTGCACGACTTTGGCCGTTCCTTTTATGTTTTGATAAATAAAATTCGTAGTCTAAAGTATCTTTTATGCCTTGTTCATCCAACTTGTTTCAGACAAGTTTTTCTCGTCGAGTTTCTGCATAGCACTACCTTGCTTCAGTGGTTTTATCATAATTCGAGTTTTACAGATCCAACTAACATGATTATTTTTGGGTTGTCTTCATAACTTGATTATGTATCATATTTAAAAATTTCACGGTTATTGGATTTGTTGTTTTGGATCTACACGAGTTTCTTTGCAGTGTTGCAGATCTGGTTTTTCTCGGGTAGAACAGATTGACCTTTGTTCAATCTTTCAATCATAACTTGAGTTTTTCTCAATGGATTTTTGTGATTCTTGTTGTGACATCTTTGTGACTTGATTCTCCACAATCTATACTGGTTTTTTCATGATTGACCACTTTTAGATTAGTCCCACACACGATTTTTAACAAATCAATTTTCTATTGAGGGGTTTTTATTGCTTCTGCTCAAAAAGTTTTAATCTACATTCACTCCCCCTCTAGTAGGTTTTCACGTGCTCGTCGATCCTACAATTGCTATCAGAGCCATGGTGCTCTAATATTTATGATTTGCACGTGTTTTGAATAATCATCATGGAGAAATACTCCGCCAAACCTTGTGTATTTAGTGGTATTGATTTTCAGGTTTGGGAGGCACGTATGGAAGCCTTCATCTAGGCGCAGGGCTTTGCAATATGAGAAAAGGTGTACAAACCTTACGAAGTGCCGCCAAACGATCAAGTTACAGCCACGAATCTGAGAGATGTCAACAACAACATTAAGGCTCGGAACTTGATCATACAAGGATTAACTCAAAGTGACTTCAACCGTGTTGCACACCTCCAATCTGCATACGATGTGTGGAAAGCACTTTGCGACTACCAAGAAGGATCCAACACGATCAAGGAGAAAAGGCATGATATGTTCAAAAAGGAATATATGTGTTTTGAGATGCGACCAGGTGAGTCCATTGATGATTTATTTGCCCGCTTTAATAAAATTATCATCAACTTGCGTAGTGTCAATGTTAATTTTTTAGATGCTAAAAATGCTAGGAAATTGTTAAGTGCATTAGATATGTCAAAATTTGGGAGATGAAAGTCACATCTATTCGTGAATCTACTGTCATGAGTACTCTTACATTAGATGTTCAATATTCTAAATTGAAAACTCATGAAATTGACATAATCTCACGTAATAACCCCAGCAAGTCTCTTGCATTTGTTTCTCAACATGACATGCCTAGCTCCGGCTAATCTTCATCCTGTGGAACACTTGCTTTATTATCCTCTCTAACCCTTGAACAGATTGAAGAGTTTCTAGAGGAAGAACTTGCACTCATCTCTACTCTGTTCTCAAAAGCATTGCAAAATGTGAGGACTAGAAGGAGAGGGAGTGTCGGACCTCAACGATGCTTTGAATGTGGTAAGACAGGACATTTTCACACGGATTGCCCTAAGCTTTCAGGTATTACTTCCCATGATGAAAAGAAAACAAGAACGAAGAACTCCTCTGTAAACAACAACAAGAAAAAGAAGGGTTTTACAGGACGCCAATTGGTAAATAGCTTTATCTCCATACTTCAAGAACTTGGCTCGAGCGATGTGGACATCGGAAGTGACGGATGAAGATGATTTGGCGAACTTGTGCTTCATGGCGGGCAAGTCAAGATCAAGTATGGAGGAGGCAGAACACAATAGCGACAATGAAGAGGTATGTCCTACTTGCAAAGAAATGTGTGATGCTATCTCTCGTGCTACTATTATAGTTAATAAAAAAGGAAAAAAAGCTTAGGGACAATGTTGTTAGAATTGAGTCGCTAGAATCTAAATCGTTTGAAATCTTTGATTACTAGTGATGATTCTTGTTCCTCATGTGATTTAATATATGAACAATTGTTCTTTCTAAGAAGTGCACACACCTTCACACTTGATAAACTTAAGTTAGAGATTGAAAAGAATGGAGAGATTGTTGCACTTAATGATAAAAACTTGAAAGATGCTAGCTGTTCTACAATTGATTTGCATTGTTCTACTTGTGTTGATCTTGATAAGAAACTACATGATGCTATGGATGAAATTTCTGTTTCGAACAATGCTTTACATGCTCATGAAGTTATAAATTGTTCTAATTGCAAATTAAAAGGAAAAACTTCATGTGAAAGTTGTCTTGATCTGTCCAATAAACTTGATGGCATGCATAGGACATTAGATCGGTTTTGTAATGCAAATAAGAACCTAAACTTGCTGCTGAATTCTTGCAAGTCTTGCAATGATAAAACTCGTTTAGGTTTTGATTCTCATGCTCATGCTAAGGCACATCCACCTAAAATTGTAAAGTTATTACGAAATGGTTTGATTAAAACGGTTCCTATACAAAAAAGAATTGGTATTCAAATCTGCAGGGGTGTTATCTCATTCGGTTGTTAATAAACATGTTGCTTGGTCATCTAGACATGAACACAAAGTTAAGTTTCATTGTACCTATGAAAGCATCTAGGCCCCCATGAGGTATGGTTTCGGTGATTAATGACAACCATTGGATTTTACTAATGAATTTGTGAATGCAAGGTCCTCAAAATCTCTCAATCAAATGAAATCAATGTGTCATTGGAGACCCATATACAATCAACTCATGAGATCAAATCAACTATATGAAGATAAGAAGTGAAAGCTCTTATGTCAAAATCATTCAACTTTAAATTGACAACATTCAATGCTTGAAGATCATCAGAAATGCCTTTGCAACAAATATCAAAGAGGTCAATCGAGCAAGATACAAAATCACTTAGAAACAACTCGAAGCAAACAAAATCAACTTACCGGATCAATCGATGGTTCCAGAAATGTGCACATTGTTCAAGTTGGTTGAGCTGAAGAAGAAGACCTCAGAACAAAGCACTCACCGGATCATCCGATGTGAATGGCTCATCTACATCGGTCCATCTGTACAGTTTGCAATATCATTGGACCAAGTGTAGCACTGGATCATTCGATGTACAGAAATATACACATCGGTCAATCACTCCAGTAAGCATCAAGTCTGAGTCAATTCTGGAGGAAGAGCCACCGGATCATCCAATGAGAAGACAGGAGCAACATCGGTCTAACAACGGTCATTCTGACACAATGACGTCAGCTAAAGTAAACTTGACCGATGATAACTAAAGGGGAGACATCTGATCATCCGGTGTTCACAGTAAAGTTCTGTCAGCCTACTTTTCCAACGGCTATTTCGGGGAGGCTGGCTATAAATACCCCCTAATCCTGTCGTTTCGCCAAGTATTGATCACCATACACTATCAACACATCCACAAGCATTCAAGACCAAGAGCAATCACTTCTACATCATTTTGATCACCTATACACCAAGAATTAGGCTAGAACTAGCTAGAGAGAGAGCTTGTGTGCCTCCATTCTGGGTGAGTGGACTCTCTAGGATAGTGAGAGAGCCTCAAGGGAGTGCCCTTGGTGTTTGTAACTGTGAGGAGACTTCCGGAGCTTGCCAAGGCGTTTGTGGAAGCCCGGAGGGTCGAAGTTGTACAAGGCTTGAGCTCCACCTTGCCAAGGTTGGCAAACGGAGAGGAATAGTGAAGATCCCTCGTCTCGGTGACTTGGGTGTGGCAAAGCCCTTTGGTGGGTGCCATAACGTGGATGTAGGAAGATCTTGACGATCTTGCCAAACCACGGGATAAATCCTCGTGTCTCCTCAGGAGTTTGCATCCTCCTCCTTTCCCTTACGTTTATGCATTTTACATTCCGCAAAGTTCCTATTTACTTGAATGCATAGATAGTTTGCGTAGGGAATTGGGCTTTTAAGAATTAAGTTTTATTGCTTAGACTTTTAAAGGAGCCCAATTCACCCCCCCTCTTGGGCATTCAATCCTTACAATTGGTATCAGAGCAAGGTTGCTCATAGGATAATTCTAGCTTCACCGCTAGAGAGCTAAAATGGCCAAGGTTGGGGGTTCGGTTCCTATCTTCGAGGGCAAGAACTTTGCCTATTGGAAAGCACGCATGTGCGCTTATCTAGAGGCTATTGCTCCCGAGGTATGGGAAGCGACTCACGCGGGGTTTGGAGAACATAACTATGTTGGTGATCAAATTAAATGGGATGCTAAAGCTAGGAATGCAATCTATGAGTGCATTAGTCAAGATGTTTTTTCTAGGATTGCTAGCAAGGAAAAGGCATGTGAAATTTGGGCTTGCTTGATAGAAATTCATGAGGGTTCTTCTCGTGTGAAAGAACTAAAATATCACATGCTAAAAGCAAAATATGATGAATTTAAGATGCTACCTCATGAAAATGTCAACGAGATGTTCTCTCGCTTGAATGTACTTATTGAAGAAATTAATGCTCTTGACATTGCTTCTCTTGGCAAGGGACTCATCAACCGCAAGATCCTCATGCTCCTTCCCAAGCCAAAGTACAACATCATCAACTCCATGCTCCAAAAAGAGTCACTTGACCACATTGAAGTTTCGGAGCTCATTGGAGAAATTCACACTCATGAGATGAGTGTGCTTGGGATGATGGAGCAATCATCCTCAAAAACAATTGCTCTAAAGGCCTCCACCAAGAAAACAAGCCTCAAGAAGAAGAAGGTGGTTGAGCCTAGCTCAAGTGAAGAAGAACAAGAATCAAGTGAAGATGATGATGATGAGCTTGCGTTGATGATGAGAAAGTTCTCACGCTTGAACTCCAAGATCACTAAGAAGGGATACACATTTGATCCTAAGAAGAGAGCATTTCTACCAAGGAGAGATGATTACAAGACTTGCTACAATTGTGGTGATCAAGGCCACATCTCCTATGATTGTCCAAAACCGGACAAAAGAAGAGAGAACCACAAGAGCAAGCATCGCAAGCTTGAAGGAAGTGATGATGAAGAAGAAGAGGCCAAACCCAAGTCAAGATCCTTTGGGAAGAAGAAACATGACAAGGGCAAGAAGGCAAGGCTCTTCCCAAAGAAGAGAAATGGCCCACAAAAGGTGTTCATGTGTGAGGCAAATGAATGGGTCACCGACGAAGAAACAAGTGATGAAGAGAGTGAAGAAGAAGAAGAAAGCTTGGCCGGCCTCGCCATCGCCAACAATGATGACGCACCTCTTCATCCACCGCCCATGTGCCTCATGGCAAAAGGTAACACCAAGGTATGTGACGACTCTAGTGATGATGAGCTCTCCCCCGATGATTTAACTTCCTTGATAAATGAATATCATGCTATCATTAAGAGGGAAAAGAGTAAGGTTAAAACTCTTGAAGAAACTCGTGCTAGACTTGAGAGTGCTAACCTCGATTTGCTTGACAAGTATGAAAGCATACTCAAAGAGCATGACACGCTCAAATCTCATGTCAAGCAAATTGAGGAAGAAAAGGCTAAAATCAAGTTAGATAATCATGAGCTTAACTTAGCACACCAAACACTCTTGGAAGAGCACAACAAGCTAATACAAGAACATCAAACACTTAACCTTGCTCATGACGTGCTTGATCAAGAGTTGAAAAATGCAATGAAACAAACTCTTAATGATAGGATATCCATTACTTCTCATGTCACTAATGCCTTGAACAAGTCTTTGCCTTTGAAAGCAAATGCTAGGGAGAAGGACTTGTTGGAAGAAATTGAGAGTCTCCGCACTAGTGTGGCTAGACTTTCAAAAGGAGAAGTCAAGCACAAGGAAATTCTCTTCCAACAAGCAAACGCCTTCAATAAGAGTGGACTTGGATCCTTCCCGGTGCCTAACAAAGGAAAGGTGCCCTCACCGGAGCTTAGAACAAGCTTCATCAAGGAAGTTGGTTCTTATTGCCAACATTGTGAGGTCACCGGTCACCACACAAGGGAGTGTCCTCTTCCTAACCGACCTTCTCCAATGTTGCCTATTAACTACAAATATACTTTCAATGATTGCTATTATCTCTTAAGTAAAGTAGATGGCAAGGTGAAGGCTAGGTTCATCGACAAAGACATGAAGGACATGAAGGGGAAGCTCCCCAAGCAACTTTGGGTCCCAAAGACACTTGTATCACACATACAAGGACCTAAGTTGGCTTGGGTGCCTAAAGTTAAAAATTGAATTCATGTGTGTAGGTGAACTACAAAGCTGGAGGAAAGCATTGGGTACTCGATAGCGGGTGCACCCAACATATGACCGGCAATGATGGTATGTTCACCACCATAGAAAACCCCGGCAATCATGAACAAGTCACCTTTGGTGATAACTCTAAGGGAAAGGTAATTGGGTTAGGTAAAATTGCTATTTCAAATGATTTATCCATTTCTAATGTTTTGTACGTTAAGTCACTTAGCTTTAATTTACTTTCTATTGCACAATTATGTGATCTTGGACTAACATGCATATTTAGCAAAAATGATGTTGTTGTGAGTAGTGAAACAAGCCAAGACATAGTCTTCAAAGGATTTCGGCATGGACATCTCTACCTAGTAGACTTCTCCAACAAGAATGCTAGCTTGACCACTTGTCTTTTCACTAAGACAAGCTTGGGTTGGCTATGGCACCGACGCATAGCACATATAGGGATGAGCAAACTCAAGAAGTCATTCAAGCTTGGGATGGTGACCGGCGTGAAGGATGTCACATTTGAGAAGAACAGGCTTTGTAGCACTTGTCAAGCCGGGAAGCAAGTTGCTTCACACCACCCAATGAAGACAATGGTGTCAACCTCCAAGCCACTTGAGCTACTCCACATGGACCTCTTCGGACCGTCCACATATCAAAGCCTTGGCGGTAACCTCTATTGTCTTGTTATAGTTGATGACTACTCTCGCTATGCTTGGACTCTATTTCTAGGTGACAAGAGTGAAACTCCAGAAGTGTTCAAGACCTTCGCCAACCGCGCTCAAAGGGAATTTCAACTTCCCATCATCAAGGTCCGGAGTGACAACGACACCGAATTCAAGAACTACAACATTGGGGAGTGGTGTGACCGTGAAGGAGTGAAACATGAGTTTTCGGCCACATACACTCCTCAACAAAATGGTGTCATTGAAAGGAAGAACAAGACACTCATCACTCTTGCAAGAGCAATGCTTGATGACTACGGCACGTCGGAGAAGTTTTGGGCCGAAGCAATCAACACGGCGTGCCATGCCGCAAATAGGGTCTATCTCCATCAACTACTTCAAAAGACCCCGTACGAGCTTCTCATTGGGAGAAAGCCCAACATCTCCTACTTTCAAGTCTTTGGATGCAATGCTACATCTACCGCAAGAAGAGGCTCGGTAAGTTTGAAAGAAGATGTGATGTTGGTATATTCCTTGGTTATGCATCAAACTCAAAAGCATATCGAGTATTCAACCAAACCTCTGGTTTAGTTGAGGAAAGTTGTGATGTTGAGTTTGATGAGACTAATGGCTCCCAAGAGGAGAGTTTTGGTCATGATGAAATAGATGATGAGCCTCTACGAGAAGCCATGAAGAATATGACCATTGGAGACATCAAGCCTGAAGTTGAGGAGAGCCATGATCAAGGGGGAGATTCAAGTTCCAACAACAACACCTCCATGGCGCCTCAAGTTGACGAAGAAGAGAAGGATGATCCATTGCCGACTCAAGACTCACAAGCACAACAACATCAAGAAGAAGAAGAAGTCCATGATCAAGTCCAACCACAAGAGGAGCAACACGCATCACCTTAGCCAAGTGCTTCACAATCACTTATGAGGCATGGACGCATCTCCAAGGCGCATCCGATGGACCAAATCATTGGAAGTCCGTCAAGGGGTGTAAGTACACGTTCTCGCCATTTCGCTTTATTTTGTGAGCACTACTCATTTGTTTCATGTGTAGAACCCACTCACATTGAGGAAGCACTCCAAGACCCAAATTGGGTGATGGTCATGCAAGAAGAACTCAACAACTTCATCCGCAATGAAGTTTGGGTTTTGGAGGAGCGACCCAAGGACAAGAACGTCATCAGAACAAAGTGGGTGTACCGCAACAAACAAGACGAGAATGGCGTTATGGTCCGCAACAAGGCAAGACTTGTGGCCAAAGGGTTCTCGCAGGTTGAAGGACTAGACTTTGGGGAGACATTTGCCCCGGTCGCCTGACTAGAAGTCATCCGTATACTCCTTGCTTTTGCTTCACATCACAATATTAGACTTTATCAAATGGATGTGAAAAGTGCCTTTCTTAATGGTTACATTAACGAGCTTGTTTATGTTGAACAACCTCCCGGGTTTGAAGATCCAAGGAATCCTAATCATGTGTATAGGTTGCACAAGGCGCTCTACGGGCTCAAGCAAGCACCTAGGGCGTGGTACGAATGACTACAGGATTTCCTTATCATGCAAGGATTCAAGATCGGGAGGGTGGACACTACACTCTTCACCAAGGACATCAACGGAGATTTGTTCATTTGTCAAATTTATGTTGATGATATTATTTTTGGTTCAACTAACAAAGCTCTTAGCCATGAGTTTGGCAAAATGATGTCTAGGGAATTCGAGATGTCAATGATTGGAGAGCTCAACTTCTTCCTTGGATTTCAAATCAAGCAACTTCAAGAGGGAACCTTTGTCTATCAAGAGAAGTACACCAAGGACCTCTTGAAGAAATTTGAAATGGGAGATTGTAGCTCAAGAAGCACTCCAATGGCAACTAATTGCCATCTCGACGCGGACAAGGACGGTAAACCTATTGATCAATCTAACTACCGTTCTATGATTGGTTCATTGCTTTATCTTACCGCATCTAGGCCCGATATCATGTTTAGTGTATGCTTGTGTGCTCGCTTTCAAGCGGCACCTAAAGAATCGCATAGGAAGGTGGTCTTTAGGATACTTAGGTATCTTAAGCATACCCCTAGTATGGGCTTGTGGTACCCTAAAGGTGCAAAATTCCACCTCTTGGGATACTCGGATTCGGACTTTGCCGGATGCCGTGTGGATTGCAAGAGTACCTCCGGTGGGTGCCACTTGCTTGGGCGTTCCCTAGTATCTTGGTCTAGCAAGAAGCAAAATTCCGTCACTTTGTCCACGGCGGAAGCAGAATATATAGCGGCCGATGCATGTTGTGCCCAAATTCTTTATATGAAACAAACCCTTTTGGACTTTGGTATTAAACTTGGTTGTGTGCCTCTCCTTTGTGACAATGAAAGTGCGGTTAAGATAGCTAAAAACCCTGTTCAACACTCCCGCACTAAGCACATTGATATTCGCCATCATTTCCTGAGGGACCATGAAGATAAGGGAGACATCTCTTTGCGAGGTGTTAGGTCCGAAGAATAATTGGCGGATATCTTCACTAAACCACTTGATGAGAAAACTTTTTCTAGGCTAAGAAGTGAATTAAATGTGCTAGATGCAACGAACGTCATGTAAGAATGCACTTCATATAGGTCTTGCCTAACTCTCAAAGGATAGGGATGAGCAAGGGTTAGCTTGGGATGGAGGTTCTTTTGGGTTGTCCCAAGGTTTGGAGAATAGCTCTCCCTGAAGAAGCCTTTGAAAGGTTCAAATTTTGGCAAGATAGATTTATTTTATGCCTTGCATGATGCCTACCATATAGACTTATAATTTCTTGCATTATAAAATGTTTGACATTGCATACGGTAGATTGTCGCAAAGGGGAACCCACCTCATGAGAAAGAGACTTGTTTGAAATGCAATATCTCAACTCATATAAGGTGGAAAGAGCAAAATGTTAGGTGCGTTAATGCCTAGAGGAATATGCTTTAAAGAGATAGAAGTCTTCATTCTCTAGCTCACAAAGCATGAGCCTTACATTTTATTTGGATAATTTCCTTCCCATTTTTTCTTCGGTGTTCTATTTGCCTTAAGGATTAGCCAAGTCATTGACAAATTAGTGTTTCTGAGGGGTAAGGGGTTGCCCAAAAAGTCCTAAGACATGTGTTTCTCATCGCTTGTTTGTTTGGTCAAAGGACATATATGGGATGTTATTGTTCTGTAGTCATCGGATTATCCGATGCTTAGGTCAGTCCATCATCGGATCGGTTGGTGTTCAAAAGCCAAGAGTCAGTTTAGTCAGTGTGACAAATCGACTAACGAGTTCATCCTGAAAAGCATCGGTCCATCCGGTGTTCACAATTCTAGAGCTGTGCCAAATTCCACCGATGCTACTTCATCCCACGTCGGACCATCCGGTGTCAACATTCCATTTTTGAATACCCTTACTGTGCCATTCGACCGATGCTCCCATCCTTCAACGTCGGTCCATCCGGTGTCAACGGCACTTTTCTGAAAACCCTTACTGTGGCATTCGACCGATGCATCTATCGTTCAACATCGGTACATCCGGTGTTAAAAAGTCGGCTAGGGTTTGGGACCCACTATTTAAATGGGCGTTTGTTTTTTCCCTTCTCTCTCCCGATCCCGACGCCGCCACGCACCTCTGCCGCCAACCTCACTCGCCCTTGCACCACCGCCGCCGCCGCCCTCCGGCCGCTGCCGCCCGTCGCCGCCCGCCGCCTTCGGTCGCCGCACCACCGCAGCACCATCGTCGCCGCCTCCACTCGCCTCCACTGCAGTCGCCGCCGCCCAAGGCCGCCGCCTCCATCACCAAGCGCCGCCGCCGCTCCTGCGCCGCCGACCACCGCTCGCGCACCACCGCTGCCCAGCCACACCACCACCACCCTCAACGGTTGCTGTTTCGTCGTCGCTAGGGTTTCCGGCCGCGCCAATCTCCGCGTCGCCGTTCCGTGTGTTCGACATCGTCGACTCCGTTCACGCGCCCGATCGCAATGGCTCGTGACAAGAAGAACAAGGGCAAGGCCATCGCGGAGCCGGCCGCGAAGAAGCAAAAATTGTCGAAGGAGGAGAATAAGGCGTTGATGGCCGCTCGCGCCGCCGAGGAGTGAGAGCGTGGCCGAGGAGGATCTTTGAGGATCCGTGAGGCTCGTTCGAGGCAGCCTCCCGTGATCGATGAGTCCGACGCCGAAGAAGAGCCGGAAGAGCCACTTGTCCGCCGGCGCTCAGCCCGGACCCGTGGGGGACATCCCGCGGCTGCACCACGTACGAGACCGACGGCTGCCGATCGTTGTGAGGACAGGGAGGCCCAGCGAGCCATCTACGAGATGGACACCACTGTCCATGTCGCTGAAGGAGTCCGGTTGACTGACTACCGGAAGATGAAGGTCAAGCAGCTCCGAAGACTCAGATGGAGTATCTTGCTTGAGGAGTGGTACCCGCAGCCCAGAGAGGCCCTGGTGGACATTCGTTTCTGGACCGTGACATAGGCGTCCCTCTACGAGACTTACAGACACCGCGGTCACAAGCTATTCCAGCACAACTTTCTGGATTGGCATCAGCTTGCCCTGCCAGCCGAGACGGAGATTCTGAAAGTGCATCTAGGTTCCCCGTGGGTTTTGGATGATTGATGACGACAATTAAGTCGCTAATGAGCTCAAGTGATCTTAGCACAGGTGTGGACTCGATCGGAGACGCAAACCCTCAAAAAGGAAAAGGAAGGTAACGGAGTCAACTCGAAGCGTGGAAACTAGGGTTTCTAGCGTGTTGAGTTAGACTAGCCGTAGAAATAGGAGGGTGCGTGTGTAAAGTGCATTGAGATCAAGTTTGGGAGCTCAAAGTGGTTTAGAGGTCAAACCTATGAAAGAGATGAGTGAATGAGTGGTCTGGCCGTAGGGCCGGACTAGTCCGTGCAGGTGGCCGGACTAGTCCGTTCCTGGCCGGCCAAGTCCGTTTCTGGCCGGACCAGAAGGGTCTGACTGAGATCGGACTAGTCCGTTTGTGGCCGGACTAGTCCGGGTAGCTGTGAGTGGGTTTTGGGGATGAAGTCCCAAAACCACGGACTTGTCCGTTTTGGACCGGACCAAGAGGTCCTGAGTGAGAACGGACTAGTCCGCCCGTGGGGCCGGACTAGTCCGGGTTGGCTAGGAAAAGGTGCTTCTGTGGCTAAGTCTGGGAGGACCGGACTAGTCCGCCCTAGGGTCCGGACTAGTCCGTGGTCCTCAGACTAGTCCGTTTTTACACGGAGCAAAAGGCTCTGTGTGAGATCGGACTAGTCCGGTGTTGACCGGACTAGTCCATTCTGGAAGTGACCGTTTGAATTTGAAGTTTGGCGGGTAGCGTGACGATAGTGTGTCAGCTGTCGGGACCTGACAAAGAGGTCAGTGGTCCCCAAGGCCGGACTAGTCCGGGCCAGTGGCCGGACTAGTCCGCCCTTTTGCTGAAGTCAGCAGATTGGGCTTGGGACCCCTATAAAAGGGGGACCCCCGGCCTCATTTCGAATACCTTTGGAAAAACTCAAACCCTAGCGCCGCCACAGCCAACTTGGAGCACTCCTAAGCCTCCTTCTTGCCTACTTTCCCTCTAAAACTAATTCTTGAGTGGATTAGGGCTTAGTGAGGTGGAGAAGAGGAAGAACATCACGCTTGTGCTCCCGGTTTGATCTCTTGCACTCGTTAAGTCTTTGTGGGCTGTGTATTGAGTTTGTTTTATTGTGTTGATCATCTTTGTGGTGTGGGAGCCTCAGTTTGTGAGAAGCCCCAACGAACTTTGTAATCACCGTTGTGATTAGTGGAGAACCAAGTTAGGCCCGTGCGGTAAACTTGGTGAGGGAAGGGTCGTTGGACCCGGTCCTTTTGTGGACTCCTCAACGGGGACGTAGATTCCTTGTGTGGAATCGAACCTCGGGATAAAATCCTTGCCCCCTTGTGTTCTTCGCATTCATTCTATTGATTACTTTGTTCTAGGGTTGGTAGTCTCGTTTCATACTCCGCATTGCTACAAACTTGTGGAAACTTGACTTGCTCTTGTGTAGGTTGTTGCTCAACTTGACTTAAACAAATACTCACTTGTAGCAAAGAGAAAATTCCCTAAAACTTGCTAGAAACATCTTTTTAGGGTTATTCACGCAAGCTGACCGGACTAGTCCGCCCCCTGACCGGACTAGTCCGCCCTCTGTGATTTAATCTCGTTTTATTAAGTCATTTGCAGGTCGATTAGCCTATTCACCCCCCCCTCTAGGCAACTTTCAATTGGTATCAGAGCAGGACTCTCCACAAAGAGTCTAACAACTCGGAGAGATGGCCGGAGTGGTGAATGACGATGCATCGAGCAGCAACTACGAGGCGACCCGTGAGGAGACGTTGGCTTATCAAGATAAGCCAACGGACGATGAGGAGACTCGCCAACTCAAGGCGAAGCTCCGGGAGAAGTTGAACATCTCCAGGATTGATCCGTCAAACCAATCAAATGGTGGTGGCGGAGCCAACTACAACCGGCAAGGGTTCAACTATGAACGCCTTGCCGCCAACAACCACTACCTGTCCATCCCATTGGGGAAACCTCCCCAATTCGATGGAACGGACTACGGTATGTGGAAACACAACATGAAGATCCACCTCGTGTCACTCAACCCAGCGTTGTGGCAAATTGTCATGACCGGGGTGGAGATTCCAAAGGATGAGGACAACATAACTCAAGAACAAGCCATCCTCATCCACCGCAACGCTCAAGCTGCGGGTGTGATCATCTCATCTCTCTCTAGAGATGAGTTCAACCGTGTCGATGGTCTTGAAGTGGCCAAAGACATATGGAACACCCTCAAGACGGTGCATGAGGGAAACCGAGTGGTCAAGGAGGCCAAGATCGAGCTCATCGAAGGAGAGCTTGGGAGATTCGCCATCTTGGATGGTGAATCCCCCCAAGACATGTACAACCGGCTGAAGGTGCTGATCAACAAGAGTCGATCATATGGCTGCACCAAGTGGACCGACCACGAGGTGGTGAAGAGGATGATCCGGGCATTCATGCCTAGGAACGTCTCTCTGTGCTCCATGATTCGGGAAAGCCCGGGGTTCACTCAAATGACCCCGGAGGAGGTCCTTGGGAGGATCATCAACCATGAAATCATGGAGAAGGAGGCGCTCTTCTACAACGACCTCCAAAAGTTCACCGCCTCCAAGATGAAGAACGTTGCACTCAAGGCAACACCCTCTTCAAAGGAGCAAGAGGAAAGTGATGAGGAGAGCCTCGACACCGATGAGGAAGAGGCCTTCTTCATCAACAAGTTCAGGAGAATGATGAGGAGGAAGAAAGGTGGATACAACCATGAGGGCAAAGGGAAGGAAAGAACAAGGCCCAAATCAAAGAGGTCTTGCTACAATTGTGGCGAGTATGGGCACTTCATCGCTGATTGCCCACATGAAGAAGCAAAGAAGAAGAAGGAGGGCAAGCCTCAAGACAAGAAATTTTTCAAGAAGAAGAGGCCCTCCGGACAAGCCCACTTGGGGAAGGAGTGGGACTCTAACGATGAGTCCTCCTCCGAAGAAGAAGAGGAGAAGATGGCTACCATAGCCATCGGGAGGAGCTCCAAAGGAAGCAAGCTCTTCCCCAACCTCAACGACGACTACAAACCTACTTGCCTCATGGCAAAGGAGGGAAGGAGAAAGGTAACATCTCATCCCTCCTCCACAACTTCCTCGCAAGACGAATTTGATAGTGCTAGTGAAAATGAACACATGTTTAAGGACATAAGCAAAAGCACCTTGCGAAGGATGAAATTGCTTATGGATGAGATCTTTGAGAAGGAGGATCTTATCAATAGACAAGAGGACATGCTCATCCTTGAGAAGGAGAGATGTCGAGAGCTTGATGAGCTCCTTGAGCTCGAAAGAGAGAAGAGCAAGGCATTGGAACATGAACTTGCTCTAAGTAAGAAAACGTGTTCAATTCTTGAGGAGAAGACAACTGAGCTCAAGGAGGAACTTGGGAACTTGTCAAAAGTTAACAAAATCCTTGAGACTCAAGTTGAGTCTCTCAAGAAAAATGTAGCCTCTTCCTCTAAGAGCCCAACCTTCTCAAAGGCCTCATCCAATGCAACTCCGTCTTGCAAGTGCTCTAACTTAATCCTTAAACTTAAGGATGAACTCAACTTAGTGCAAGGCAAACAAGCACCTAAGGGTGCCATCTTTGACAAGGAGAAGGTGGCGTATGCACGAAGTGCATACACCAACACAAGACCTCCCCATGTCAAGGATGGTCTTGGCTATACTAGAGGTGGAAGGCATAACGCTAAAACCTCCAAGTATGGCAAAGACATGATTGTCTTTGTTAAGGGGAGTTCATCACCAACTAAAATTGAAAAGAACTCACCCTCTAGCAACAAATTGCCTAAATCTGAATTGCATCCTCTATTTCATGATTTTGATGCATCCTATGTGCTAAAGAGGAACAAACACGGCAAAAGTGTTTGCTAGATATGTTGGGCCACTCCGCAAGAGCCCCAAGCCTTGCGTGTGGGTGCCCAAATGCCTAACTACTAACGTGAAAGGACCCAACTCAGCTTGGGTACCTAAAAGGAAGGCATAAACTTGTTTTGTAGGCATACTCCTCCGGTGGATCGAAATGGGTGTTGGATAGCGGATGTACCAACCACATGACCGGAGAGAGGAGCATGTTCATAGAGTATGAGGAGAACGAGGACCCAAGTGAAGGAATCTTCTTTGGGGATAATAGCCAAGGGAAAATCCTTGGCTCCGGTAAAATTGCTATCTCATCTTCACATACTTTATCAAATGTTTTGCATGTTGATTCCCTAGACTATAATCTCCTATCCATATCACAGCTTTGTGATAAAGGATATAAGTGTGTCTTTTCTAGTGAGGGTGTGAATGTTCTGAGAGAGGGTAATGACTCAATAGCCTTTAAGGGAGTGCTCAAGGGAAAGCTCTATCTTGTGGATTTCACCACGGATAAAGCTCAACTTGACACATGCTTAATGGCAAAAGCCAACATGGGATGGCTTTGGCATAGAAGGCTAGCCCATGTTGGGATGAGGAACCTTCAAAAACTCCTTAAAGGAGAGCACGTTCGTGGCCTAAAGGATGTGGTATTTGAAAAGGATAGGCCATGTGGTGCGTGCCAAGCGGGAAAGCAAGTAGGAGCTCTACACCCCTCTAAGAATGTCATGACGACAACTAGACCTTTGGAGTTACTCCATATGGATCTTTTTGGCCCCATTGCTTACATTAGCATCGGTGGCAACAAGTATGGTCTAGTCATCGTTGATGACTTCTCTAGATATACTTGGGTGTTCTTCTTGCATGATAAGAGTGAAACCCCCGGTGTCCTCAAGAAATTCCTAAGGAGAGCTCAAAATGAGTTCACCTTGAGGATAAAGGCTATAAGAAGTGACAATGGCACCGAATTCAAAACATGCAAGTAGAGGAGTTCCTAGATGAGGAGGGCATCAAGCATGAGTTTTCCGCTCCCTATTCTCCACAACAAAATGGCATAGCCGAAAGGAAGAATAGGACGCTTATTGAGATGTCAAGGACAATGCTAGATGAGTACAAAACATCGGACCGGTTTTGGGCGGAAGCGGTTAACACCGCTTGCCATGCCGTGAACCGATTGTACCTTCATTGCCTCCTCAAGAAGACTCCTTATGAGCTTCTCATTGGTAAGAAACCTAATGTTTCTTACTTTCGGGTCTTTGGTAGCAAGTGCTATATCCTCAACAAGAAGCCTAGGACTTCGAAGTTTGCTTCAAAGTCCGATGAGGGTTTCTTGCTTGGATATGACTCAAACACTCATGCGTACCGTGTGTTCAACAAATCCTCCGGAATTGTTGAAGTAGCACGTGACGTAGTGTTTGACGAGACCAATGGCTCTCAAGTGGAGCAGGTTGATCAACATGCCCTTGATCAAGAGGAACCTCCACTAGAAGCTCTAAGGAAAATGGCACTTGGAGATGTTCGCCCACAAGAACCATCTCAAAGTTCAAGTGACCATCCTCTTTATGAAGTAGGTCAAACCCCCATTGGACAAGTTGAAGACCCTCTAGATGCTCCCCAAAGTGATAATGAGAATGAAGATCAAGGGGGAGGCATGAATCAAGGGGGAGACCAAAGTGAAGAAGATGAACCAAGTAATTCAAGAGGTCAACCCCCGCATCCTCGTGTTCATCAAAGTGTTCAACGGGACCATCCCGTTGACAACATTCTAGGAGATATCACAAAAGGAGTAACAACACGCGCACGTGTTGCAAACTTTTGTGAGCATTTCTCTTTTGTCTCATCCTTGGAACCACATAAGGTTGAAGATGCCTTAAGGGATCCGGATTGGGTAGTTGCCATGCAAGAGGAGCTCAACAACTTTGAAAGGAACAAAGTTTGGGAGCTTGTCAAGCGCCCTCAAGCTAACGTTGTTGGAACCAAGTGGGTGTTTCGCAACAAACAAGATGAGCATGGCGTGGTAACTAGGAACAAGGCACGACTTGTGGCAAAAGGATACTCACAAGTTGAAGGATTGGATTTTGATGAGACATTTGCCCCCGTAGCTAGGCTTGAGTCAATTCGGATACTATTAGCCTTTGCTACTCATCATGATTTCAAGCTCTACCAAATGGATGTTAAGAGCGCATTCCTAAATGGTCCAATCAAGGAAGAAGTTTTTGTAGAGCAACCTCCGGGATTTGAAGACCAAAACTATCCTAACCATGTTTACAAATTGCGAAAGGCTCTTTATGGTCTCAAGCAAGCTCCTAGAGCTTGGTATGAGTGCTTAAGAGACTTTCTAGTTGAAAATGGTTTTAGGATAGGAAAAGCGGATTATACCCTTTTCACAAAGCACTTCAACGAGGATCTTTTTGTGTGCCAAATATATGTGGATGACATCATATTTGGTTCCACAAATAAGGTGTTTTGTGACGAGTTCTCCAAGATAATGACGGAGAGGTTTGAAATGTCCATGATGGGTGAGTTGAAGTTCTTTCTAGGATTTCAAGTGAAACAACTCAAAGAAGGGACGTTCATAAGTCAAACTAAGTATACTCAAGATATTCTAAAAAAGTTTGACATGGACAAAGCAAAACCCATCAAAACCCCTATGGGGACAAATGGACACCTAGACCTAAATGAGGACGGTCCAAGTGTGGATCAAAAGCTATATAGGTCTATGATCGGATCACTTCTCTATCTTTGTGCATCTAGACCCGATATCATGCTAAGTGTGTGTATGTGTGCACGCTTTCAAGCAGCACCCAAGGCTTGTCATTTGACCGCCGTTAAAAGGATCTTGAGATATCTTGTACACACACCTACCCTAGGACTTTGGTACCCCAAAGGATCCAAGTTTAACCTCATCGGATATTCCGATGCGGACTATGCGGGGTGCAAAGTTGATAGGAAGAGCACATCGGGTACGTGTCAATTCTTAGGTCGATCTCTTGTGTCTTGGTGCTCTAAGAAGCAAAACTCTATTGCTCTATCCACCGCCGAAGCGGAATATGTTGCAGCCGGAAGTTGTTGTGCACAACTTCTTTGGATGCGACAAACTCTTAGGGATTATGGGATTAACCTGCGTAAAATTCCACTCTTGTGTGACAACGAGAGTGCAATCAAGATAGCCCATAATCCGGTGGAACACTCTAGGACCAAACATATAGACATTCAACACCATTTCTTGCGAGATCACTCAATGAAGGGAGACATTGAGATTTCGCATGTGAGGACGGAACATCAACTTGCGGACATCTTTACCAAGCCTCTTGACGAGAAGCGTTTCTGTGAGCTAAGAAGTGAGCTCAACGTGTTGGATTCTCGGAACGTGGCTTAAACCACATTCCTCATATATTTTGAGCCACATTTCGAAAAACTCCTCTCTATGTCGATTTCTCCTCAAATTTGTTTGAGAAATCTATTTTCTTCATGAAAATGTCCATAAGTTGTTCTTTATTGACTCATAATCATGTTTTTCATGTTTTCCTTGCTATATCTGTCCAAAAGGACTTATCTTTGTGGACAAAACCCAAATATATTGTTTTTCAACCCTGCTGGACCGGACTAGTCCGCCCCTATGGCCGGACAAGTTCGGGTCAGACTAGTCCGCGGCTAGTCCGCACACCGGACTAGTCCGGCCATCCACCGGACAAGTCCGGACCCAGACTAGTCTGGGTCTGGTCCGCAAACCGGACTAGTCCGGCCTCTCAACCGGACTAGTCCGGCCCTTGGGGACTTAAACCCCCAGGCGGCCCGGACCCCTCTCTCTCTCTCTCTCATTTGACTCTCAAGCTTCCACGCGCGCACAACCGCCCCCAAATCGGCGATTTTGCGCTCCAACCACCAAAACTCAACTCCAATCCGCGCATCGAAGTCCTTGGGAGTGAGGGATCACTTCCCCGCGCTCCACCTTCGAGATCCACGCCGATTTCGATGACTCAAGCGGATTTTTGAAGGTATTTCACCGTTCCTCAAAAACTAGCCCCATTCTTGATTCCTCAAGTTTTTGATAGGAACACCTTCATTAATGTTGTTCTATACACCCTTGTGATCATAACCTAGGATTATTTCGCATTGGTTCACAAATTTTTCGATGAATCGATTAGGGTTAGGGTTCTTCCTGTGTAACCCGGACTAGTCCGGCCACCAGGCGGACAAGTCCGTCAGGCGGACTAGTCCGCCCCTGGGGCGGACAAGTCCGGTTTGCACAGGGCAAACCCTACTTCTAGTTGGTTCTCGAGATCTTTTCGGCAATACTTTTTCTTCCTAGGCTCATATCTTCCTCTCTCCATCCTTTGCACAGAATGTCGAACTCCGAGCGCTCTCCTCCGCGTGTCAACCTCGAGGGGCGTACCAAGGCCCAAATTGCCGAGGCTCGGACTAAGGCTGCGCTAATGGAGGCGCAGAAGGCCAAGGAGGAAAGAAAGCTCAAGGCACTCGAAGCATCCAAGGTGGCTGCGAGCATCTACAATGAGGATGAAGCCATTGCCCGTGCCACCGCAGAATCACTGAATGAGCTGCGAAAGAAGAAAAGAGAGGACAGGGAGGCACACAACTCCAGGGCCGCTGAGGCCAATGCCCCCAAACGGAAGAAACTCGTCACCGTTGGCGAGAAGGCGAAGGGCAAGGAGCCAGCCCAAATGGAACCTGAGCCCAGGGTCGAGTGTGACCCCAAGAAGGGAAAGGCTCCGGCTCCAGTCGAGCCGAAGAAGAAGAAGCCCTCCATCAAGGTGCCAGCCAAGAAGGCACTCGGAGGAGTGTTGATTCGTGAACAAGGGAAAGCTCAGGCTGTTGAGCCTCTGGTGATGCACAGTCCAGCACGTAATCCAAACCGTCAACCCAACCTCTCAGCTAACACTTTCAAAGGAAAAGGAGCTGAGAAGGCCAGGAGGCTCAGAGACGAGAATGTCTATAGGTATGAGAGGTCCACCGCCGACCCTCGGTTCTGGTGTGACTTCCACTGCGATTACTATCGCCTTGTCTACATGAAGATGAAGACTCCTGTGACTCATGCCCAGTGGGTTGACTGGAACTACATGGCTCATAAGAAGCATGCTGCATTTGATGCTGTGATCAATGCAGCAGAAAGACATGGAATCAAGGATATCATGAGTTTCCAGTACGACTGGAACATTGAGGTGGTTGTCCAGTTCTACACAACCGTCTACTTTCACTCCTTTGGAAATCGCCGGATGACATGGATGACAAATGGAGAGCAGTACACTGTCACATTTGAAGACTTCGCCAAGATTCTAGGATTGGAGGAACACCTTGAGCATGAGATCATCATCTCTAACCTCAAGGCCCTAGATCGAGATGCCCTTGACTTCATGTATCCAGACCATCTTCCTTATGAGGCAGGACTGGCAAGGAATATCAAGCCATTTTTCAGTGTGCTCAACCGCCTCCTTCGGAAGACCATTGCCCCGAAGGATGGAGATGTCGGAGTCATCCAGGGCAACCTGAGGCATTTGCTTGTGCTGATAGATGGGGAAGAAAGCTTCAACCTAGCTGAGTACATCTTTGATGACATCTTCAATATATCTCATACCCCCAACAGGTCTTGTGGCTATGCTCCTTATGTGATGTGCCTAATTGAGAAAGTCTCCGGAATTACCTTCCAGAAGGATGTTTCACATAAGAGACTGCGTCCTCAGATTCCCCCACCTCTGCCTGTTCCTCCTCGACGCAAGAATGCTGATCCTCCGTCTCGCCCAGTGGCGCCTCCGTCTCCGCCTCTGCCTCAATCAATGAGTGCCTTCTTCAAATGCTTCAAGGCGATCTTCACTTCTTGCCGAAAGCAAGAGATTCGCGCTCAAAGGGCACACAAGCGTCAAGAAAAATATCTTAAGGCGGTGTGCGACAAGCTGGAGGTCCCGATGTCCTCTCCGGAGGTGAGTGATGGGGAGATCACTCCATTCCCCAACTTCACCGCCGATGAGCTCGCCCAGCTCCAAGAGGATGGAAGCTCCTCTCGGGCTGCTCCCTCGGCAAGGAACTCCGACGACGACGACGATGATGCCGATGATCATGAGGACGACGTCGAAGATTCCGAGGCCACGGAGAGTGGAAGTGGCGAAGACTAGGACTAGTTCTTAGGTCTTAGTTTCCTCCCTTCTTTTCCTTTTTGGTGCCTTGATGCCAAAGGGGGAGAGTTAAGGGGGAGTTAATCGTTTGTGGGCGTGTTTGTGATTTGTGGACTTGTTTTGTAATATATTCATGCTCTTGGATGTTTACATTTGTGCAAGACTTGTTAATGTCGTTTAATCTCAATATAATGCTCTAATTGTCAATCATTTGATTATATTGATGCTCTTCATGTCTTGTCACAATTGTTGAACACATCACGTAGGCACCCCACCATAACGTGTGTGGGTATGAAAGATCTCCTCCACCTCTTTTACATGTTGCATACATTGAGGGGGAGTCATTCATACGCACACATGTTATGAAAACCAAAACTTTATACTCTTATTTGTGAAGGACTTAATGTGTTGTCATCAATCACCAAAAAGGGGGAGATTTAAAGTGCATCTAGGTTCCCCGTGGGTTTTGGATGATTGATGACGACAATTAAGTCGCTAATGAGCTCAAGTGATCTTAGCACAGGTGTGGACTCGATCGGAGACGCAAACCCTCAAAAAGGAAAAGGAAGGAAACGGAGTCAACTCGAAGCGTGGAAACTAGGGTTTCTAGCGTGTTGAGTTAGACTAGCCGTAGAAATAGGAGGGTGCGTGTGTAAAGTGCATTGAGATCAAGTTTGGGAGCTCAAAGTGGTTTAGAGGTCAAACCTATGAAAGAGATGAGTGAATGAGTGGTCTGGCCGTAGGGCCGGACTAGTCCGTGCAGGTGGCCGGACTAGTCCGTTCCTGGCCGGCCAAGTCCGTTTCTGGCCGGACCAGAAGGGTCTGACTGAGATCGGACTAGTCCGTTTGTGGCCGGACTAGTCCGGGTAGCTGTGAGTGGGTTTTGGGGATGAAGTCCCAAAACCACGGACTTGTCCGTTTTGGACCGGACCAAGAGGTCCTGAGTGAGAACGGACTAGTCCGCCCGTGGGGCCGGACTAGTCCGGGTTGGCTAGGAAAAGGTGCTTCTGTGGCTAAGTCTGGGAGGACCGGACTAGTCCGCCCTAGGGTCCGGACTAGTCCGTGGTCCTCAGACTAGTCCGTTTTTACACGGAGCAAAAGGCTCTGTGTGAGATCGGACTAGTCCGGTGTTGACCGGACTAGTCCATTCTGGAAGTGACCGTTTGAATTTGAAGTTTGGCGGGTAGCGTGACGATAGTGTGTCAGCTGTCGGGACCTGACAAAGAGGTCAGTGGTCCCCAAGGCCGGACTAGTCCGGGCCAGTGGCCGGACTAGTCCGCCCTTTTGCTGAAGTCAGCAGATTGGGCTTGGGACCCCTATAAAAGGGGGACCCCCGGCCTCATTTCGAATACCTTTGGAAAAACTCAAACCCTAGCGCCGCCACAGCCAACTTGGAGCACTCCTAAGCCTCCTTCTTGCCTACTTTCCCTCTAAAACTAATTCTTGAGTGGATTAGGGCTTAGTGAGGTGGAGAAGAGGAAGAACATCGCGCTTGTGCTCCCGGTTTGATCTCTTGCACTCGTTGAGTCTTTGTGGGCTGTGTATTGAGTTTGTTCTATTGTGTTGATCATCTTTGTGGTGTGGG
The DNA here is from genome assembly GCA_036927565.1 of Tuctoria greenei. Taxonomy (NCBI): domain Eukaryota; kingdom Viridiplantae; phylum Streptophyta; class Magnoliopsida; order Poales; family Poaceae; genus Tuctoria; species Tuctoria greenei. Next base: position 58,985,343 of record JAYESD010000009.1, read on the forward strand.
AGCCTCAGTTTGTGAGAAGCCCCAACGAACTTTGTAATCACCGTTGTGGTTAGTGGAGAACCAAGTTAGGCCCGTGCGGTAAACTTGGTGAGGGAAGGGTCGTTGGACCCGGTCCTTTTGTGGACTCCTCAACGGGGACGTAGATTCCTTGTGTGGAATCGAACCTCGGGATAAAATCCTTGCCCCCTTGTGTTCTTCGCATTCATTCTATTGATTACTTTGTTCTAGGGTTGGTAGTCTCGTTTCATACTCCGCATTGCTACAAACTTGTGGAAACTTGACTTGCTCTTGTGTAGGTTGTTGCTCAACTTGACTTAAACAAATACTCACTTGTAGCAAAGAGAAAATTCCCTAAAACTTGCTAGAAACATCTTTTTAGGGTTATTCACGCAAGCTGACCGGACTAGTCCGCCCCCTGACCGGACTAGTCCGCCCTCTGTGATTTAATCTCGTTTTATTAAGTCATTTGCAGGTCGATTAGCCTATTCACCCCCCCTCTAGGCAACTTTCAGATTCGCCCCTACTTTGAGAGGTACAGAGGGCTGGTGCACCTGATGTCCTATGAGAGGAGTGCTTATGTGGAGGATTGGGTACGCGTGTTCTAGGCCACCCTCTACGTCTCTGAGAGCAGAAGATCGATTGATTTCATGTTCATGGGACAGCACTACCACTTGACGAGGCAGACACTGGCACAACTGCTAGGCGTGGACCTGCACGACACTTGCGTGCATGAGAGAGTATATGGTCAGGAAGACCCGCCGAGGAGGCCGCTCACTGGAGGAGTGGCACCAGCACTAGAGGAGATCCGCTCTTTGTTTGGTCCTACTTTCTCTCCTGACCAGCCGAGGGTACCGGCATTGCTGACTCCAGCTGCGCACATAGTGCACCTTGCCTTGCGCCGCACGCTCTTACCGAGGTCAGGTTACTTGGAGGGGTTCACCAGCCTACAGCAGACTCTCCTGTTCTACATCATGAATGGGATGGAGTTCGACATAGTGGACGTCCTCATATGCGAGATGGAGGACGTGATCACAGATGGAGTGGGGATGATGAGGCAGCTCGTGTATGGACACTGGATCAGCTACCTGCTATCCATGATGGTCCTTGAGGAGTCCGCCGTGCAAGACCGTCTCACTGACGAGAGTGTCACACAGTTCGGTCACTACCGTGCCCAAGCTCCTGGAGACCGCCGCCTTGGCCGTCCAGTCGAGCGTCAGGTTCGTGCACGCCTATCTGAGGAGGACTAGTCGGACCTGGAGAAGGAGGATGAGAGGCTAGCTGAGGCAGAGGCACAGGGTGAGGACTTGCAGCACATCTGGTCCGAGAGCGACACCGGCGACAGTGTCGAGGAGTACTTTCCACCTCCACCCTCACCCTGGCAGCACGACGCGGAGGCTGGAGGCTCTACAGTGCCACCACCTACTCCACCTCCCGTCACTGAGGCACAGGTCACTCAGCCGTCAGAGCTCACTTTGCTCCTGCAGCAGTTGGTTGAGCAGCAGCACCTGGACCGACTTGCAGCTGAGCAGGCCCGAGCGGAGTAGGCCGCCCGACTTCTGGAGCTCCAGTAGCAGCAGCAGGAGATGCAGTGTCAGATCGCCCGTGAGAGGCGAGAGGACACTGACCGGCTGACGGGGCTGATCGACCAGATGCATTAGCGCTCCCTCGACCAGCAGCAGCAGATGCAGCAGGCGATGATGTGCATCCTGGGGTTGATCACCAATTTCTACACCCAGACCGGGATTGCCCTCCCGTCGCAGCTGCCAGGAGTTTCTCCACCACCACCAGTCCTGGCTCTAGCTGCCGCTCCGGTGCCGTCTACGCCAATTCCTTCCATCAGCATGTCTCCTCTGCTGGCGCCAAGTGCTCCGATTCACTCCCCGCTGCCGGCTACAACCCTGTTCCAGCAGACGCCGGCCTCCGTTATCAGTGCCCCTATTCCAGCAGCTCCTACACAGCAGGCACCGACGGTGGCTCCTACGGCTCCGGCAGCTACTTCCACCACTACTCCAGGCAGCAGCTCTGACGACAGCGATGGTGACCAGTTCGTCATCGCGCCTAGTACTCAGGGTCCTTAGGCACTCGGATCCCTTTTTGGTGTCTTGATGCCAAAGGGGGGGAAGAGTTAGAGGAGTCAGGGGGAGGAGAGCTTAGACTCAGGGGGAGTGTCTTAGCCTTAGGGGGAGTTTATTGAGTACTTTTGCCATCTTTGTAATTCGATATTATCATTCGATACTTTTGCTACTCATTTAGTGTTTATTGAGTACTCTTAAGTTATTAATCGATTGAGCTTATTTGGTGCCTATCTTATGATCACTTATTCACTTGAGTTATTCTTTAATTTTGAGCCTTCAAATTTTAAGTGTGATACTCTTGTATTCATTACATATCTGTTTAAGTTTCATTCTATCAAATTCATTACTATTGCGCTTTAATTGTTGTGTTATCATCAATCACTAAAAAGGGGGAGATTGAAAGCATCTAGGCCCCATGAGGTATGGTTTCGGTGATTAATGACAACCATTGGATTTTGCTAATGAATTTGTGAATGCAAGGTCCCCAAAATCTCTCAATCAAATGAAATCAATATGTCATTGGAGACCCATATACAATCAACTCATGAGATCAAATCAACTATATGAAGACAAGAAGTGAAAGCTCTTATGTCAAAACCATTCAACTTTAAATTGACAACATTCAATGCTTGAAGATCATCGGAAATGCCTTTGCAACAAATATCAAAGAGGTCAATCGAGCAAGATACAAAATCACTTAGAAACAACTCGAAGCAAACAAAATCAACTCACTGGATCAAACGATGGTTCCAGAAATGTGCACATCGGTCGAGTTGGTTCAGCTGAAGAAGAAGACCTCAGAACAAAGCACTCACTGGATCATCCGATGTGAATGGCTCATCTACATCGGTCCATTAGTACAGTTTGCAATATCATTGGACCAAGTGTAGCACTAGATCATCCGATGTACAGAAATATACACATTGTCAATCACTCCAGTAAGCATCAAGTCTGAGTCAATTCTGGAGGAAGAGCCACCGGATCATCCGATGAGAAGATAGGAGCAACATCGGTCTAACAACGATCATATCTGACACAATGACGTCAGCTAAAGTAAACTTGACCGATGATAACTAAAGGGGAGACATCGGATCATCTGGTGTTCACAGTAAAGTTCTGTCAGCCTACTTTTCCAACGGCTATTTCGGGGAGGCTGGCTATAAATACCCCCTAATCCTGTCATTTCGCCAAGTCTTGATCACCAGACACTATCAACACATCCACAAGTGTTCAAGACCAAGAGCAATCACTTCCACATCATTTCGATCACCTATACACCAAGAATTAGGCTAGAACTAGCTAGAGAGAGAGCTTGTGTGCCTCCATTCTGGGTGAGTGGACTCTCTAGGATAGTGAGAGAGCCTCAAGGGAGTGCCCTTGGTGTTTTTAACTGTGAGGAGACTTCCGGAGCTTGCCAAGGCGTTTGTGGAAGCCCGGAGGGTCGAAGTTGTACAAGGCTTGAGCTCCACCTGCCAAGGTTGGCAAACGGAGTGGAATAGTGAAGATCCCTCGTCTCGGTGACTTGGGTGTGGCAAAACCCTTTGGTGGGTGCCACAATGTGGATGTAGGAAGATCTTGACGATCTTGCCGAACCACGGGATAAATCCTCGTGTCTCCTCGGGAGTTTGCATCCTCCTCCTTTTCCTTACGTTTATGCATTTTACATTCCACAAAGTTCCTATTTACTTGAATGCATAGATAGTTTGCGTAGGGAATTGGGCTTTTAGGAATTAAGTTTTATTGCTTAGATTTTTTAAAAGGATCCCAATTCACCCCCCCCCCCCTCTTGGGCATTCGATCCTTACAACCTACTGTGATAAAGATGGTCATGTCATAGATTTTGTTTATAGACTAGCTAAACAACAGAAAAAAGGAAAAAATTCAAGCTAGATCTCATAACTTTCATGCAACATTTGCTGCACATGCCAAACCGAATATCAAGAACATGCAACCTGCTGTTATGAGTCAAAAACATGCAAAATTTGCTCCCAAATCTAATGTTGTTCGTGCTACACATGTAACACCTCGTAGGTCAGTAGTTGGGTACAAAAATCCTCAAACTTTGGCTCATAAACCTGCTGTTTTATCTCAGCTTTCGCGTGTTATTCCTGCTGGACGTCATGTGACTCAGTACTGGATTCCTAAATGCCTTTTGACTAACCCCAGTATTGAGTCATCGACGTATTGTGCTTCTATGTAGGTTACACGCTTGAGAAAGGAGAACATTTGGATTGTGGATTCAGGTTGCTCACGCCACATGACCGGTAACAAAGATTGGTTATCCTCCCTCTCTTTTCTGTCACCTGTAGAGAATGTTACTTTTGTCGATAATTCTTCAACACCTATAATTGCTAAAGGTTCGGTTAGAGTAAATAATCACTACACTTTGAAGGATGTGGCACTTGTCAAAAATTGAAATACAACTTGCTTTCTGTTTCACAATTGCTAGATGAAAATTTAGAAATTATTTTCAATAAAAATTGCTGCAAAGTTGTAGATTCAAATAGTGAGCTTATTTTTAACATGTCTCGCTTTAGAAGAGTTTTTAAAGCTGATTTTGATATGTCATCCTCTAAGCATAGGTGTCTAGTTGCTAATGATTCAAAAGACATATATTTTTGGCATTGTAGACTTGGTCACGTAGGCTTTCATCATCTAACTTGTATTAGTGCTCTTGATCGCATACGTGGGTTGCCTAAGCATAAAGGGGACAAAAAAATTGTCTGCTCTTCTTGTAGACATGCTAAGATGGTTGCAGGTTCACATGATCCTCTCACAATGAGCATGACAACTGAACCGAGATAACTTTTGCACCTTGACACCGTAGGTCCTTCACATGTTCAATTCTTCGGAGGTAAATGGTATGTTCTTGTGATTGTTGATGATTTTTCTAGATACTCTTGGATTTACTTTACGACATATAAGAATGAAGCTTTTAGTCACTTTAGAACTTTATTTCTTGGATTATCAATTGATCACCCAGGATCTTTAAAAGCAATTAGAAGTGATAATGGAACCAAATTTAAAAATAAATCGTTTGATCACTTTTGTGCTGAAAAATGAATTGATCATCAATGTTCTTCACCTTATGTACCTCAACAAAATGGTGTTGTAGAGAGAAAGAACAAAACTTTAGTTGAAATGGCTAGGACTATGCTTGATGAATATCAAACTCCTAGAAAATTTTGGGCAGATGCAATTGCAATCGCTTGTTATGTCTCAAATCGTATTTTCTTGCGTGCTAAGCTAGGAAAAATACCATATGAACTTCGGTTTGGACATAGGCCTAGTGTCACACACTTTCGGGTCTTTGGTTGTAAATGCTTTGTCAAGAAACATGGTAATCTTGATAAATTTGAAGCTAGATCTGCTGATGGCATGTTTCTTGGTTATCCATCTCATACTAGAGGCTACCGTGTGATTTTACTTGACACTAACAAAATTGTGAAGACTTGTGAGGTTTCTTTTGATGAAGCTAGCCCAGTTACTAGCTCTAACATTGCAGGTCCAGATCCATATCCGCAGGGGGAGAGTATTTTAATCGAAGAAGATAAAGAAGTGGTGCTGCTGCCCGAAAATTTAGAAGCAAATGACGTTGATCACGCTGCTGATTTTACACCACAACCAGCACCAAATACTACTGCAGCTGATACAAATTGTCCTCAAGCCACAAGTTCTTCTATCTATAATGAACATGAACAACAAGGAGCTTGTGAAGTGTCTACTCTCCTCTGAATCCTCAAAAGTCATCCTCCACAACAAATCATTGGGAGCTTGCACGAATGAGTCACACGGTCCAGGCTTTGTGATCCAAACTCTCATGCTCATTCTGCTTTTGTTGCTTCTTTTGAATCCAAAGATACATCACACGTACTCACTAATGAATCTTAGATTATTGCCATGCAAGAAGAGATAGAAAATTCGAAAGAAATAATGTTTGGAAACTTGTACCTCCACCTCAAGGTCACACTTTAATTGGAACTAAATGGGTGTTTAGAAATAAACAAAGTGAGGATGGGGTTGTGGTTAGGAATAAGGCTAGGTTGGTTGCTCAAGGTTTCACACAAATTGAAGGTCTAGATTTTGATGAACCTTTTGCTCTTGTTGCTAAATTAGAAGCCATAAGAATTTTGTTAGCTTTTGGTGCATCTAAAGGTTTTAAGTTATATCAAATGGATGTTAAAAGTGCTTTTCTTAATGGCTACATAGATGAGGAGGTTTATGTCAAGAAACCACCGGGTTTTGAAAATCCAGATTTTCCTAATCATGTTTAAAAACTGTCCAAAGCCTTGTACGGTCTCAAACAAGCCCCTAGAGCATGGTATGATAGGTTAAAAATATATTTACTTGAAAAGGGGTTTACCATGGGCAAGGTTGATAAAACTCTTTTTGTGCTTAAGCATGGCAATGACTATTATTCATTCAAGTGTATGTGGATGATATTATCTTTGGTTGTGCTTCTCATGATCTTGTGTCCAAGTTTTCAACTATGATGAATTCAGAATTTGATATGAGTATGATGGGAGAACTCACGTACTTTTTGGGGTTACAAATCAAGCAAACCAAGGAAGGTACCTTTGTGCATCAAACAAAGTATACAAAAGACCTCCTAAAGCGCTTCAACATGGAAAAAAGCAAGCCTCTTCGAACACCAATGGGTACAACAATGACACTTGAACTTCATGAAGATGGTGAACCTGTGGATCAAAAAGAATATTGAAGCATGATTGAATCACTTTTGTACCTCACGGTATCAAGACCGGACATACAATTCAGCGTATGTCTTTGTGCACAGTTTCAAGCTTCCCCACGTTCTTCACATCGTCAAGGCATCAAAAGGATTCTCAGGTACTTCCATAGAACTTAAGAATTTGGCATTTTCTTCCTTCTTCCTGAACTATTACTTCGAAAACTTTTTCGGATGCTGATTTTGGGGGTTGTAGGATTGATAGGAAAAGTACTTCTGGTGCTTGTCATTTTCTAGGTAATTCTCTTGTTGCTTGGTCCTCTAGAAAACAAAACTCAGTTGCACAATACACCGCCGAATTTGAATATGTAGCTACTGCTAACGCTTGATCACAAATTCTTTGAATTGTTCAAACACTTAAGGACTATCAGGTTGATCTAGATAGTGTTCCACTGTTTTGTGATAACACTAGTGTCATTTGCATTGCTAAAAATCCCGTGCCACATTCGAGAACAAAGCACATTGACATTAGGTATCACTTTCTTCGTGATAATGTTAAAAAAGAAAACATTGTGCTTCACCATGTAGATAACGAACAACAATTGGCTGATATTTTCACAAAACCCTTAGATTCACTTATTTTTGTTCCATTCGTAGTGAAATAGGGGTTATGCATCCTCATGCCTTAAATTGAGGGGGAGTTTTGAAACTTGGGAACTCTATGTGTGAATCTGAATTTAAATAATATGAGCATAGTATATCATACATATATGACTTTGTGATTCCTTTTACATGCTGAAATATCTTACTACATTACTCATGTTATACATTTTGTAGTTTTTGCCGTGACTAGTAATTGGAATAATAACTTACACTAAATCTGGTCATCACTACAGGAATCTCAACGATTTGCGACGGCCAGGGCCATCGCAAATAAGGGATAAATTGTCGCAAATAAACTATTTGCAACGGTTTCTGGCCGTCGCAAGTTATTTGTCGCAATTAAGCTTATTTGCGATGGCCACCATCGCAAATAAGGCTATTTGTGACGGCTAGCTGCCCTGTCGCAAATTATTGCCTCGACGCCGGTAGGCCCCACGGGTCTATTTGCTACGGCCCGACCATCGCAATTAATATCCTATCTACAACGGCCAGGCCATCACAAATAATACTAGCCAATGGGTCCCACACGGTCATCCAATGGGAACCACACGGATGTTTGCAATGGCCCGGCCATCGCAAATAGGATATTAATTGTGACGGCCAGACTGTCGCAATTAACAGAGGCTTGTTTGCGATGACCAGGAGCCTTATTTACGACGGTACTGTATAAAAAGCCATCGCAAATAAGGTTTTCTATTTTTAAAAAAAAAACAGAAAATGGTACCCGACTCGATGGCCAGAAACACAGCAAACAATATATAACAAACAGATCACAACAATCACATATTAGCATCACAACACATCATTGATACATCACATCACCATCAACAAACCAAACAAGGGCTCACTTGCCCGTCTGACCTCCAAAGCCACCTCTGAAGCCATCGAAGTTGTCGTCGCGCCTCACTCCAGGTGGCAGTAACAACAACAGCGGACTTAGAGCAGCCATCGCAGATCCCTGCAATTAATGAAACTTAGAGTTAGAATAGAAATGCGTCAACATCTCTCTCCCTCCCTTCCTCTACCTCTATCTCTATCTACATCTCCCTCTCTCCCTCTCTCTCTTTATTCCTCTCTCTCTATCTCAATCTATCTCTCTCCCACTCTATCTCCCTATTGCTATCCTTTTCCCTCTATCGTCCGCCCTCTATCTCCATCTACATCTCCCTATCCCTCTTCATTCCTCTCCCACTCTATCTCAATCATTTTCCCTCTATCTTCCTCCCTCTTCTAACTCTATCTCTCATTCTATCTAACTATCTCTCACTCACTCTCTATCCTTGCTTTATTTTGGCTAAGTTGAGGTAAAACTAGAATTGTTAAGTTGACATAGAAAATTACCTGATCTGCAGAAGAAGGGTTGCCTAGAAGAACCGGTAGTGGCGGTAGCTGGATCCCCAGACCTTGGGCCCGAGTCAGGGCCTGTCAGTGCAAATATTAGATGTTTCCTATTAGTAAGTCATTTACGCTGAGTTAATGAGAACTTCAGTTTTCATTTTGTTACCTTCATTGTGTCTCGCATCTGCGCCATCCAGGCTGCCTGGAAGATATCGTGGCCTCCATTTGAATCCTTTGTTGTTCTGCCTCCTCTTGTCGCCTGAGGTTCTCTTCTACGGTTTGTCGGAGGCACTACATCTCGATGTCTCTCTGCAAGACGCAGCGACCTGACATGCCCATCGACAAAGCCTGCGTGGAGCTGCCTCTCGCAGGTCTCGCCGCCCTCGAGTCGACAAGTCCGTCGAATATGAAGAGCCTATAAAAACAGAGTCAGTAATATGAAATTGAAATATCTTGAATACTTTGAATTGAAAACAATAAAATGACTTATGAACTCACCTTCCGTGTGCTTTTCCACCTCCGCTTGCATACACAGCTTGAGGATTGATTGGTTCTTATTCCCAATCGAAATCTTTGTCGTGTATCTTCTTAGCCTCCTCCCCGTACTTAGCCTGGAAAACAAGAAAACCGTGTAACTCCAACAATCCATATAGTTATATTCAGTATGATTGATTTCTAAACTTACCAATCGCTCGACTACAGCCTAACTGCACCCCTGAGGCTGAGAAGGGTCCCTGTGACCTCTCTTGCAGATCTCAGCAGGGGTCAGTTGCACCCCCGTCTCGCTCTCCTGTCAATACGTGTTAGTACAAACAGTATATTATGAATATATTAAGTTACATACGTGTACCATGTGTTTAGCTAAACGCGAGTGGTTATCTTGGTCGTGCCTTCTCTTCCCCTCGACCCCTCTGCACTCTCGAGCCGTCCCGGACTTAGCCTTCAACTCATCGCCAGCCCAATACCGACAAAGGGCCCGAAATGCATCGGACTGACCCTGCAACCAGCTCACATGGCCCTGCACATAGTTGTAGATCGTTAAAAATACCATTGAGAAAATTATCAGAAAAAATATTTACTACACCCCACGTACCTGTGCGTACTCCTCCTTCGTCAGGTGCCTCTTGCTCTCTTGCCGAAAGTGTAGCACGTGGTGCTGGTTCGCCTCAAGTGCTCATTAATAATTTGATTACGAGCATTCGACAAAGCTTGTCCAAGCGCCTTGGCAGCATTGTAGTGAAACACTCTCCTCGCATCCTCAAACATGCGAGGATCGTTTGGGTCCTCTAAAATATACCTTGCCTGTGATAAAGAATATATTGAAGACATGTTAATTAAAAGAGTTTAAGAGTTAAAACATAGAAACTTTATTTAACATACTTACCATAAAATCGGGCCATACGGCCTCCTGAAGGTTGTCATGCTCCTGGTGATGGATGCATGCGTAGTCCTCCCACGAAAGAGCAGGCACCCCATCGATGACCCCGGGATAGTGCAAACAGACTAAGGACCCAAGGACACCATTCACCGGTCTGTGGTGTCTCTCACTAGTGAAAGACGCGTCGTACCAAACCCTGCAAGATATTTATTGATCCATTACTTAAGTAACCAAAAGAAACTAGAATTTAACACTACGATTTTATTGCCTGTCTCAAACCGGACGAATCACGATCCTCTGTGAAGGGACCGCAAGAGGACTGACAAAGTGAGTCCTCCTCGTCCTCCATGCCTGCTGGGGCGCCACGTCAGGTGACCCAGAAGGCTCATCACCAGCCGAGCCAAAGGGCTCAGGAACAGAAGGCTCGCCAGCCGAGGGCTGGCTGGCCGAGGGCTGGCTTACCGAAGGGTAGCCAAGCTCAACTGGCACTGTAGCCTTTGACTCAGTCGGTGAGGACTACAACATTCAAATAATTCAAAAGTAAGTTTAATTGGAAATTGAATTTGAAGAATTTGTCAAAAACAAGTGAAATTTATCTGTGACAAAGCTCTAGAGCTGCTCGGAACGTGCCCCAGCAACTGAGAGCGTCTGCTCCCGATCGACAAGGCACCGGCGAAAGCGTCCTCGGGTCTAGAGGGGTAGAACCCCCTCGTCGGCGGCACCTTCTTACCCTTCTTTGATGCCATCCTGTTTTAATAGATAATCAATAAATATGCAAATAAGATATAAAAACTTCATGTTACTATCTTCAAGAAAACGTTACTTGTAATCACTTTAAAAATTCATCAACATCATTATCATGTGTCCTACTCCTTAAACCAGCCCAATGATCTTCCATCATGGCCTATTCTAATTTCCGTTTTCACATATCATCTGACTCTACATCTTCAACATCTCCAACTAATTGATCGAGTCCTACCCCAAGCTCGACGACAAAAGTGGCTGGCAATTCTTCTTCTTGGTACACTTCTTCAACGTCTTTACTATCATGGTAACCATCATCCCCAGGAATATATAACCGCTCACGAGGATTCACCTTATATGCCACCCACCAAGCACTGAGCTTCGTGCATGGATAAGGTAGATAATACACTTGCTCCACTTGATGTGCAAGAACAAATGTATCGTAACCTCGCAATCGGTCCTTATGTTTCACTTCCACCATTCCAAGTTGGTTTTACCGAGTTCCATGAGTGCTATTAAACCAGTCACAGTCAAAGAAGACAACTCAAAGGGTCTTATTTCCGATAAAAGTAAATTCAAGGATTTTGTTAATGATCCCATAATAATCGGTTACATTCTCTTGAGTGTCAATTGCTCTCGTCAAAACACCGGAATTTGATGTTGCCGCGAGAGGACGAAGAGCTTCAAAATGAGTTGTACGGAATCGAAAGCCATTTACGTCATATTGACCATAGCTTCTAATATTCACCAATCCATAAGATTGCTGCCGCAAATCTTCATGGACATTGTGAGTCTAACACTATAAAAAATGTTCGTAAGTTAAAATAATACTTCTTTAATAATAGTAACTTATAATATATAGAAGACGAGAGAGTATTACATAATCTCGAAACCAGGATAGGAAATCCGGCCCTCCATTTATTCCTTCTTTTCGCATCCCTTCTACTTATTTGATCGTAGGTTGATGCCTATGTGGCCAACATTGTCTGTGGAACTCGTTGAACGTGAAAACCCATCTTTTAGAATACATGTGTAGCAAAATATATCGATTAGCATAAATGTAGGACAAACACTTACTCGAAGTATTCCTGCATGCCTTCTATATTTGCGTACATGTAGAGTAAAGCAATAGTCTGGTCACATTCGGGTAGCACGTAGGTCGTGTAGCTACCAAAGGTAGTGCCTCTCGTTTGAAAAATGGAGAGGTCGCTTAAAGGGGGTGATTCATCCACATTGTACCGCATCGTCGAAGTATTCATATTTTTTTCTTCTCCAAAGTAGACACTTGAAAAGTATCCTACTTCCTTAAAAGCATATGCTTCAGCGATGCACCCTTCCACCCTTGCCCTGTTGCAAACCATTGGTTTCAGATATCGTAGTGCTCCTTCAATGTGATACATCCACCTGTATTGCATTGGACCGCCAACTTTAGCTTCGAATGAAAGATGGATAAGCAGATGTTGAATTGGATTGAAGAAACCCGGTAGAAAAAAATTTCCATCTTACATAAAAGTATGGGTATCTCTGTCTCAAACTTATCCATCATCCCTATATTGATTTCTTTAGCACAAAGCTGTCTATAGAAATAGCTGAGCTCATCTAAAACCTTCCACACCACATCATCTAGATAGCCCCGAAACATAACAGGTAAGAGTCTTTCCATTATAATGTTATAATCATGACTCTTCAACCCAGTGAGGTTTCATGTGTTCACATTCATGGCTCTTTTCAGGCTAGCTGCGAAACCATCTGGGAATTTCAAAGTATTTGACCATTTCATGACTTCTTTCTTTTATTTAGATCGAAGACAGAAAGAAGCATGTGGCTTACCACCACTTTTAGAGATTTCAAGAGTTGGACGGTGACAAATTTCTGCCAAATCTAGTCTATCTTTTATATTAACTTTCATTTTGCCAGGCATATCCATGCAAGTGCTTATGATACTTTCGCTCATGTTACGCTTTTGATGCATGACATCAATGTTGTGCATTAGAATCAACGAGTTCACATACGATAGCTCCCAAAGACCACATATGTGAGTTCAATTGTGTTCCTCTCCATAACCTACAAAATATCCAGGACGACCTTCATCTGGCACCAGTTTGTCTAACATATCAGAAATTTCTGACCCGTTGAGACATTTGGTGGTCCTTTAGTGACAACGGTGTTCTTTCTAAAGACATGCCTTTGTTGCCTAAAATATGTTATTCAAAGGCAGCCAACGTCTGTAACAATCGAAGTAAGATATTTTGCCTCCATGGGTTAGTCAAAAGCAATCCATGTCCGAAGCACATATCGGACACGTCATACGACCGTGAGTGCTCCATCCGGAAAATATGTCGTATGTCGGCAAATCATGGACGGACCACAAATAAGCAGCTCGAAGGTTGAATTTCTGCTTCTTGTAACTATCGTACGCTTCGCTCCTGTCCACAACACTTTCAATTCTTCGATCAGCAGTTTCAACATCATGTTGAGACATGACCCGGATGATCAGGTCCAGTTACGATGAGGCAGAGAACCATGAACTCGTTCTTCGTACAAAGAACCGATGAAAGGTTGTACGGAATGACAAAGACAGGCCAACAAGAGTATGGTGTGGCGTTTGTACTGAACGGTGACAATCCGTCTGTCGCTAATCCGATGTGAACATTTCTCGTATTACGAGAAAAATCTGGATCAAAACGGTTTAGCGCCTTCTATGCATCACCGTCGGACGGATGCGTCAAGAATTCTTTGTTCTCGCATTTACCTCCTTTGTGCCATCTCATGTGTCTTGCAGATCTTTTTTAAAAGAAACAACTGCTTCAACTGAGGTGTCACAGGCAAGTAACAAAGCTACTTATGTGCGACATCTGTCATCACATTATCGCCATCGTCATTAACAACTTTGACATACCTCGGTTTACCACATTTCAAGCACATGTTCTTGTTGGCGTGCTCTTCCCAGAATAACATGCAGTTGTCTAGGCACACATCGATTTTCTCATAGTTCATACCAAGAACAGATATCTTGATCTCTGATTGATACATATCTTTAGGCGCTTTGTGAGGATGTGGAAGGATATCGCAGATCAATTTCATGAGATCATGGTAGCAGTTGATGGAAAAAAGTACTTAGACTTAATTTCCATAAATTTGGTCAAGAAAGCAAGTACGGTCACAGCCGTGTGTTCATGTAACGGTTGTTGTGATTTCTTGAGCTCCTCGAAGAAATCCTCTGCCTCATTTGTAAGAGGATCCTCCGCTTCCAAAGCTTCTAGCATCTCATCCATCCTATCAACCCCTGTTATATCATCATCCTCATCCACTTCTTCTACGACTCGAGATTTAGTCTCGTTGTGGAAGGTCCACACCTCATAATGTGGTGTGAAACCGTTTCAACATAAGTGAAAGGAAAGTTCCATTCTGTTCAAAAACTTGGTGTTCTGGCATTTTGTACATGGGTACCGCACCTTATCATCTGTTAACAACGAAAATGCTCTATCCAAAAATTTATCTAACTTGATGTACCACTCATCCGAGTGACCACCAGTTCTGCTCTTCCATCCAGTATACATCCAACTGCGGTCTTCACCCATGTTTGCCTCTGTAGTGTAAAGTGAAAGAAATTATCGTTAATGTATGCAGGATAGGTCCTAAAATTTTGACAGCATAACATCACCTATATAACACTACACCCCCCTATCCGGTGCAGTTCTTAAGTAAAATGGGGCATGACTATACAGTTATAGTCATCATACGTATGTCAGCCGCTCGCCAGACGCTGCAACTCTTCAAAACGAGCGAGGAGGAAAGAAAATTTCGACAGCATAACACCGCCTATTTAACACTACACCCCCCTATCCGATGCAATTCTCAAAGTAAAAAGGGGCATGACTATACAGTTATAGTCATCATACGTATGTCAGCTGCTCGCCGGAGGCTGCAGCTCTTCAAGACGAGCGAGGAGGAAAGAAAATTTCGGCGGCATAACACCGCCTATTTAACACTACACCCCCTCCCCCTATCTGGTGCAGTTCTTAAAGTAAAAAGGGGCATGACTATACAGTTATAGTTGTCATACGTATGTCAGCCGCTCATCGGAGGCTGCAACTCTTCAAGACGAGCGAGGAGGAAAGGAAATTTCGACAGCATAACACCACCTATTTAACACTACACCCCCCCCCCAATCTGGTGCAGTTCTTAAAGTAAAAAGGGGCATGACTATGTACTTATTGTCATCATACGTATGTCAGCCACTCGCCGGAGGCTGCAGCTCCTCAAGACGAGCAAGGAGGAAAGAAAATTTTGACATCATAACACCGCCTATTTAACACTACACCCCCCAATCTAGTGCAGTTCTTAAAGTAAAATGGGCATGACTATAAAGTTATAGTTGTCATACGTATGACAGCTGCTCGTCGAGGCTGCAGCTCTTCAAGACGAGAGAAGAGGAAAGAACGATAGAGAAACAGGGAAGTGGGTTCGTCGAGGTCCACCATCCTCACGCGCGGGTGTTTGTCGTCTGCACCGTCGTCATTCATCTTTGTGTCCCTTTAGATGCATACTTTAACTTCTAACTAAATGGGCCTTGTCGGGTCCTAAATGGGTTGTGTCGGGTCAAGCCGACCCGAATCCCATTTTTATACATATAGTAACACTCAAGAAATCAAATTAAAAATTATAACCATAATCTAAAAACAAAGCAATTCAATTAAATGTAAACATAACAATTATTAAATTGTAACTTATAAATTGATGAACATAAACCTAAACATAAACAATTTTATTATAAACATAGACATAAGCATTGACCTGAACCTAGCTTAGCAAACTTGATCTCAATTAACAAAAAATTGAACGTAGGCATAAATAAACTTAAACATAATTAAACCTAAACCTAGCTAAGCATGATTAACATAGACATAAGAATTATCAATTTAATAGAACAATTCTTCCACTAATCAACAATTTAATATACGAATTACACAATTCAATCACTAATCACCAGTTTAACCAACAAATTACACAATTCAATCCTCTAATCAACTAATCACCAATTAACCTAACTAATTCAGCACATTAAGCAAAAATTCAACACTAACTAAACAAATTAAACCATGGAGGAGGGGAGGGAGGGAGGGGCGGCCATGGAAGGTGGGGAGGGGGTCGGCTAGAAGGAAGGGGAGGGGGGAGGGGTGGCCATGGACAGGGGGAGGTAGGGGGTCGGTTAGGAGGGGGCGGCCATGGAGGGGCGGCCATGGATGGGGGAAGAGGGGGGCGACCATGGAGGAGGTGGGGGACCGGCTATGGAGGGGAGGGAGGGGGGAGGGGCGGCTATGGATAGGAGGGAGAAGAGGAGGGGCGGTCATACCTTGAGGGAGCAGAGCGGCGGCGGCTGAGCGACGGCGTCGGCAGCGGTGGCAGGCGCATCGAGCGGCGGCGGGTGAAGGCAAGCAAATGGCAGCGCTCGATTTGGAAATGAGTCGATCCCGACGGGTATAGGGCTTTAATTTGCGACGTTCGCGTTAATTGTGACAGCCCTAGGGTTCGCCATTCGCAATTAACCTTGTTTGTGATGGCCTTAGAAACTGGCTGTCACAAATAAGCGTTATTTGCGACGGTCGGCCTATTTGCGACGGCTCCCGGGCCAGCTGTTGCAAATTAGCCGTCTATTTGCGACGACATCCGTTATTTGCGACGGCTCGTTGCAGGCCGTCGCAAACAGGCTTATTTGTGACGGTCGTCCGTCGCAAATAGTCACGTTTCCTGTAGTGCATGATCGAACTTTCTTACTGTTTTGAACTTGTTGCATGCTCACAAGTGCTTTTAATAATGAAAAATTAATCAATCAACTATTAACATATTGAGCTTTAATGATCAAATGAAAAATTGAGAACTGATCAAGAGAATATGCATGCATCGCACTACTTCTTTTGAGATGGCTTATCATTGCACTTAGATATGAACTTGGAAGAAGTTGTGTATGACTAAAACCATGTCCTTAAGCTTCTGATTGTCAAATGACATAGGATTGGCTAGGTTGGTTAGAATAAGGTTGATGTGGCATATAATCTCTTGCAAATGTTATATGATCAAAATTTGTGCTTTAAATGGTGATAAAAAAATAATAAAAATTTAGCAACAAGTGTCATGCTTTCAGGTTTTAAAATAGTTAAGTTTGTGAGATCATGACTTGCTTAAATTAAAAAATACACTTGATATCTAGCATGGCTTACACTATGTATCTCATTGATGTGATAGTGTAAGTTACTTGATAGTATGACTTGAATGAGCTTTGTTTTATATGTATATGTTATAATGTGCTCATAACAAATTAAAATTTCTCTTTTGTACCTTGCTGAATACATTGTCAAAGGGGGAGAAGTATGCAAGGGAGAGAAATATGTATAGGGGGGAAATTTATTTCTATCTCATTTGATTTTCAAAAAGGGGGAGGAATTGTTTTCAAAACTTTTCATGTGAATAAGCCAATGTTCGGATTTTAATTGGTGTTGGCAATGCATTCATCAAGGGGGAGATTGTGAGACATATATGTGCTGAATACATTGGCTATGACAATAAATGTTTTGAATGCTGCCAAACACCCTTTTAACAAGGTCCAACTCTAGATCCAATGCTCCTGCAAGGTCACGTTAGCTCGGGTTTGTTTTGGGTAGCTCTGGCAGGATCCGATGTAAGGTTCGACTTCTTTGTCTAGGTGCGACTTATTTTTGTTAGGTCCGACTTGTTGTGGCTAGGTCCGACTAGCTTTGGTCAGCTCTGATGCTAGGTCCGACTAGCTTTGATAAGCTCCGGGGCTTGGTCCGACTAGTTTTTGTTCTGCTAGCTTTGGTAAGCTCCGGTTCAAGGTTCGGTTAGCTTTGGCAATGTTCGGAGCTTGATCGCAGTGGTTCTACTTTTAACTTGCAATGTTTGGGACTTATTTTTTGGATTATGGAAAGTTTGCTTAGTATTTTTTACTAAGTTTTTGGTGTGTTTTGGTGGTTATGGCTGATATCATTTTGCTATGGTTTGCAACATGCTTATGTGAGGTGTTCACATAAGGTGTTGTGGTTTCAGAACTAACGAGAGTCAAGTCAAGGACTTGTGCTCGGAAGTATTGGTTGTTTGTTCATGTGCAGGTGTTGCTTGAGTTCAAGACATGAATGGTGACAGGATCCATTGAACTAGTCTTAGGGAGAAGATGAGGTTCAACAACCAAGTTCGGGAGGAATTGTGGTTGAGTTGATCGGGAGGTCGTGCAACATGTTTGAATCAAGAACAATGCATATGGAGGCATCGTGGACGTCGCTGGAAAGTTTTTGCACGTGTGTAAGAAGTGCATGGACGTGGATACATAGTTTCGAGGCATGATAAAGAGATGTGGACGTAAAGAATTGGTCAGAAAGGTCCAACCGACTAGGTTATGGACTCATGCTGCAACTGAGTCGGGTTTGACTCACATATGGAAAGATTTGAGTTGGTTATGATAGGACTTCTTGTGGGTCATGAAGTTGAGTTGCTTTAGGAATGTGGCATACGTTACTAAGGTGATTGGAAGTCTTAATATTGCTTCTATCTGCGTATATAATAGTCTTGAGCAGATATGGAAAGTTTCGGTTGAATCGGAGTAGAATTCGAGTCCTAGTTACGATTGGGTTGGCCTAAGGGCTGGTTATATATGCAAGGGAGGCCAGAGCTCGTGGTGCAGAACTTCGGGGATTTTCCTTTTGTGTTTTGATCAATAAAATTCGTAGTCTAAAGGAGCTTTTGTGCCCTGTTCGTCCGACTTGTTTCAGACAAGTTTTTCTCATCGAGTTTCTACACAACACTACCTTGCTTTGGTGGTTTTATCATAACTCGAGTTTTATAGATACAACTGACGTGATTCTTTTTGGGTTGTCTTCATAAATTGATTATTTATCATATGTAAAAATTTCACGGTCATTTGATTTGTTGTTTTGGATCTACATGAGTTTCTTTGCAGTGTTGCAGATCTGGTTTTTCTCACGTAGAACAGATTGACCTTCGTTCAATCTTTCAATCATAACTTGAGTTTTTCTCAACGGATTTTCGTAATTCTTGTTGTGACATCTTAGTGACTTGATTCTTCACAATCTATACTGGTTTTATCATGATTTATCACTTTTAGATTAGTTTCACACACGATTTTTTAACAGATCAATTTTCTGCTGAGGGGTTTTTATTGCTTCCGCTGAAAAAGTTTTAAGCTACCATTCACCCCCCCCCTCTGGTAGCTTTTCACATGCTCTTTAATCCTACAATTTGTACGTAGGCTTCTAAGGTATTTACATAACACAAAAGAATGGTGCTTAGATAGTTAAGTGGTGTTGGATATCTCGTAGACCCACGGGCAGGTGGTGACGGTCATGTCCGTCCTTTGTACTCTCCCATGTTCCGCTACGCCAAAGACTCTTAGCGGAAATCGTTCTAATGTTCTCAGGGGTAAACCCGTGCCCGATGTGTTGGACCACTAGGCCCTAGTATTCACCATTAGCGTATTCATGTGTACATTATTAGGATATGTACATGAGTAATTAGAGCACAGTAGGAGCAGCCCCTTCTTGCAGTTTAACCTTCAGTAGGACAACCGTACCCTTAGAGTAGATTGCTTAGGTGTGTGTCACACTACCCATATTATCACATACCCCTGTTCTATAATTACCTAGTACACTATATCTTGATCATGAGAATAGTATTTACTTTACTTCACCTCCTTCCTTTGAGATACATACGATACTCTTGGGAATACTCTTGGGTGAAATGCTACAACGGTATCTTCCTTGCGCTTGCGGACCTCATCTCCTTCCAGAGATGATATGTGGTGTTAAAAAATACCAACAGTTGGCAAACACTCCTTTTGTTTACTGGATGGGTGTTCGGGATATCATCAAATTCCCATCCATATCGACGATCAAAATAAGACAACATTCACATGCCCCAATGGAACATATGCCTATTAGTGAATGCCCTTTGGGTTGGGTAATGCACCGACCTCATTTCAAATGTGCATGATATCTATCTTTTACGATGTGACTGGGGATATTATAGAAGTTTTCATGAACGACTTCTCTGCCTATGGAAAAACTTTTGATCATTGTCGGTACCTGGCAAATCGGGTACCCCTGGATACAGGAAAGAATGCACGCTGGGCCCCATCACCCTCGGGGGCAAGATCCGACGTGGTCCCAGGCTGCCACGTGGCATGCGGCGTGGCCACGCCTCTCCACTGAGGGAAGGCCCGATGATGCCACATGCCTTGCAACTCCAGGTGTATCTCCCCCACGGGAGGGAGGTTCGGCACTGCCACGCATCTTGCAGCTCTGGGTCCACCTCCCCGCCGAGGAGAGCTCCGACGCGTCTGCTAGATTGGTAGCCCCGTACTTGCCTCCCTACGGGAAGAAGGTCCGGCGCAGCCACGTGTCCGGCAGCTCTGGTCCCGACCTCCTGGCAGAGGAAAGGAGCGGACTTGCCACGTGCCAGGCAGCGCCAGGCCTAGTCCATCTTGCAATAGTGGCAATAAAGAGAGACGAGTCCAGTGTGCCTAAACGGGAACACACGTTCCCTAGGTAAGCGGGAGCTCGCACTCGTAAGTCAAGGGTCCTGTACCCAGTCGTGCGGTAACAAGCTGGCACCGAACTACTATGTACGGCGGACGAATGAGAGACTGCGACAAGATGGACGAGACACGGCTAACCATGATGAGGGGCTATGTGTAGCCCTACAGCAAGGCATGGCCACGCGGCACATTAAAGCCATTGTCAGGGGATAGAACTTACTCCCAAATCTTAGGATGGATTTGGTACTCCCAGGGCCACTTGTCGACCCCAGGCCCCATTTGTAAGCTGCTCGGCCTTGGACTATAAAAGGACCGAGCGGCAACCGACTTAGACAAGTTCTCTTAGGCCAGACACACGCTTGAGCAATACAACACACAAACCACCGTGGAGTAGGGTATTACGCCCAGGCGGCCTGAACCACGTAAATCCCTCGCGTTCATCATTCACAACGCTCGATCTTGCTAGGACTAGCCCCCGAAAATACATTGAACCCCCGCAGGCTACTCCCGAGCCAGTCCGGGGGAGGTGTCGGTTTAGACACCTCGACATTTGACGCTCCAGGTAGGGGGGTTTTCTCCTGCAAGCATCTTCACCGGCAGTATGGTGAAATCCTGTTCCAACACTAGTTCCTCCAGGCCACAGCCCCGCCAGCAGGCGGCGGGTGAGGACCAAGCTTCATCCCACCCCAGAGTTGGGTCCCGCTCCAGGGCGGGAAGATCTGGACCATCGCGACGTTGTGCGGTCACTCCACTGACTGCAGGCCCGCACAACACGGCACGGCGAACTCCTACCGCAACAGGTGCTACGGAGCGGGATCATTGTTTTGTGAGGGGAGAGCCAGTCAACGAGGCTAGTAACCTCAGACCTGCCAGCAGCAAGCCCGGAAAGTGCACTCCTTGTTGCACGTGCGCTACTCTGCAACGCACCGATGGCAGGTGCCCCGCAGGGAGCAACCCAGTAGTGGGTAAACAACAACGACCATCTAGTCATTGCTGTGCTCCAAGCGACTACAGAAGGCGGGAGGCGAGCGGCAACAACATTTGTCTCGCTATCGCATATGCCTACTGTCAATCAGCAGACCGCCAATAGCCGCTCGATGAGGCTTTCGACGGTGGACCTGCGAGCTGAGTTGCAGCACCGTAGAGCTAGTGAGTACTGTCGAGTCGTTGTCGAACGACAACGGGAGCGACATCACAATCTTGAGGCTGACTACAGCCTGCCGGGTCCTGGACCTCAGGTGCATGACGCTCTCCCGCCACGACAGGCATACGTGGTGCCCCCCGCATAGCACCAGGCGTATGTGACGCCCCCTCCACACTAGGTGTACGTTGCGCCTCCCCCACCCCAGGAATATGGTGTGCCTCCGCCGCACCAGGCATCTGATGCCGTACCTCAACACCAGGCGTACGCAGTGCCACCTGGACATCAAGGTCATGCAGCGCCAAACCAGCCACCTGCAAGTACCGGTGGAGGGTGTGCAGCTCTAGCTCCACACCTGCGGAGGGTGGTGTGGCCTCACAAGTTTCGACCACACACGCTGGAGAAGTATGATGGAAGTGTCAACCCGAGTGAGTTCCTGCAGATCTACTCCACCTCGATCCTGGCTGCGGGAGGTGACGAGGTCATTATGGCCAACTACTTCCCTGTGGTCCTGGCCAGCCCAGCCCGGTCATGACTCATGAACCTGCCCCAGGGGTCCATCACCTCCTGGGAGGAGCTGTGCCGGCAGTTCGTGGCGAACTTCGAAAGTTCGTACGAGCGCCCAGGCACGGAGCTCCACCTCCACGCTGTTAGACAGCGCTCAGGGGAGCCGCTACGAACGTTCATCCAGTGATTCTACCAAGTACAGAATATCATCCTGCACATCTCGAATGCATCTGTCATAGTTGCGTTTAGGCAGGGTGTGAGGGACAAGAAGATGCTCGAGAAGCTCGCTACATATGACGTGCGCGATTTCTCCGAGCTGTTTGCCTTGGCAGACAGATGCGCCAAGGCAGCAGAGGGTTGTAACTGGCACGCTTGACCCTCCTCAGAGAGTGGGGAGCCCTCACAGTCCAAAGTGAAGGCCACTACCAGGGGTGGTGGCAGGAAGAAGAAAAACGGAGGCTGCGGCAGGAGTAAGCCGAGGCCCGGAGCTCCCATGGTGGCAGCTACGGCAGCTGGCAGAGCCCGGAGCTCGCCCTAGGATAAGCGCCCACGCCCGTCACCTGAGGGTGATGACGCTGACTTCAAGTGCCCGGTGCACCGGACCAATGGTCACAGTGCAAGTGAGTGCAGGGAGGTCAAGAAGCTCGCGGAACGTTTCCGCAAGCAGCAGCAGAAGCAGCAGCGTCAAGAGAGCGAGCCTCCCCGCCAGAGGGAGGGTAAGCAGAAACTTGACCCTGTGGAGGACAAAGACAAAGACATGGGGTACTAGGAGCCCCACAGGGGGTGAAAGCCGTCTTCACGAGTGCTGACTCGAACACTAGCAGCGACCAGGAGCATCAGAAGCTCCTCTATGTCATCTACGGGGGAGCCACGGACCCTGCGTCTCAAAATGCGGTGAAAGTCCTACGACGGGTCGTGGCAGCGGTGGCCCCGGTGCCAAGTTCGGCTCCCCAAAGCAAGTGGATGAGCACTGCGATCGGCTTTGACGCCTCGAACTGCCCAGAGAACATGGCAGGGGTTGGGGTGCTCCCGCTGCTCATGGCCCCGACCATCGTCAACGTGAGGCTCCATTATGTGCAGATCGACGGCGGTGAAGGCCTCAACCTCATCTCCACTGCAGCTTTCCGGAAGTTGCAGATACCTATGTCTGACTCACTCCTTCGAGCCTGTTCTCCGGCGTGGGCCCAGGGTGAATCGTGCCCAGGAGTAGCATCCACCTCCCGGTAACCTTTGGCACTCTGGAGAACTACCGCATTGAGAGTATTCTATTCGATGTGGCGGATGTCGATCTTCCCTTCAACGCCATCATTGGAAGGCCGGCGCTATACCAGTTCATGGCTGTAGCTCACCATGGGTATCTGTTCCCGAAGATGCCAACGCCATGTGGGGTCCTCAGGGTCCAGGGAGATCGCACTGTGGCGGTGTCAGCCTTGGAGCAGCTCCAAGCACTCGCTACAGGGCGGGCCCCGAGCCTTGATGGTGCGAGGGAAGGTCGACCAAGTCAAGGCCCGTCCCAACGGACCTCCACCGCAGCTCTCGCGTGCTACCCACCGAAAATGACGTCGCAGTAAATGTCATCAGGATCGGCTCCGAGGCTGCCCAGACGACTCGCATAGCAGGTAACCTGGACAGCAAATAGGAACTCGTGCTCGTCACCTTCCTCCGGGACAATGTCAATGTGTTTTCCTGGCAACCATCGCAGATGCCCGGGATCCCCAGGGAGGTGATTGAGCACCATCTGAAGATCTACCCCGACGCCCGCCCAGTACAACAGAAGCCCCGTAAGCAGTCTGTTGAGTGTTGAAACTTCATCCGAGAAGAGATTAAAAAGTTGCTCGACGCTAGCTTTATCCGGGAGGTCCACCACCCTCGGTGGTTGGCTAATCTTGTTGTCATCCCCAAGGCTGGCGGGAAGCTTCGAATGTGCATCGACTACAACAACCTAAACAAGGCATGTCCAAAGGATCCATTCCCACTCCCCAAGATAGATCAAATTGTAGACTCCACATCAGGTTGTGATCTGCTGTGTTTCCTAGATGCGTATTCTGGTTTCCACCAAATACCTATGTCTAGAGATGATGAAGAACACACTGCTTTTGTAGCAGTAGATGGCCTGTATTGTTATGTCTCCATGCCTTATGGTCTTAAGAATGCTCTCCCCACTTTTGTACGAGCGATGCATAAAATGTTTGGGGACCTCATTAGAGACCTAGTAGAAGTGTATGTTGATGACATCGTGGTGAAAATCAAAAACCGTGTGTCTTTCGCGCACGATGTTGAACCCCGAAAAGTGTGTCTTCGGGGTCTCTTCTGGGAAGCTGCTCGGGTTCTTGGTCTCCCACTATGGAATCGAAGCTAATCCCGAGAAGATTAAGGCTATAGAGCTGATGCGGCCTCCGGCTCGCATCAAGGATGTGCAGAAGCTCGCAGGGTGTCTAGCGGCCCTCAGCTGATTCATCTCAAGGCTGGCGGAGCAAGCGCTTTCCTTCTTCAAGATTTTGCGGAAGGCGGATCCCTTTGCGTGGACTGAAGAAGCGGAAACGGCATTCCAGGAGCTCAAGAGGCAGCTGACGTCCCTCCCCGTTATGGTGGTGCCGGAGCCCGGTGAGCCCTTGCTGTTGTTTATTACTACAACAACCAAAGTGGTTAGTATGGTCCTCATCGCAGAGTGATCGGAACCACATCAGCAACATACACAGGAAGGAGCTCACGACACGAGCACAAAGCCTCAGGCCCCGGACCAGGCCATGGAACATTCCCCGGGGAGCTTCGAAAACCAGGAAATCCTCGCGTCCCAACCCCTGGAGGATGATGCGGATCCTCGGAGCCAGGAGCCCTGGGACCTGGATCCGCTGCAAGGAGCACCGGACCTCTCAGACGGAGGCCGGACCACTCAAAGGTCAGTCTACTACATCATCGAAGTCCTCCATGAGGCAAAAACAAGGTATCTGGAGATACACAAGTTGTTGTACGCCGTGTTGATGGCATCGAGGAAGTTCCGACACTATTTCCAGGGCCATAAGATCTCAGTGGTCTTCTCCTTCCCACTGAGAATGGTGCTCCACAGCCCTAATGCTACCGACAACATCGCCAAGTGGGCATCGGAGCTAGCGGAGTTTGAGATTGAGTTCCTTCCTCACCATGCGGTCAAAAGTCAGGCACTGGCGGATTTCTTGGCTGAGTGGACTCCATCACCTAGCAACCCAGAGGGCTCAGTCAGCGAGGAAACAGTGTTCGGTTCACCGGTCTTCACTAAAACCCCGTGGACATTTTACTTTGATGGTTCCACCTGGAAACAAGGGGTTGGGGCCGGAGTGGTGCTCATAGCTCTGGCAGTGAAGGAGTTCAAATATATGGTGCACCTTGGCTTCAAAGCCACCAACAACATGGCAGAGTACAAGCCCCTCATCTACGGGCTGAAGATAGCGTTGAACCTCAATGTACGCAAGCTCCTTGCCAAAGGTGATTCCCAGCTAATTGTCAAGCAGGTCAAAGGGGAGTGCAGTTGCAACGACCCCAGCTGGCAGCATACTTGCTGCACATCAGAAAGCTGGAGAAAGACTCTGAAGTCTTGGATCTGTGCCATGTGCCTCGAGCTGACAACTCAGTCGCAGATGACCTATCAACAAAGGCCTCCATAGAGGCACCAGTGCCCGAAGGAATCTTTGCAAGGACGTTATCGTGACCAACCGCCCGAGCTGCAGAGCCGGGTGAAGGGGTGAAGCTAGCACCTCGAAGCTAGCAATCCCGGCGGCCCTGCAGCCATGATGGCCGCCAAGTTTCTTTTGCGCCACCAGCAGCTTTGAGCAGCTGGGTGCCCAAGAACCAGAAGCTCAAGGAGGTTCCGATGCATGGATCACGGAGGTCCGGGACTACTTGAAAGACAACTACCTTCCCGAAGAACGTGCCCTGGCAGAACGGACTGTGCGGATGGCTAAAAGATACACGCTAGAAGAGGGGATCTCTACCGGCGTGGCGCCAACGGCATCCTACTGTGATGCATTACCCGAGAGGAAGGCTGCTACTTGCTCGCATAAATCCATGGAGGTGAGTGCGGGAACCACGCATTGGCCCGGACGCTGGTCGGCAAAGCCTTTCAGCACGGCTTCTACTGGCCCACAACACTCCAGGATGCCGCTGACATGGTTAAGAGATGCAAGGCGTGCCAGTTCTATGCCAAGCAGATCCACACACCAGATCAAGCACTGCAGATGATCCCCCCTCGTGGCCATTCGCCGTGTGGGGACTGGACATCTTGGGACCTTTCCCAAGAGCTGTCGGAGGATTCTGGTACCTCTACGTTGCCGTAGATAAGTTCACCAAATAGCCAGAAGCCACCCCAGTTGTCACCATTAACAAGCAGTCAGCAGTGAAGATCAAGTCGACCGTCTGCAGGTTCAGGGTCCCGAACAGGATCATCACTGATAACGGGACCCATTTCATGAGTGCAACATTCCAAGAATATTGTGAAGACCATGGAATCCAAGTTTGTTATGCCTTTGTTGCTCACCCTGAAAGCAATGGGCAGGTAGAGAGGGCAAACACTGAGATTCTCAAGGGCCTCAAGAGTCGAACATACTCAAGCCTCAAGAGGCATGGTGCAAACTGGGTGGATGAGTTGCCATATGCATTGTGGGCTAGTCGGACTTCAACCAGCCGGGCTACGGGACAAACGCCCTACTTCCTGGTGTACGGGGCGGAGGTCGTCCTTCCTCCAGAGATCACCATGGGCTCCCCCCGTGTCCGGATGTACGACAAAGCCACGCAGGACCAGTTCAGGTGTGAAGACATGGACCTCGTCGACGAGGGATGCATACGAGCAGCCCTCCGAAATGCACAGTACAGGCAAGCGCTCCAATGCTACCATCAGCGGACCGTGCGCAGTAGGGAGCTTAAGGTGAATGACATGGTCCTACGGCGTCTGCTTTCCTATGAAGGGAAAACAAGCTCTCCCCCAGTTGGGAGGGTCCCTTCCGGGTCACAGAAGTGTGTCGCCCCGGGTGCATTCGCCTAGCTACGGAGGATGGGCAACCAGTGCCCAACCCATGGAATATCGAACACCTCCATAAGTTTTATCCATAGCCAGTGGAAGGGCATTCTATTTTTTTTTGTTATAAAGAGAGCATAGTGTCTAGAGACAGCACTTGGGTTAACAAAGGCCAGGAGGATGAGCTTCGAGTGTCTGCCTTGCTCAGCACGGTCCGGTACCCTGAGAAGGTACACTCAGCTCCCTGTCACCCAGGTTGGGTCGTTCCTCCTGTAAAGTCTGTTCTCTCCTATGAACGTTATAATGAAAAGATGTTTGCCCTATCCTGAAATGCTTTGTTCATTGGAAATTATCTTTAGTTCTTATGAATGATGTCACACGTTTGCCATTAGCTCATCACCTAGCATGGGTGCGGTCAGTTTCTCCCTCATCTCTGCAATAGTGGGAGTGTTACTGTCCGTTTGTCGGCGGGTCACTTGAGGTACTTGCTAAGTGTCTGGAACCTCCGAACCCCATCACGTGTGGTGGGTGAAAGCATCTAGGCCCCCCATGAAGTACGGTTTCAGTGATTAATGACAACCATTGAACTTTACTAATGAATTTGTGAATGCAAGGTCCCCATAATCACTCGATAAAATGAAATGAATATGTCGTTGGAGACCCATATACAATCAACTTTTGAGATCAAATCAATGAGATAAAGACAAGAAGTGAAAGCTCTTATGTCTAAGTCACTCAACCATAAGTTGACAACATACAATGCTTGAAGATCATCAGAGAGGCTTATTAAACAAATGTCTAAGAGGTCATCTAAGCAAAACACAAAAGATTCACTCAAAAATAACTCGAAGCAAACAAAATCAACTCATCGGATCAACTGATGACTTCAGAAATGTACACATCGGTCGTGTTGGTTCAACTGAAGAAGAAGACCTCAGAACAATGTACTCACCGGATCATCCGATGTGAATGGCTCAGTGACATCAGTCCATTAGTACAGTTTGCAATACCATTGGACCAAGTGTAGCACCGGATCATCCGATGTGCAGACTTACACACATCGGTCGATCACTCCAGTAAGCATCAAGATTAAGCAAATTTTGGAGGAAGAGCCACCGGATCATCTGATGAGAAGAGAGGGGCAACATCGGTCTAACAACGGTCATATCTGACACAATGACATCAGCCAAAGTAATTAGACCGATGATAACTAAAGGGGAGACATCGGATCATCCGGTGTTCACAGTAAAGTTCTGTCAGCCTACTTTTCCAACGGCTATTTCGGGGAGGTTGGCTATAAATACCCCCCTAACCCTGTCATTTCGTCAAGTCTTGATCATCTGAAGCTATCAATACATCCACAAGTGTTTAAGGCCAAGAACAATCACCTCCACATCATTTTGATCACATTTACACCAAGGTTTAGGCTAGAACTAGCTAGAGAGAGAGAGCTTGTGTGCCACCATTCTGGGTGAGTGGACTCTCTAGGTTAGTGTGAGAGCCTCAAGGGAGTGCCCTTGGTGTTGTAACAGTGAGAAGACTTCCGGAGCTTGCCAAGGCGTGTGTGGAAGCCCGGAAGGTCGAAGTTGTACAAGGCTTGAGCTCCACCTTGCCAAAGGAGGCGAACGGAGAGGAATAGTGAAGACCCCTCGTCTCGGTGACTTGGGTGTGGCAAAACCCTTTGGTGGGTGCCACGACGTGGATGTAGGAAGATCTTCACGATCTTGCCGAACCACGGGATAAATCCTTGTCTCCTCGGGAGTTTGCATTCCTTCTCCTTCCCTTACATTTATGCATTTTATATTCCGCAAAGTTTCTATCTACTAGAATGCATAGATAGTCGCGTAGGGAATTGGGCTTTAGAAATTAAGTTTTATTGCTTAGAATTTTTCGAAGAAAGCCCAATTCACCCCCCCCCCCCTCTTGGGCATTCTGTCCTTACAATTGGTATCAGAGCAAGGTTGCTCATAGGATCATTCTAGCTTCACCGCTAGAGAGCTAAAATGGCCAAGGTTGGGGGTTCGGTTCCTATCTTCGAGGGCAAGAACTTTGCCTATTGGAAAGCACGCATGCGCGCTTACCTTGAGTCTATTGCTCCTGAAGTTTGGGAAGCAACCCACGCGGGGATTGGAGAACACAATTATGTTGGTGATCAACTAAAATGGGATGCTAAAGCTAGGAATGCAATCTATGAATGTATTAGTCAAGATGTGTTTTCTAGGATTGCTATCAAGGAAAAGGCTTGTGAAATTTGGTCTTGCTTAATTGAGATTCATGAGGGCTCTTCTCGTGTCAAAGAACTAAAATATCATATGCTTAAAGCCAAGTACGATGAATTTAAAATGCTTCCTCATGAAAATGTCAATGAGATGTTCTCTCGCTTAAATGTGTTTATTGAAGAAATAAATGCTCTTGATATTGCTTCTCTTGGCAAGGGACTCATCAACCGCAAGATCCTCATGCTCCTCCCCAAGCCAAAGTACAACATCATCAACTCCATGCTCCAAAAAGAGTCACTTGACCACATTGAAGTTCCGGAGCTCATTGGAGAAATACACGCTCATGAGATGAGTGTACTTGGGATGATGGAGCAATCATCATCAAAGACTATTGCTCTAAAGGCCTCCACCAAGAAAACAAGCCACAAGAAGAAGAAGGTGGTTGAGCCTAGCTCAAGTGAAGAAGAACAAGCATCAAGTGAAGATGATGATGATGATGAGCTTACATTAATGATGAGAAAGTTCTCACGCTTGAACTCCAAGATTACCAAGAAGGGGTACACCTTTGATCCCAAGAAGAAAGTGTTTCTACCAAGAAGAGATGATCGCAAGACTTGCTACAATTGTGGTGATCAAGGCCACATCTCCTATGATTGTCCAAAACCGGACAAAAGAAGAGAGAACTACAAAGGCAAGCATTGCAAGCTTGAAGGAAGCGATGATGATGAAGAAGAAGCCAAACCAAAGCCAAGATCCTTTGGGAAGAAGAAACATGACAAGGGCAAGAAGGCAAGGCTCTTCCCAAAGAAGAGAAATGGCCCACAAAAGGTGTTCATGTGTGAGGCAAATGAATGGGTCACCGATGAAGAAACAAGTGATGAAGAGAGTGAAGAGGAAGAAGAAAGCTTGGCCGGCCTCGCCATTGCCAACAATGATGATGCACCTCTTCATCCACCGCCCATGTGCCTCATGGCGAAAGGTAACACCAAGGTATGTGATGACTCTAGCGATGATGAGCTTTCCCCCGATGATTTAACTTCTTTGATAAATGAATATCATGCCATCATTAAGAGGGAAAAGAGTAAGGTTAAAGTGCTTGAAGAAACTCATGCTAACCTTAATTTGCTTGACAAGTATGAAAGCATACTTAAAGAGCATGACATGCTCAAATACCATGTCAAGCAAATTGAGGAAGAAAAGGCTAAAATCAAGATAGATAATCATGAACTTGACTTAGCACACCAAACACTCTTGGAAAAGCACAACAAGTTAATACAAGAACATCAAACACTTAACCTTGCTCATGACATGTTTGAGAAGAGTTGAAAAATGTGAAGAAGCAAACTCTTAATGATAAGATATCCATTACTTCTCATACCACTAATGCTTTGCACAAGTTTTTGCCTTTGAAAGCTAATGCTAGGGAGAAGGACTTGTTGGAAGAAATTGAGAGTCTCCGCACTAGTGTGGCTAGACTTTCAAAAGGAGAAGTCAAGCACAAGGAAATTCTCTTCCAACAAGCAAATGCCTTCAACAAGAGAGGACTTGGATCCTTCCCGGTGCCTAACAAAGTAAAGGTGCCTTCACCAGAGCTAAGAACAAGCTTCATCAAGGAAGTTGGTTCTTATTGCCAACATTGTGAGGTCACCGGTCACCACACAAGGGAGTGTCCTCTTCCTAACCGACCTTCTCCAAAATTGCCTACTAACTATAAATCTACTTTCAATGATCATTACTATCTCTTAAGTAAAGTAGGTGGCAAGGTGAAGGCTAGATTCATTGGCAAAGACATGAAGGGCATGAAGGGGAAGCTCCCCAAGCAACTTTGGGTCCCAAAAACACTTGTATCACACATACAAGGACCTAAGTTGGCTTGGGTGCCTAAAGTCAAAAATTGAATTCATGTGTGTAGGTGAACTACAAAGCCGGAGGAAAGCATTGAGTACTCGATAGCGGGTGCACTCAACATATGACCAGCAATGATGGTATGTTCACCACTATAGAAAACCCCGACAATCATGAACAAGTCACATTTGGTGATAAATCTAAGGGAAAGGTAATTGGGTTAGGTAAAATTGCTATTTCAAATGATTTATCCATTTCTAATGTTTTGTATGTTAAGTCACTTAGTTTCAATTTACTTTCTATTGCACAACTATGTGATCTTGGACTAACGTGCACATTCAGCAAAAATGATGTTGTTGTGAGTAGTGAAACAAGCCAAGACATAGTCTTCAAAGGATTCCGGCATGGACACCTCTACCTAGTGGACTTCGCCAACAAGAATGCTAGCTTGACCACTTGTCTCTTCACTAAGACAAGCTTGGGTTGGCTATGGCACCGACGCATAGCACACATTGGAATGAGCAAACTCAAGAAGTCATTCAAGCTTGGGATGGTGACCGGCGTGAAGGATGTCACATTTGAGAAGAACAAGCTTTGTAGCGCTTGTCAAGCCGGGAAGCAAGTTGCTTCACACCACCCAATGAAGACAATGGTGTCAACCTCCAAGCCACTTGAACTACTCCACATGGACCTCTTCGGACCGTCCACATATCAAAGCCTTGGCGGTAACCTTTATTGTCTCGTTATTGTTGATGACTATTCTCGCTATGCTTGGACTCTATTTCTAGGTGACAAGAGTGAAACTCCGGAAGTGTTCAAGACCTTCGCCAACCACGCTCAAAGGGAATTTCAACTTCCCATCATCAAGGTCCGGAGTGACAACGGCACCGAATTCAAGAACTACAACATTGGGGAGTGGTGTGACCGTGAAGGAGTAAAACATGAGTTTTCGGCCACATACACCCCTCAACAAAATGGTGTCGTTGAAAGAAAGAACAAGACACTCATCACTCTTGCAAGAGCAATGCTTGATGACTACGGCATGTCGGAGAAGTTTTGGGCCGAAGCAATCAACACGGCGTGCCATGCCGCAAATAGGGTCTATCTCCATCGACTACTTCAAAAGACCCCGTACGAGCTTCTCATTGGGAGAAAGCCCAACATCTCCTACTTTCGAGTCTTTGGATGCAAGTGCTACATCTACCGCAAGAAAAGGCTCGGTAAGTTTGAAAGAAGATGTGATGTTGGTATATTCCTTGGCTATGCATCAAACTCAAAAGCATATCGAGTATTCAACCAAACCTCCGGTTTAGTTGAGGAAAGTTGTGATGTTGAGTTTGATGAATCTAATGGCTCCCAAGAGGAGAGTTTTGGTCATGATGAAATAGATAATGAGCCTCTACGAGAAGCCATGAAGAACATGACCATTGGAGACATCAAGCCGGAAGTTGAGGAGAACCATGATCAAGGGGGAGCTTCAAGTTCCAACAACAACACCTCCATGGCACCTCAAGTTGACGAAGAGGAGAAGGATGATCCATTGCCGACTCAAGACTCACAAGCACAACAACATCAAGAGGAAGAAGAAGTCCATGATCAAGTCCAACCACAAGAGGAGCAACACGCATCACCTTCGCCAAGTGCTTCACAACTATTTGTGAGGCATGGACGCATCTCCAAGGCGCATCCAATGGATCAAATCATTGGAAGTCCGTCAAGGGGTGTAAGTACACGTTCTCGCCACTTTGCTTCATTTTGTGAGCACTACTCGTTTGTTTCGTGTGTAGAACCCACTCACATTGAGGAAGCACTCCAAGACCCAAATTGGGTGATGGCCATGCAAGAAGAACTCAACAACTTCATCCGCAATGAAGTTTGGGTATTGGAGGAGCGACCCAAGGACAAGAACGTCATCGGAACAAAGTGGGTGTACCGCAACAAACAAGACGAGAATGGCGTCGTGGTTCGCAACAAGGCAATACTTGTGGCCAAAGGGTTCTCACAAGTTGAAGGACTAGATTTTAGGGAGACATTTGCCCCGGTCGCCCGGCTAGAAGCCATCCGTATACTTCTTGCCTTTGCATCACATCATAGTATTAGACTTTATCAAATGGATGTGAAAAGTGCCTTTCTTAATGGTTACATTAACGAGCTTGTTTATATTGAACAACCTCCTGGGTTTGAAGATCCGATGAATCCTAATCATGTGTATAGGTTGCACAAGGCGCTCTACGGGCTCAAGCAAGCACCTAGGGCGTGGTACGAACGACTACAGGATTTCCTCATCATGCAAGGATTCAAGATCGGGAGGGTGGATACTACACTCTTCACCAAGGACATCAACGGAGATTTGTTCATTTGTCAAATTTATGTTGATGATATTATTTTTGGTTCAACAAACGAATCTTTTAGCCATGAGTTTGGCAAAATGATGTCTAGGGAATTCGAGATGTCAATGATTGGAGAGCTCAA
Organism: Tuctoria greenei; assembly: GCA_036927565.1. Taxonomy (NCBI): domain Eukaryota; kingdom Viridiplantae; phylum Streptophyta; class Magnoliopsida; order Poales; family Poaceae; genus Tuctoria; species Tuctoria greenei. The sequence continues at coordinate 59,018,964 of JAYESD010000009.1, forward strand.
CTTCTTCCTTGGATTTTAAATCAAGCAACTTCAAGAGGGTACCTTCGTCTATCGAGAGAAGTACACCAAGGACCTCTTGAAGAAATTTGAGATGGGAGATTGTAGATCAAGAAGCACTCCAATGGCAACCAATTGTCATCTCGATGCGGATAAGGACGGTAAACCTATTGATCAATCTAACTACCGTTCTATGATTGGCTCATTGCTTTACCTTCCGCATCTAGGCCCGATATCATGTTTAGTATATGCTTGTGTGCTCGCTTTCAAGCGGCACCTAAAGAATCGCATAGGAAGGCGGTCTTTAGGATACTTAGGTATCTTAAGCATACCCCTAGTGTGGGCTTGTGGTACCCTAAAGGTGCAAAATTCCATCTTGTGGGATACTCGGATTCGGACTTTGCCGGATGCCGCGTAGATCGCAAGAGTACCTCCGGTGGGTGCCACTTGCTTGGGCGTTCCCTAGTTTCTTGGTCAAGCAAGAAGCAAAATTTCGTTGCCTTGTCCACGGCGGAAGCGGAATATATTGCGACCGGTGCATGTTGTGCCCAAATTCTTTATATGAAACAAACTCTTTTGGACTTTTGTATTAAACTTGGTTGTGTGCCTCTCCTTTGTGACAATGAAAGTACGGTTAAGATAGCTAAAAACCCCGTTCAACACTCCTGCACTAAGCACATTGATATTCGCCATCATTTCTTAAGGGACCATGAAGCTAAGGGAGACATCTCTTTGAGAGGTGTTAGGTCCGAAGAACAATTGGCGGATATCTTCACTAAACCACTTGATGAGAAAACTTTTTCTAGGCTAAGAAGTGAATTAAATGTGCTAGATGCAACAAACGTCATGTAAGAATGCACTTCATATAGGTCTTGCCTAACTCTCAAAGGATAGGGGTGAGCAAGGGTTAGCTTGGGATGGTGTTTTTTTTTTGGGTTTCCCAAGGCTTGAAGAGTAGCTCTCCCTGAAGAAGCCTTTGAAAGGTTCAAACTTGGCAAGATAGATTTACTTTATGTCTTGCATGATGCCTGCCATATAGACTTACAAATTCTTGCATTATAAAATGTTTGGCATTGCATACGGTAGATTGTCACAAAGGGGAACTCACCTCATGAGAAAGAGACTTGTTTGAAATGCAATATCTCAACTCATATAAGGTGGAAAGAACAAAATGTTAGGTGCGTTAATGCCTAGAGGAACATGCTTTAAAGAAATAGAAGTCTTCATACTCTAGCTCACCAAGCATGGGCCTTACATTTTATTTGGATAATTTCCTCCTATTTTTCTCGTGTTTCATTTGCTTTAAGGTCTAGCCAAGTTATTGGCATATTAGTATCTTTGAGGGGTAAGGGGTTGCCCAAAAAGTCCTAAGACATGTGTTTCTCTTTGCTTGTTTGTTTGGTCAAAGGACATATATGGGATGTTTTGTTCTGTAGTCATCGGATTATCCAATGCCTAGGTCAGTCTCTCATCGGATCAATAGGTGTTCAATCTCCAAGGGTCAGTTCAGTCAGAATCTCAAATGATCCGACGCGTTCATTCTGAAAAACATCGGTCCATCCGGTGTTCACAATTCTTGAACCGTGCCAAATTCCACCGATGCTACCTCCTCCATCGTCGGACCATCTAGTGTCAACATTCCTCTTTTGAACACCCTTACTGTGTCATTCGACCGATGATCCAAACCCTAAACGTCAGTCCATCCGGTGTCAACTGCACTTTTCTGGAAAACCTTACTGTGGCATTTGACCAATGCCTCTCATGTTCATCATCGGTCCATCCGGTGTTAAACATATGGCTAGGGTTTGGGACCCACTATTTAAATCGGCTGTACCCTTCCCTTTTTCTCTCTGTCGATCCCGACGCCGCCACCGCCTTCCTCTCGCTGCGCCACCTCCACCGCCGCCAGACGCCGCCGCCGCCCATAGGCCGCCGCCGCCATCACAACAGCGCCGCCGCCGTGCTCCCGTCGCGCCGCCGCCTCCATCCACGCGCCGCACACCAGCGCTGCCGCCACTCGCCTCCACACCAGCACCGCCGCCGCTCACCTCCACCAAGCTATCGCCGTCGCTCTCCCCATCACCACAGCGCCGCCGCCGCCCCTCGCGCACATCTTGCCATCGCAATGCAATCTATCGCCGCTAGGGTTTCGCAACCCCGTTGATCTCCACGTCCCGTCGTCGACTCCATTCAATCGAGCGATTGCAATGGCTCGCGACAAGAAGAACAAGGGGAAGGCCATCGCGGAGCCAGCCGCGAAGAAGCAAAAACTGTCGAAGGAGGAGAAGAAGGCCTTGATGGCCGCTCGCACCACCGAGGAGCGTGAGTGTGGCTGAGGAGGGTCGCTGAGGATCCGCGAGGCTCGTCCGAGGCAGCCTCCCGTGATTGATGACTCCGAGGCTGAAGAGGAGCCGGTTGAGCCTCTCGTCCGCCGGCGCTCAGCCCGGACCCGTGGGGGTCACACCGAGGCAGCACCACGTCCGAGACCGACGGCGGCCGACCGTCGTGAGGACATGGAGGCCCAGCGAGCGATCTACGAGATGGACACTACTATCCATGTTGCTGAAGGAGTCCGGTTGACCGACTACCGGAAGATGAAGGTCAAGCAGCTTCGCAAGCTCAGGTGGAATGTACTGCTTGAGGAGTGGTACCCGCAGCCCCGGGAAGCTCTTGTGGATAATCGCTTCTGGACTGTGACCCAGGCGTCACTCTATGAGACCTACAGGCGCCGAGGTCACAAGCTGTTTCAACACAACTATCTGGATTGGGGTCAGCTTGCTTTGGCAGCAGAGACGGAGATCCGTCCTTATTTTGAGAGGTACCGAGGTTTGGTGCAGCTGATGGCATATGAGCGGAGTGCCTATGTGGAAGATTGGGTCCGCGTCTTCTACGCCACCCTCTATGTCTCTGAGGGCAGAAGATCAATTGACTTCATGTTTATGGGTCAGCACTACCACTTGACGTGGCAGATGCTGGGACAGTTGCTTGGAGTGGACTTGCACGACACCTGCGTGCATGAGAGGGTCTACGGTCAGGCAGATCCACCGAGGAGGCCGCTCACTGGAGGAGTGGCACCACCGCTGGAGGAGATCCGTTCTTTGTTCGGTCCTACTTTCTCTCCTGACCAGCCGAGAGTACCAGCCTTGTTGACTCCAGCTGCGCGCACAGTGCACCTCGCCTTGCGTCGCACGCTCCTGCCGAGGTCTGGTTACTTGGAGGGGTTCACCAGCTTGCAGCAGACTCTCCTGTTCTACATCATGAATGGGATGGAATTCGACATTGTGGACGTCCTCATATGCGAGATGGAGGATGTGATCACAGATGGAGTGGGCATGATGAGGCAGCTCGTATATGGACACTGGATCAGCTACCTGCTCACTATGATGGTTCCCGAGGGGTCCGCCGTGCACGACCGTCTCTCTGACGAGAGTGTGACACGGTTCGGTCACTACCGTGCCCCAGCTCCTGGAGACCGCCGCCTTGGCCGTCCAGTTGAGCATCAGGTTAGGGCCCGACTGTCTGAGGAGGACTGGTCTGACCTAGAGAAGGAGGATGAGAGGCTTGCCGATGCTGAGGCACAGGGGGAGGACTTGCAGCATATCTGGTCAGAGATCGACACCGATGACAGTGTCGAGGAGTACTTCCCTCCTCCGCCCTCACCCAGGCAGCACGACGCGGAGGCTGGAGGCTCTACAGTGCCACCACCGACTCTACCTCCCATCACTGAGGCGCAGGTCACACAGCCGTTAGAGCTGACGTCGCTTCTCCAGCAGATGGTTGAGCAGCAGCGTCTGGACAGGCTGGCAGCCGAGCAGGCACGAGCGGAGCAGGCTGCCCGACTCCTTGAGCTCCAGCAGCAGCAGGAGATGCAGCGTCAGATCGCCCGTGAGAGGCGTGAAGACACTGACAGGCTGACGGGGCTTATCGACCAGATGCACCAGCGCACTCTCGACCAGTAGCAGCAGACGCAGTAGGCGATGATGGGCATCCTAGGGTTGATCACCAACCTCTACACCCAGACCGGGATTGCCCTCTCGTCGCAGCTGCCAGGAGTCGCTCCACCACCTCCAGTCCTAGCTCCAGCTGCCGCTCCCGTGGCCCCAGTACCTTCTACGTCGATTCCCTCCTTCAGCATGTCTCCTCTTCTGGCTCCTAGTGCTCCGATCCACTCCCCGCTGCCGGCCACGACCTTGTTCCAGCAGTCGCCGGCCTCCGTCGTCAGTGCCCCTGCTCCAGCAGCTCCTCCTCAGCAGGCACCAACAGTGGCTCCTACGGCTCCGGCAGCTCCCTCCTCCACTACTCCAGCCAGCAGCTCCGACGACAGCGATCGTGACCAGTTCGTCATCGCGCCCAGCACTCAGGGTCCTTAGGCGCTCGGATCCCTTTTTGGTGTCTTGATGCCAAAGGGGGAGAAGAGTTAGAGGAGTCAGGGGGAGCGTCTTAGTGTCAGGGGGAGTCTCTTTTATCATTTATATCGTCTATCATTCTTGTAATTCTGTGTGTTTGCTACATTTGGTGTGTTTGCTACTCATTTGCTACTTTTGAGCTCTTATGAACTTATTTCCATGAGTTATTAATCGATTGGGCTCATTTGGTGTTTATCTATGTTTATGATCACTTATTATTCACACTTGAGTTATTAATTGATGCTTAAGCTTCAAGTGTGACATCCTGTATTCATTGCATATTCTTTTAAGTTTCATTCTATCAAATTCATTACTATTGCGCTTTGATTATTGTGTTGTCATCAATCACCAAAAAGGGGGAGATTGAAAGCATCTAGGCCCCCCATGAAGTACGGTTTCGGTGATTAATGACAACCATTGAACTTTACTAATGAATTTGTGAATGCAAGGTCCCCATAATCACTAGATAAAATGAAATGAATATGTCGTTGGAGACCCATATACAATCAACTTTTGAGATCAAATCAATGAGATAAAGACAAGAAGTGAAAGCTCTTATGTCTAAGTCACTCAACCATAAGTTGACAACATACAATGCTTGAAGATCATCAGAGAGGCTTATTAAACAAATGTCTAAGAGGTCATCTAAGAAAAACACAAAAGATTCACTCAAAAATAACTCGAAGCAAACAAAATCAACTCACCGGATCAACCGATGACTTCAGAAATGTACACATCGGTCGAGTTGGTTCAACTGAAGAAGAAGACCTTAGAACAATGTACTCACCGGATCATCCGATGTGAATGGCTCAGTGACATCGGTCCATCAGTACAGTTTGCAATACCATTGGACCAAGTGTAGCACCGGATCATCTGATGTGCAGACTTACACACATCGTTCGATCACTCCAGTAAGCATCAAGATTAAGCAAATTCTGGAGGAAGAGCCACCGGATCATCCGATGAGAAGACAGGGGCAACATCGGTCTAACAACGGTCATATCTGACACAATGACGTCAGCCAAAGTAATTAGACCGATGATAACTAAAGGGGAGACATCGGATCATCCAGTGTTCACAGTAAAGTTCTGTCAGCCTACTTTTCCAACGGCTATTTTTGGGAGGCTGGCTATAAATACCCCCTAACCTTGTCATTTCGTCAAGTCTTGATCACCTGAAGCTATCAATACATCCACAAGTGTTCAAGGCCAAGAACAATCACCTTCACATCATTTTGATCACATTTACACCAAGGTTTAGGCTAGAACTAGCTAGAGAGAGAGCTTGTGTGCCACCATTCTGGGTGAGTGAACTCTCTAGGTTAGTGTGAGAGCCTCAAGGGAGTGCCCTTGGTGTTGTAACAGTGAGAAGACTTCCGGAGCTTGCCAAGGCGTGTGTGGAAGCCCGGAAGGTCGAAGTTGTACAAGGCTTGAGCTCCACCTTGCCAAAGGAGGCGAACGGAGAGGAATAGTGAAGACCCCTCGTCTCGGTGACTTGGGTGTGGAAAAACCCTTTGGTGGGTGCCACAACATGGATGTAGGAAGATCTTCACGATCTTGCCGAACTACGGGATAAATCATTGTCTCCTCGGGAGTTTGCATTCCTTCTCCTTTCCTTACTTTTATGCATTTTATATTCCGCAAAGTTTCTATCTACTAGAATGCATAGATAGTCGCGTAGGGAATTGGGCTTTAGAAATTAAGTTTCATTGCTTAGAATTTTTCGAAGAAAGCTCAATTCACACCCCCCTCTTGGGCATTCGGTCCTTACAGTGGGTAACAGGTTCCGGGTGCAGAGAACCTGAGTTAATCAGGTCCCCCATGTCGGTAATGGATTGTAAGACAAACAGCACTAATGGAGCGTGGGTAAAAGGTTGACTGGAGAGCGGAATTACCTTTTATCTGTCATGTGTGCAGGTTCCTAAGGTTGTAACGCTAGTAAGGCCACTCCCGTACCACCGATGATGAACAGATACCTCAGCGAGAGTGGGCTCGAGGGCCCGTCGTCGGCGTCCTCTATGCCAGCAACGGGCATCGCCGGAGCTTCTGAGCTCCGACAACTACACGGGGCTCAGCGTCGATGTTCTACATTGATCATGGGTGTCGCTGGAGCTCCTAAGCTCCGACAACCCCAGGGGGCCTGGCAGTGACGTCTCCTACATGAACAATGGGTGTGACCAGAGCTCCTAAGCTCCGACAACCCAGGGGGCCCGACGTCGGCGTCTTACGTTGACGATGGGTGTCACCGGAGCTCCTAAGCCCCGACAACCCTAGGGGGCCGATGTCCCCGAAACAAGTGTTAGTTCTTCTTGGTACATGTACGCAATCAAATTTACATACATCTACCAGGGGCAGGACACAAAAATATCAAAGACAAAAATCACGGGGACTTCATTCATTAAAAGATCATATTACAAGACCAGAAGCATACAAGCAGGAACAAGGAAGGAAAAGCCTAAGTCCAATGGATAACTGAGGCTACGGCTTGAGCGGCCTCCTGAACGCTCTCCCTGGCAGCATCCATGCCTTCCTCTTTCGGCCCATCAATCATCGGACTTAGGGGAAAGTGGGGGTCTTGGCCCCGATAGCACGTACTCGGCGATGGTCTTGGCCAAGGACCTCCCTTCTGTCTCCAGTTTGTCTGCGATGACGTCAACCACTGCGTTGAGCTTGCCACCAGCAGAGCTAAGAGCCGCCAGCGCTTCATCTAGCTCTGGCACTGGGTTGGACGGACGTACGGGGCTGAAGCCAAACAGTGCCAGTGCTCCGTCGGTTCGTCCCAGGAAGTCCCACACCCGCTGGGACTCAACCGCCCTCAAGCTCCGCAACTCCTCCAAAGCCCTCTTGGTGGCCGCCAGTTCCGCACCCTCCTTTGCAAGGCGCTCGGCCTCCTTGTCGTGCTGTTGGATGCTCTTGGCTAGCTGCCGCTCGCGATCAGCGAGCTCCGACTCCTTGAGGTGGATGCGGTTTCGCCGCTCCACCAGGTCTTCCTCCTGGCCCCGAACTGTATCCTCTCCGGCAGAGACGTCGGCCTCTCGCTTGGTGAGACTTTGCCCCCGTTCCCAGAGCATGTCCTCCTCAAGCTTACACCACGCTTCAAATCTATTGTGACGGTCTGCCAAGCTCTGCTCACCCGCCGACAGCTTCCGGGAGAGCTTCTCTTCTCTTTGGTCCAGGCCCTTCCGCTTCTCGGAGAGTTCGGCCTCCCCCAGGTCGAGCTCCTGGCAGCGCTTCTGGAGAGTCTCATGCCAGGAGATTAGACGCCCTTGGCGCTGGTCCGCAACCCTGTGGCATTCCACACCATCCTCATATATCTTTTGCACCTTCGCATCGAGAGCTTTGAGGGTAGCCTCTTTCTCGTTGAGCAGCTCGCCTTGCTCGACCAGCCGGGTTTTCTCATCCTTGACCCACTCTTCGTGTTGACGGAGCCTATTATGCTCTTCTTCCAGGGCCTTGCGGTTGTGCTCGAAGGACACGACAACCTGTTGTAGGCTCAAGCTGGCTTTGTCGATGGTCAGCTCTAAGGGAATGGGCGCCGGACCGGATGGGGGCGCCGCTTCCCCCATCTCCACCAGAATGTCCATCATCGCCCGAGAGGGGCTCCCCCTCGAAGGTGGGGGCACCCGCGGGCTTGAGGCGCCTGGGGTGTCCTCCAGAAGCCCTGCAGCCCTGACAGCATGTAGAGGAAGGTTGGCTGGAATAGCGCCGATCTCCGCTAGACCCTCCAGCGCAGCCACAAACGCTCCCGGTTCAGCCTCCGACAGCAGAAAGGCAGGACGCACATCCGGAGCCTCCACGTCTTGCATCCCAGGCGCAGATGTGCTGGACGCCGCCGATCGAGGCACCGAAGCCTCAATTACCTCCGGCGCAGGAGCAGGTACTTCGACGACCATCGGGTCGGCCACCGCAACCTCTGCAGTAGATGGCGTGGGGGCCGGCTCTTCAACTACTTCCGGCCCGCCGACCGGAGCCTCTACCGCAACTGGTGTGAGGGTCGGCCTCTCAGTTACATCCGGTTGGGGCACCGGAATCTCCCCAGAAGACGGCGTGGGGGCCGATCCTTCGATGGCTCCCCGGACCAGGGGAATATCTTCCGCTGACGCCGGAACTGTGCCGGCACTCGGCACCTCCGCCGGGGCCTCGGAGGCTACCGGATCCGGCGCCAGAACCCGAGTTGTCCCCGCGTCAACAACCAGGGTCCTTGGCACTGGTTCAACCACATCTTTGGTTGGAGCCACCCTCGCGTCGCCCGGAGCCTCCACATTTTCCCGAGCAGGTGCAGGAGCTGGAGCTAAAGCGCCTGCCTGCTCAGCCTCCCACGCGTTCGTGGGTGTGGCAGTCATCTCTCCCTTCTTGAAAGCACTGCCCATCCAAGGTAGAAACATTCAAAGGGTGACTTTGACCCAAAAAGAAATAAAAGTAAGAGATCGGTTGTTTACCTTGGGAAGCCCCAAGTACCGTGGAAACAAAGCCGCTTCGGAGCGGGGCCGGAGCCGGAACCCGATGGACCCAATGTGGCCGGAGCCCCCGTTCTCCCAGGAGCATGGGCTAGAGCCTCCCTGACCAGAGTGTCCCTCGTTTGGGGGGGACCTCCGGAACTTGGTCCCGCACTTGGCGCCGAGGTGGGAGGTGGCCCCCTGGAGCTAGCGCTCGCCAGAGGTCCCTGAGCTAGTTGAGGTGGCCCTCCGGAGGTTCCGACATGGCTTCCGTCACCTCACACCAGCTTACTCTTCTGGCTGGAAGACTCCGCCAGAACCTCACCCTTGCCGGAGCTAGCAGCTTCACCCCCCCCCCCCCCCCGGCTTGGGGGAACTGGGGCTGACTCCCCAGAGGCCCCAGGAGCAGTGATCGCGGGGGGAGCCCGCCTCTCCACAACTCCAATATTGTCTAGTGTGGGCATTAACTTCTGGAGCTCCCGACAGAACTCGGGAACCATATTCAAAGGTGGGAAGGACTTGGGAAGCTTCAAGGAGTCAAGTGGGATGTTGGTTTTGCTCTGGAAATTCTTTAGCAGAGTCTTCAAATCTTCGTCCCTCATCTTGGAATCAGCACCACGCGGCGTGAATGTCCATGCAGACCTTTCCCTAAACTTCAATGGAGCCCATCTGTTCCTCAGGAAGTTCCCAAAGACCATCTGGGGGGTCACACCGCCGGACATGCAGCCTTCGATTTTTGCTATAACAGGCTTGTACGCCGCAGGCAGCTCTGGAAGCTCGTTCCAGAGGTCAGTGTCCACGTTAGGGAAGCCCTCTGGCAAGTCCATCTTCTCATGGTTCTCCACAGTGATGATCACCAAATCCTTCTTCCATTCATCCCATTTTCCAGAGGGAAAGGTTTCCAAGTACATCAAGGGGCACCTCTTCCGCTTCACGAAGTAGTACAGCCCGATCATCTCGTTCCCCTTCCCGGTGGTATGCAAGGTAAAGATACTCCGGAAGATCTCTAGGTTGGGCCGCACTCCCACCCACATCTCGCAAAAGTGGACGAAGGTAGCGACCAGAAGAACTGAGTGGGGGCCGAGGAAATGCAGTTGGATGCCATAGAACTCCAGCAGCGTCATCAGGAAGGACGAGAAGGGGGGAAGCAAGCTGACCATGGCGTATCCTTGGAAGTAAACCATGTCACCAGCGCTCTTCTTCTCAAAAGGAAGCTCGCCAAAGCGGATCTTGTTGTTGAAGGAGTCATGGGACCACCCCCTGTAAGCACGGACCTTCTTCAGCTCCTTCTCATTCTTGATCTTGCTTGCGGGGAGACCCAACTCCATTGCAACAAGATGGAGCAGGGGAAGGATGGCTATGTAAGGGCTAGGGCTCAAGGCTGAAGGATGCGAGACGGCAGTAAGGTCTTAAGCGCGAGTGCAAATGGAGGCGTGAAGGGCTTGTGACCTATGCTAGTCCCCTTCTTAAGTATACTTCCATGACGTTTGGATGGGAACCTCAGGCACCGCAATATTGGAGCTACCCGCGTTATGACTGGTGGGTCGGAGTCTGATTCGGCGGAAAGGTCGAGTAGCTGTCTCGAGGTAGCTGCTCTCGTAGGGGATAGTTCAAAACTTAAGGGCGATGACTTAATGGGGGTGCGGAACCAAAATGAAAGTCACATCGGAGACCGACACTAGTTGATGGCGCGATATCTGCACACAAAGATTTTATCCGTAGCATTGAAGGGAAGCCCTTAAAGTCGTAGCACGAAGATTCAAAATGGCCATGCCTCAGGTATAACCACTTAACCAAGGAAGTTCCTCCCCGAGATGAGCCCGAGGGCCACTGTCGGTACCTGGAGAACCGGTACCCCTGGATACAGGAAAGAAGGCACGCTAGGCCCCACCGCCCATGGGGGCAAGATCCGACATGGTCCCAGGGTGTCACGTGGCATGCGGTGTGGCCACGCCTCTCCACTGAGGGAAGGTCCGACGCTGCCACATGCCCTGCAGCTCTAGGTGTATCACCACCACGAGAGGGAGGTCCGGCACTGCCACGCATCTCGCAATTCTGGGTCCACCTCCCCACTGAGGAGAGGTTCGGTGCGTCTGCTAGATCGGCAGCCCCGGACCTGCCTCCCTGCGGGAAGAAGGTCCAGCACAGCCACGTGTCCGACAGCTCCGGACCCCACCTCCTGGCAGAGGGAAGGACAGGACTTGTCACGTGCTAGGCAACGCCGAGCCTAGTCCATCCTCCGATAGCGGCAATAAAGAAAGACGAGCCCAGTGCGCCTAAACGGGAACACACATTCCCTAGGTAAGCGGGAGCTCGCACTCGAAAGTCAAGGGTCTTGTACCCAGTCGTGCGGTAACAGGCTGGCGCCGAACTACTATGTACGGTGGACGAATGAGAGGTCGCGACAAGACGGACGAGACACGGCTAACCATGATGAGGGGCTATGTGTAGCCCTGCAGCAAGGCATGGCCAGGCGGCACATTGAAGCCATTGTCAGGGGATAGCATTTACTCCCAAGTCTTAGGATGGGTTTGGTACTCCCAGGGCCACTTGTCGGGCCCCGGGCCCCACTTGTAAGCTGCTTGGCCTTGGACTATAAAAGGACTGAGCGGCAACCGACTTAGACAAGTTGTCTCAGGCCAGACACACGTTTGAGCAATACAACACACAAACCATCGTGGAGTAGGGTATTACGCCCAGGCGGCCTGAACCACGTAAATCCCCCGCGTTCATCATTCACTACGCTCGATCTTGCTAGGACTAGCCCCCGAAAATAGATCGAACCCCCGCGGGCTTCTCCCGAGCCAGTCCGGGGGAGGTGTCAGTTTAGACACCTCAACAATCATTATCTGAAAAATTTAGACGAGATCTTACAAAGATGCCAAGAGAATGATATGGTTATCAATTGGGAAAAGTGCCATTCTGTGGTCCGTGTGGGCATTATTCTTGGACAATTAGTGCCCATAAGGAGGATTTGGACGGAGAAAGCAAAAAATTAAAGTTATTGAACAACTTCCACCTCCTACCAACATTATGAGAATTTGCAGCTTCTTAGATCATACGAGGTCCTATCGATGATATATATAAGGACTTCTGCAAAATCACCAAACCCCTCACTAGCCTATTAGCCAAGGATGTATTCTTTGATTTCCATGATGAGTTCTACATAACCTTAGATACTCTCAAAAGGCACTCGTCTCAGCTCCAACCATTCAACCCCTAGATTGTATGCTGCTATTCAAAATCATGTGTGATGCTAGGACTATTTATTGGTGCGGTCTTAGGCAAACCAAAGATAAAAAGTGTCATGCCATAGCCTATGCTAGTAAAACTCTTACAGGAGCCCAACTCAATTATACCACAACGGAAATGGATCTCCTGGCAGTAGTTTTGCTATCAAAAAAGTTTAAATCCTACTTAGTTAGAGCAAAAGTCATAGTCTATAAATACCATGCTTCCTTGAAACTTTTGCTCACAAAAAATGATGCTAAACCTAGGCTCATCCAATGCATTCTCCTGCTCCAAGAAATTGACTTGGAGATTAAGGATAAGAAAGGAGTGGAGAACTTTGTTACTGATCATCTCTCACATATGGAAGTCATACAAACCATGGACATACCCATAAATGACTTCCTACATACCTCTACAGAGTGTGCGCCAACGGTCTACTTAGACGATGTGTCCCCACAATCGAATGCACCAAAATCCTTCAAAAATGTCATGTTGGCCCCTATGGAGGCTATTACGGTGTTTATCATGCCCGGATCTAGCAAAGTGGATTCTTTTTCCTTCAATGTATGAAGACACAATAATTCATTCGTCGATGTTGGAAATGCCAAAAGCATGGAGGAATCTCTGCTCGTAATGCAATGTCCCTCACATATAATCTCCAAGTAGAATTAACTGATGTGTGGGGGATTGACTTCTTGAGATCATTTCCAAGGTCCTATGATTGCGAGTACATTCTGGGGGTCGTCGATTATGTATCAAAACGGGTAGAAGCAATTCCTTGCAAAAATATTGATTCTAAGCAAGCCGAGAAAATATTTCATGAGAACATTTTTCCGCGATTTGGAACCCCCCCCCCCAAGGTTATAAGTGATGACGGGTCTCAATTCATACTTTCGAAACCTTTTGAGGGAGCTTGGAGTCCAGCATAACATTGCTACTCCATACAACCTCAAACAAGCGGCCAAGCAGAAACATCTAACAAGCAAATCAAGAATATTCTTCAAAAGAATGTCTTGGAAATGGGTACTGATTGGAAGCATAAACTACCTAATGCATTGTGGGCATATCGAATAGCTTACAAGTCACCCATTGGCGTGTCTCCTTTCCAACTTGTCTTTGGTAAAACTTGCCATCTCCTTGTATAATTAGAACATAGATTGTACCAGGCCATGTCGAACATGAACCTTATTGAGACTGAAAAACACCGAACGGGTCAAATTTGCGAACTTGAGGAACGAAGGGATAAGGCCTATCATAGTGCGAGGATTCATAAAGAGAGGACTAAGAAATGGCACGATGAAAAGATTACGCATAAGGAGTTCAAACATGGGGACAGTGTATTGCTTTTCAATTCAAGGGTTAAACTTTTTGGACATGGGAAATTAGAAGGTAAGTGGGAAGGACCCTTCACTGTGTTAGAGACCTCATCTCATGGAGCTATCACACTCCAAGACAATGGGAGGCATCTATTTAAAGTCAATGGGCACCGTCTCAAAATCTTCTTAGCTTATAATGAAAATTTGGATAAATAAATCGACATGATCAATTTAATTGATTTTCAAGCCGTTTCCACAAATTCCGCCTGAATTCTTGAAGTCCAAATAATTCGGCCCGCCATAGAAACCTTCCCACGGTCCACAAGACCTACCAACGCGAACAAGACCCAGATGGCGAGAGGGTCGGTCGAACCCTAGGTTTGGTTGCACCCCATGGAGCACCGTCCGTGTTTTGCTTTCTCTAGCATAATCTCCTGGCCTATACCAACCAATCCCCCGGTGCTTCCGCGTCAAATATCGTTTTGGTAATGATGAGGCTCAAACAACAGAGAAGTGCATCGTACCATCTAAAAAAACTTTCCCTCTCTTCTTCCACCTTGCCAAACCCCATCTACGACTGTCATGGCTGACAAAGGCATTTTCCCTCATGCCTTCTCAAGCTTCACCTTCAACCTAAGTGGTGAGCTTGTCCCAGCCAATGAGAAGAAGACGCTTGCCATTGAGGAGGTCATGACCTTTGACATCAAACCATTAACAATGATTCCTCCTCAAGGTACGCTGAGAGAGCGCAGTGCCACACCATGTGGTGTTGCTCGCCCTCCATCTCTAAGGAGGGCGCCTATGAAGATGCAATCACTCGCACGGAGACCTACTGCGAGCGCACTAGAACCCATCAAGATGTGTCTTTTCCATGAAAAAAGACGACGTCATTCCCACCTTGATGCCGAAGTACACAGGGACATTGAAAAAAAAAGCTCGATGATGCGGTTAGCCACCACTATTCGTTGCCTACAAGAACCTCACCGGACAACACCCAAGACCGCTTCATAATATGCGAGGTTAAAACCCCTACAGACTACGCTAAGGGGTTGTTCAAGCATGTGGACAAGGCAGCCGCGGACAAATCTACAAGCTCGTCTCCAACAAAAGAGAATGTGAAACGCCACATCTTGCTGCTGCCCATCACAAGGCATGTTGGCCAATACCAAAATAGCAATGAACGCCCTTCCAAGGAACCAGCTATGGCAGAGTTAGCTAAACAAACTAGAGAACTTCGCTTGATGAATAAGAAAAACTCGTCTCATGGTGGAAGGGAGAATCAAAAGGGCTTAACTTAAGGATGATTTAGATGCCCTTAGTCAGGAAATCAAGTCCGTTCGTCACGGCATAAGTTCCAAGCTTAGGCGCTTATGTGAGGAGGTGGGAATGCCCAAAGTCTATAATGCACCATGAATAGGCACCCCCCCCCCCCACTTCACCCTAGGGCACTTGTAACATTATTTAGTTTATATTTCCAATTCGATTTTTCATTCAATAATGTAAGCACCCCCATTTTGAATTGAATAAATTGGCCTTACCGGTTCAGCTAACACCGGTAAGTTCCCTTTGCTCTATCAATATATTTATGTTCAATAAAGAGTCCAGGAAACAAGCATGGAGGAGAGGTTTTCCGCAACTTCCTAACGTAGAACTTTAATGATTCACACAAAAATACGTCACAAATAGATGCATGAGCTGACATAACGAAATAGAGGGCAGGTGGAGCACCCTCTGGTTCGGCTGAACCCCTGGTTCGACCGAACTGGAGAGGGGCCCCTCAACCTCATCTCGATCCACGTGCACGGTTTGACCCTTCTACCCCTATTTTACATAAATTTCTGAATATTAAGTTGAACTCTTGCGCATTCACTTGAAATATGTAAATCAACTCAATGGAAACTAAAATTTTGCAATTCTCGATGTATCATATTTTGCTAAAAGATTGAATTTAAATACACCTCATATCAATTTCATTACCATGCTCTTGAACCACTTCTTAATTAGGAAAAACATGCCATCTAAGTATTTGATTGTTGTGATATGTTAAATTAGTGAAACTCGGAATCTTTCCAAGCTTGAATTAAATTTTGGTAAATTTTGAAGTCATGGGATATGCCCCTTTGCATCCTCAAAAGATACAAATTACCACCACGACCATATGATGAAATTTATTGAAAATGACATGGATATGCCCCTTTGCATTTTCATTGAACTTTGTCAAATTGTTGTGACCCTATTGAGTGACTAGCATGAATCTTTGACTTGAGAAAATTCTTATGCACACCACCATTGCTAAATTTTCACATTGAAATTTCGCATCCATCAGCCAGAAAGATATACTCCATGTTTTCATTGCAAAATTACTTCGTCAGATTTTTTTAAAAAGAAGGATGTTGGCTACAAGAAAAAGAAAACATGCTCTCAACAAATGAGCATGAGAGAAAAAAAGAGAAAAAAAATAAGTTGCCATGCTTCATCCTTATACAAAGAGAGTATACATGTAGGAGTCATCTTCATTTCTTTCACCTTATGTGCACAAGAAAATTCTATTGACAATATTTTCATTGTTTAGTCCATAGGATCCGATTTTTGACTCACTATATGGACTACAAGTGAGTCTCTTTTTCCCTACCAAGCTCCACACAAAAGTCATATCTAGTTGTAAGAATAGAATTGGCAAGCATGCCAAGGTGAGGATTAAAATGCATTGATAGATGAGGGAAACCTTTTAAGGCGTATGGCAATATTTTTTGACTTTCAAAAAATATAGCAATTTCAAAGTTATTGAAAGTAGCCTAGAGGGTGGCGAATAGGCAATAATCAAAAATCTAGACATAATTAAAAATTGTCCTGTCAATACAAGTCGGACTTGTGTGACTGAAGTCGAACAAGTCTGACACGGCTCGGATAAGTCCGACTGAACCTACAGGAAAGTACTAAAAATGAAGTTTTTATGCAATCTAGTAAATGGAAATACGTCCTAGCAGTTCTAGTAGTTGATACAAACAAGATTAAGTGCTAGAAATGAAGTAAACCTAGATGATCACTAGAAAGTAAGAACTTTGCGGAAATATAAAGGAGACAATGGACAAGAGATTTTTCTCTCGAGGTTCGGCTTCACGAAGAAACATACGTCCCCGTTGAGGAGTCTATTGACGGCTCCTACACACTACTAACAATTCATCTCTAGCAGTGGTGCCAAAAATGTTTTGTTAATAGATTTTAGATTATACATGTAAATCCGCAATCACGCGGAAACTATTGATGTAGCACTTCCCCTCTAAGAGTATTCCCAAAGGGTGTCATTTATATTCTCTCGAAGGAAGGCTAGATGGAAGTAAAATAATCATCAAGTGGAGAGGATAGGTTGGTCTAGGCAAGGCTCTAGCAAGGATGTATAAAGGGTAATTGAGGCAGTGTGACACACACAAGAGCATTCTATCCTAAGGGGATAATTAGGGTAAAGAAGGACTAGGCTAAGAACTAGGTAGAGAGACTCATACAATGCTTCTAATGTACATATAATAAGCCTAAGTTAGTTACTAATGATCATGTCAATTATGAATTCTCATGCTAAGTGGATTAACACATCGGGCACGGGTTTACCCCTAGCAATACTAGGATGACTCCCGCCAAGAGCATATGGCAGCCGAACATGGAGGATTACAAAGGATAGATAGGGCTGTCACCACCTACTGCCTACCTTTTCAATCCATGGGCATACGAGACATTCAATGCTACTTTCTATCCTAGCACCATGCTAGCATATTAAGTAATTACCTTAAGAGCCTAGGCACAAGTCATCCTAAGGCAATGAACTAAATCATCGTTGAACCAATGTTAATTCATAGCATAAGTGATTCATGTTAACATAATCATGTCATAGCTAATTAGACTATAGTGGGGGTTTATAGTCTTTACGATGATATAAAGATAATGGTATAGCATAATCATAAATACTACTCCTACCACATACATGGAATCCACAATCAAACAAGAAACGCTTCATCCAAGTATATGAACAATGGAAAACTAAAGATAACATCTTTATTAAGAATAAAGTAACAAATACAAATAGGAATATGGGAGACATATTTTCCCGATTGGAAATTGGGAAGAGACTCCTTCTACTCCTCTCCTACTTGGACTATGGACTAGAGACTCTCCTCTCTACAACATACTCCTCTAAACCTATGGAGAGTAGTGGATACAATAGATGAATACTCAAGTGGTGTGTGTTGAAGAGAGGGGTGAGGGATCCTATTTATAGCTTGGAGAAGGGTCGGTTCCTGCCACCAAAAGCGCACGAATCAGTCACCCATGACCTCTTCAAGCCGGGAGGAGCCAACACATGGCGTTTGACCGTGAAAGGCGCCAGGACCTAGTCCGCCGACTAGGGGGGGCAGCCGACCTCGTATTGGCCCCTTTTGCGGTGTGCTTCATCCAGGTCTCTACCAGGTGGGTCCCATTGACTGATATTGGTGCTACACCGTTGGATGGCCTCAGATACTTCTCTTTGTGGGCCATTTGATCCATGTGGTGCCACGTGGCATTGCCTGATTGGCTGGAATGATATTTTATAGGATACATCCCCTTGTCTCACTTCAATTCTGCATAGAATCTCTACATGCAGTACTTTCTCCAAGGACATGTGGAAATAGATTAAATAGAAAGGTGATGTGTGCAAGAAATAATATTTCCTTCACATAATTGAGTTATATTGATGAGTGAAATTGGTATATAACAGTCGTCAACAAACCCCCAAACTTATCCTTTGCTCGTCTCGAGCAAAGTCAAGACTTTAGGTTGATGATCAGGGGTTGCTACTATGTTCTACTTTTCAAAAGTACTATGTGCACAACAAAATACTCTACCTAGTATTGCCAAAATTGGCATGGTACTTCACCCATCTTAAGTCATTATGGGGTCCTATTCATGGGTGGTTGAAAGATAGAACAGAAAATGGAGCACACATACCCTAGAAGTCAAGTTCCACTCAAATTCTGGAGAATTCAATTTAGATTTTAAGTATCTCAATTTGATTCTCTCAGGTCTCTCATTTGTGTATAGTGGAAATATATCCTCACCAAGGCATTTTGCCTAAATTCTTCCTACTTCTACATAAGCTTGTATGTGGAGCTTGGTAGGGAATATAGTAGGCATATTTGCAACACATAATATTGCTAAGTCAAAAGAGTAAGTCTTAGGAGAAATAAATTCAAAACAATTTGATTCAAGACTTGTGCATGTGTGACGGAATGGAGTGGATGTGGATCTTGAGATGACTCCTTTTTGAGTGGACTCTCTTATTTTGAAGGGATGAAACATGACTACTTTTTATCATGCTTATGATGTGAGCATGCATTTTATTTTTCATTTTCTTTCTTCTTGTAGCCATGTCTTCTACTCCCTTTTTATGCAAGAAATTCTGGAGAGAGTACTAAGCATGAATGATATGGAGTTTCTCTTTTTATTGTGGAATGGTAATATGATGAGAATTTTCTTACTTCTAGTGTAGAAGTATAGCATGTGCAAGTGAAGTCTTGAATTCTAAAAGTAATGAATAAAATCTCACATAGGTCTATACTAATTTGACAAAGCTCAATGTGAAGACAAATAGCATATGCATAAGGTCTATCAATGTAATGTATCATATGGCTTTGGTAGGTATTTCCAATCAAATGAGAGTAACTTAAATCTTTTTAGATTTTCTCCGGAAATCTAAGTTTCACTTTCAAACTAGGAATAGCATCCCTACACTATATCATATCTCACAACTTAGAACGGATTAAGCTTTTGCTACCCACAATTTCCAAATCAAGGCAAAAGCAATTTTAGCCAATGAGAGCAATATGTTGGAGAGTAGTAAGTTGTAAACTAGGGACTTAGGAAAAATAAAACAGAGCAACTATTCATCATTTCATCTATGTGAATTCCAAACCATTCTTACGGCACATCATTTATTTTATTAAAAAACAAATATATCCTAAAATTTATTATATATATATATATATATATATTTTTATGCAAGGTGAATGATGGTCTAATGGAAAATAAATATGCAAAGGGTTTGATACAATTTACCTCACGTGGGGGTCCTCCCCCAATCTTGTTCTTCACTCACCTCTGTGTCGAGGGTTGAACCCTTGATGATGGAAGTATGCTGCGAGATCTGCTTGTTATTGTAGCGTGGAGTTGAGGTTGATGAATTGAGCGTCTATGTGTTGTTGCCAGTCTTGGGTACATTGCTCATGCCCTTGGAGAGTGTTTTAGATTTCACCTATTCTCACTTCAAGCTCATCCATACGTCTAGTGAGATCCGTCAATCCTTGGCTATAGTCATGATGACTTCTAGCCGAAGAGGAACGACATCTTCTCATGGACGATGGAGGCAAGCTGCTAGAGCTTGAAGTGGATAGGGGTGGCTCCCATGCCACACCTGGCCATCCATGCCAAGACGGACCGTCGGTCTCATACGATGGAGGTTGAGTCCATTTGGGTGCATCACCTGTTGGGTTCTCTTCCTCTTTGTACTCACGAACCATGGAGGTTGTCAGAGGCATAGCCGCTCTCCTTGTACGGCTTCTAGTTACCCTGCCAGAGACATTACTTCTTCCAGCTTCCTCGATGGGAAGAAGGTCAATGGTTAGCCTCCGGTATTTGTACAAATGATAATCCGGGTTAGGTAACCAAATTTCATTAACAACGCCGGGATAATAAAATATCAAAGAGCCAACATGATCATGCTTAAGGGTATGTCCTTGCACTAAATAGTCTTCATCAATTAATTCTCTTTTATTTTCAATATACTCAAATGAATAATATTCTAGTGCTCCTACCCTAGTAGCAATACGGGTAATCAATGAAGTACATTCAATTGGCCCTACCCTTGGAATGTAATCTAACCATTGTGTCATCATGGCAATAACTGGAGCAACTTTTATCTTTTTAATCATGGCAAATAAAATTTTCAGATCATCATCACATATTACCCTTATGTCTCCTCTAGGCAACATAGTCATAGCCACCCATCTATGCATGAAGCGTAAAGTAAGGTTGTGCAAGTGGCTATTCCTAGGTGCACTACATCTGACCTCACCAGTTAAATATTGCCAAAAACTTTGTTTGTTAAACTTAGGCAAAGTGTCTAAATCTAGCAAACAACATTTATGGAAGCCTAGGATTTCACTTAATTCTTTTCATTGCATAGTGTATTCTTTTTGAAATAATCGAAACGTAATACCATTAAATCTTATTTTGAGTGTGCAAAGGAATTGTATGGAGAGAAGGCGTGAACATTTCTCCTCTATGTGAGCAAAGTTTTTCCATCCTAATGCACGCCAAATGGAAAAGAATTCAGAATCCATACCTATTTTGGAGATCAAATCAAGATCATAAGCTTTCGTATGAGAAAACTCACGATTTTGGAGCAGCTTGTGTGCTTGAGCTTCAACTTCACTTTGGATGTCTAGGTCGTCGTCGTGAAGAAGTTGGTGCGGGTTGCTCCTCTCACCCATGGGAGTGTCTTCTCCTACACTCCTCCTCCATGAACTTGGTGTAGCAACGAAAGAGGGGCATGCACTACTCTCCACCATGGCTTGAGCTTGTAGCCTCCTTCCTCTTTCCAAACAACCTCTTCATTCCTTTCATGGCCACAACAAACAAGAACACAACAAGGCAAAAAATCGAAAGAGGTGATGTTAGTGAAAGCAAAACCCCGACGAATTTTCCCTTTAAGAACTTGAGAACAAATTGCAAATGCAAACAAAAGCAAATCTTTTTGAGTTGGGAATTTGAGCAAGAGTGCTTCAATAAAGAGCAAGAAAACAATGTGAGCAAGAGTGACTTTATTGAGGTATCAAATGAGGTGAAGTGTGAGGAGAAGAGCTCCTCACGACCACCATTTATAGTGTGCAATCCCCAACGGTCACTAGGGAACCAAATGTAGTCGTTGGAGGAGAGAGAGCCAAAATGGCCGTATAATATTTCTTCCAATTATCTACAGCACTTCGGTTCGCATAGAACTATTGTTTCGCTCTCCCAAGAAAAGAGAACGGAAATAGCCTAAGACTGACAACATCAGGAGATACGTCCTTGATCTTAAATGTGCTGCAGATCTCAAGGAACTGTTGCAGGTGAGCACTCCTCGTTAGCCTTCCCACAAAATGGTTGGCTTACAACATAGTGATAAGGCCAGTCTTGATTTCAAAGTTTACGTCTCCCGTGTTAATAGTGGGCCCAGCAGGCACATTGTTAGCGGAGGGAGCTGAAAACTCACGAAGGGTCTTCTGGGCTATTGGTGTTTCGTTTGTTGGTGCAGTTGTGCTGGCTTGCTTTGTCGCTCGAAGCTGCTGAGGAGTAACGACGTGAGGTTGATCTCTCAGAAGGGATTCGGGATCTTCAACAAAGTTTTTCGGCAAGCGGAAACCAGACATACACTATCCTGTTTTCACATAAAATGCAAACACAAAGAAGGGTCATCCTACTAAAACCTACCAGGGTCCTATCCTATTCACTCAATCATGTAATACTTCGGTTGCCTTCCCCGGCAACGGCGCTAGAAATGCTTGTTCATTTCCTACGCACTACTAACAATCCATCTCTAGCAGTGGTGCCAAAAAATGTTTTGTTAATAGATTTTAGATTATACATGTAAATCTGCAAGCGCACAGAAACTATCGATGTAGCATTTCTCCTCTAAGAATATTCTAGCAAGGATGGATAAAGGGTAATTGAGGTAGTGTGACACACACAAGAGCATTCTATCCTAAGGGGATAATTGCGGTGAAGAAGGACTAGGCTAAGAACTAGGTAGAGAGACTCATACAATGCTTCTAATGTACATATACATAGCCTAAGTTAGTTACTAATGATCATGTCAATTATGAATTCTCATGCTAAGTGGATTAACACATCGGGCACGGGGTTACCCCTAGCAATACTAGGATGACTCCCGCCAACAGCCTGTGGCATAGCCGAACATGGAGGATTACAAAGGATAGATAGGGTTGTCACCACCTACTGTCTACCTCTTGAATCCGTGGGCATACGAGACATTCAACGCTACTTTCTATCCTAGCACCATGCTAGCATATTAAGTAATTACCTTAAGAGCCTAGGCACAAGCCATCCTAAGGCAATGAACTAAATCATCGTTGAACCAATGTTAATTCATAGCATTGTGATTCTTTGTTAATATAATCATGTCATAGCTAATTAGACTATAGTGGAGGTTTATAGTGTTTATGATGATATAAAGATAATGGTATAACATAATCATAAATACTACTCCTAACACATACATGGAATCCACAATCAAATAAGAAACACTTCATCCAAGTATATGAATAATGGAAAACTAAATATAACATCTATATTAAGAATAAAGTCACAAATACAAATAGGAATATGGAAGACATACCTTTCCTGATTTGAAATTGGGAAGAGACTCCTTCTACTCCTCTCCTACTTGGACTATGGACTGGAGACTCTCATCTCTACAGCCTATACTCCTCTAAACCTATGGAGAGTAGTGGATACAATGGATGAATACTCAAGTGGTGTGTGTTGAAGTGAGGGGTGAGGGGTCCTATTTATAGCTTGGAGAAGGGTCGGTTCCTACCACCAAAAGCGTGCGAATCAGTCACCCATGACCTCTTCATGCCGGGAGGAGCCAACATGTGGCGTTTGACCGCAAAAGGCGCCAGGACCTAGTCCGCTGACTAGGGGGCTAGCCGACCTGGTCTTGGCCCCTTTTGCGGTGTGCTTCCTCCAGGTCTCTGCCAAGTGGGTCTCTTTGACTGATATTGGTGCTACACCGTTGGATGTCCTCGGATACTTCTCTTTGTTGGCATTTCATCCATGTGGTGCCACGTGACGTTGCCTGATTGGCTAGAATGATATTTTATAGGATCCATCCCCTTATCTCACTTCAATTCTGCATAGAATCCCTGCATGCACTACTTTCTCCAAGGACAAGTAGAAATAGATTAAATAGAAAGGTGATGTGTGCAAGAAATAATATTTCCTTCACGTAATTGAGTTATATTGACGGGTGAAATTGGTATATAACAGCCGTCAACAAAGTCCACGAAGGACTGGGCCTAACAACCCTAACCTCGCCAAGACGCCTCAAAGGTCAAGTCTTGGATGCTCCACTATCACAAGAGATTACAAAACTTCCCAGAATCAAGAAATCACATGATAAATCACCGGGGCGACGCCTAACCGTAGGGGAAAACCCCAAGAGTAACAAACACGCAATCATGAAGATACTCAGCAAATTAAATGTTGCTCAACCCCCTATGGACTTCTCTTTGCAAGCCTCACAATCACTCCTTCACTCTTCACCAAAAACTTTGGATTTGGGCTCAAGAGGGTGGAGAACAAGGAAGGAGGCTTTCTTGAGGGCTTGAGGCGGCTCTAAGAGTTTCTGTAGGGTTAGGATTAGATTGGGGACGAAATACCAAGCTATTTATACTCCTAAAGCGTTTTAGTCATTAGGTGATAGCCCACGTCGGACAAGTATGATATAATCTCGGACATGTTCGACCTGTTGACATCAGAGATGGTACGACTCACCATTTTGATTTGAATCTGCGTGCAAAAGCCGCATCAGACAAGTCCGACTAATCTCGCACATGTCTTACCTGCAAGGAGAGACATTTTCAACTAATCTGAGGCACTAAGTGAGAAAAGTCTACCTCAAAAATGTCCGAGGTCATGTCTAAAATCGAACATAGAGTTTTCAAACTAGTTTGAACCCCATCTCGGACAATTCCGAGTTTCAGACACTTAGAAAATTTCTAAGTCAAGAACCTCGGACATGTTCGATCCGCTTCAGACATGTCTAAATACCAACATAGAGATTACAGGCATGTCCAGCATATAGATTCGAACATGTCTGAATTCCACTAGAGAGGTTTCAGACTTATCCGTCCCAAGGCGTCGGACAAGTCTGGCCCTGACACTTAGGGTTTTCCTAAAACCTACCCAAGAGGTTGAGCTCCCATTTGACTCACTAAGTTTCTATGCGTCGTGTCCCTCTTAATAGTATGGATTTTCCTATGACTCAAGGAGAAATAGAAAGCCTATTTCTACTCCACTTTTCACGCCTTTTCTCCTTTTTCGTGAATTTCATTCCGTACTAAGTTTCCTGCACGAACTCAACCAAACTCATTGGCTCTTTAATTGTTTGTCATTAATCAACCAAAACCCGCAAGGGACCTAGATGCACTTTCAATCTCCCCCTTTTCGGTGATTGATGACAACCAATTAAAGCTTCCAACAATTAAATAAAAATTTTGATTTTGAGTATCAAGAGTCTATGAGCTTTCGATTAAGACTGGTTTAAATGAGCTCATATACTCTTAATACTCATGGGGTGCCTACATGCATTTTGTGTGAATGACATTGTGATGCATTATATGAAAGCAAGTGAATAAACATCGATGACGTGAATCAAACTAAAGCATGTGAATTAAACTAAAGCATTCATAACATGAATCTAGCACAAGCCTCATAAGTAGAATGACAAGCTAAAAATGTTCACACACACACCCCAAAATAAATAAGTACATGTCCATGTCCATAGCTAAGATACTTCTCCCCCTTTGGCATCAAGGCACCAAAAAAGGAGAAAAGCTAATAGAGCCCTAGTATTTACTCGTTGTCGCTCTCTTTGGAATTGCCACTCTCTTGTTCCTCTTCATACTCGCTTTCTTCGTCATCTTCATCATCACCAGAACGAGCAGCTGCGAGAGCACTAGAAGTAGCACCTGTCCCTGAGAAGAAGGCAAGCTCTGATGCAAACAACTCAGGAAATTATGCAGGCTCTTCATCCTCATTGTCATCTGCCACTGGGGGCAGCTCGAGCTGCTCTCTAATAGATGTGAGGTCTCTCTTAGTCCGTTTTGCTAACCTTTGAACTGATATCTGAGTGGAGCGGCACACGGAGAACATAGCTTTAAGAATCTTTAATAGTCCCGAAGAACAAGAAGACTGTTGTGGCACAGGAGGAGGAGGCTAAGTTGAGCACCTCCTGGGCGAGCTAGGTTGAGACAGTGCCGAAGGGGCTCTCACAGGATGATGAAGCTTTGAAGGCTTTTGAGGTACTAGAGGCCTATGCACCACATCCTTCACAAATTTTCGGCCAGAAACTGTCTTGATAAGCTTCATGATGTATGGGGCATAGCAACAAGACCTGGAGGGAATCTCAGAAGCGATGTAAATCTCCTTATATATGTAGTCAAATGCATTGAACTTCTGTTGGCTGGCAAGGAGCTTGATGACATTGCGGTTGTTGTGATTAATATGGTTGGCATCTCCGTCTTTAGGTGCTATCGTCTTTCGGATGAGGCGATTAAGCACTGCATGGAAAGGTTGTAGACGATGGATGTGAGGAGGCTGAGCAGGGTACCCCTCTGAGTAGAAGTCCAGCATCTCCTCAGTAGTCACAAGAGGCTCCTCGTGGATCTTAAATGGATGCCTCAAACAGTGCACCATACCCAAGATGGTTGCAAAATCTTCATAGCTGACAGAGTATTTTTCATCATTGGTCATCCAGGTGAAACCTAACTTGTCTGTCCAATAGAATATGGTGGCATAGAACTGAAGAATGACTTCAACATTCCATGGGTATTGCAGCCCCATGATGTCCTTTACTCCATGATACTCACAAGCATCCTTGACCTCAGAAAATAAGATAGCTCTCTTCTGTTGTACTGCCTGCCAGTCAATCCATTGGATATCAGTCACCGGATTTGTCTTTGTCGTGAGCACAGACCGATATAATCCATGTGAAAGTAGCTCCAGAAGTGAGGGTCTCTCCTAACCCTAGGCATATCATAGCACTTCACATCTCTCTAATTTTTAGTATCCAGAAGGTTCCTTCTGTAGTTGATCCTATCTGTCGGATGACGAGGATCGTCTACCAGTGAGTGTACTACCAAGTGTCCAATCTGAACATCCTCTTGAGCAACTTGAGCACCACCACTAGAGCCTCCTGAGACAACAATGGCCCCTTGAGCGGAGTTGGTATGACGAACAGTCAGCTTGACTCTCTTCGGGGCCTCAGTTGATGCTTCACTGTCGGCGGCTTGCTTGCCTCTCTTTGCACCTTTATTTTCACGAGTCATGGCTAGAGAGAGACATAAAGGATAGGTAAGAGACGAAGCAAGAGAGATAGAACCATTGACTGATAGTTTGTATAGAAGTTAAGAGGTTAAATGCTATACAGGATCGGACTTGTCTGACTTATGAGTCACACTTCTCCGACACACTGCATCGGACTTGTCTGATACAGATGTCGCACATATCCGATGTGTACAGTTTTAACCCTAACTTCTATCTAAACTACACAAATCAATTTATCTACCAACAAGATTCTACCACAAGTTATTAATCATGCTAGTGAGCAATTTCATTAACAGGAAAACACCAACTTGTCGCAAGATCCGACAGAATAAAGGAAAGAATGGAGGAAATACCTTAAGAAGAGGGAAGAGTGGAGAAGATCGAATGGGTTATTGATCCTCAAGTCTTGGAAGAGATCAACCTCACACACTCGTTGCAAGAGACTCAAAATCAATGAAGATTTTTAGAAGGAGGAAGATGAACACAATTGAGAGAGTTGAAGTGAGGGGAGAGAGAGGGAAGAGGAGTCGTCGGCCTCTTTTGGGGGCGTCGTACATTCCACATCGGACTTGTTTGACTTATGAGTCAGACTTCTCCGACTCCCCCTGATTAGTTGCAGTGTGCAACTAGAATTTTGAGGATAGGTCAAATAATTTGGATATTATGGACAAGTTTTCACAAAAGATCTTTGCAAATATGGTCAGTAAGCAATCAACAACCAAACTATGATCATAGTTCACAAATATCCAAAAATTTCAAATAGTTTTGTAGAAAATCAGGGGGGGAGAATTTTTCGCAAGCATGCATGAATTTTGAAGGAAATACAAGTAACAATCAGATGTGCAAGACTCAAGCAACATTTATATAATCTAAGATATTGGGCTCACTCCTAAGTTCACAAAATCTTTTCTCATCTAAAGGCTTGGTGAAGATATCGGCCAATTGTTTTTCGGTCCTCACACGGGAAATCACTATCTCTCCTTTGATGGAGTGATCTCTCAAGAAGTGGTGACGAATATCCATGTGCTTGGTTCTTAAATGCCCAACTGGATTATGAGCTATTTTGATGGCACTCTCATTGTCACATAGGAGAGGGATATGGTACAAGTTTATGCCATAGTCCCTAAGAGTTTGCCGCATCCAAATAAGTTGTGCACAACAACTTTCAGCTGCGACATACTCCGCTTCGGCTGTGGAGAGAGCAATGGAATTTTGTTTCTTTGAGGACCAAGACACTAGGGACCTACCCAAGAATTGGCAAGTCACGGAGGTACTCTTTCTATCGACTTTCCACCCCACATAATCTGCATCAGAATATACAATGATATTAAACTTGGAGCCATTGGGGTACCAAAGTCTTAGACTTGGTGTGTGAACCAAATATCTAAGAATTCTCTTTACGATGGTCAAATGACACACCTTGGAAGCAGCTTAGAATCGAGCACACATACAAACACTTAGCATTATATCGAGCCTAGATGCACATAAGTAAAGCAATGAACCTATCATGGAGCGATATACATTTTGGTCCGCACTTGGACCATCTTCATTAAGGTCGAGGTGCCCATTGGTTCTCACTGGAGTCTTATGGGTTTGGCTTTGTCCATGTCAAACTTCTTGAGTATGTCTTGTGTGTACTCCGTTTGACTAATGAATGTGCCTTCCTTGAGTTGCTTCACTTGAAATCCTAGGGAGAACTTCAACTCCCCCATCATGGACATCTCAAACCTTTCAGTCATAATATTAGAAAACTTATTACAAAAAGTTTTGTTAGTAGAACCAAATATAATGTCATGGACATATATTTGGCAAACAAACAAATAATCATTGAAGTGCTTAGTGAATAGAGTATACTCAGTCTTCCAAAATTTGAAACCATTTTGAGTTAGAATGTCTCTAAGGCACTCATATCAAGCTCTAGGAGCTTATTTGAGGTCATAGAGAGCCTTACGCAATTTGTGGACATGGTTGGGAAAGTCTTGATCTTCAAAGCCCGAGGGTTGCTCCATATACACCTCTTCTTTGATTGAACCATTGAGAAATGCACTCTTCGACTTGTGAGTACCCCTTGGACACAAGTCATGCTTTGTTCCTTGTCACCACCTCGTGCTCATCTTGTTTGTTGCGGAACACCCACTTGGTGCCACAACATTTGCATTTGGCCTCTTCACGAGCTCCCATACTTGATTTCTTTCGAAATTGTTGAGCTCTTCTTGCATCGTCATCACCCAATATGGATCTCGTAGTGCTTCTTCAACCTTGTGAGGTTCCAAGGAAGAAACAAAAGAGTAATGTTCACAAAAAATTGCAACACGAGATCGAGTAGTTACCCCCTTGAATATGTCTCCAAGGATGTTGTCAACGGGATGGTCCTGTTGAATGCTTTGATGTACTCTTGGGTGTGGTGCTTGAGTTTTTGGAACTTCATCATCTTCTTCCTCACTTTCTTCGTCTCCCTCTTGATCGATGCCTTCATTTTTCATCTTGTTGAAGCGCATTTTGAGAGTCTTGAGCTTGATCTTTTGAGGAAGAGGTTTCTTGATGTGTGGGATGGTCACTTGGGTCTTGACGTTGTTCTTGTGGTCGAATGTATCCAAGTGTCATCCTTCCTATCACCACTTGTGGAGCTTCTTATTGATCTAGCACATGACGATCAACTTGCTCCACTTGGGAGCCATTAGTCTCATCAAACATTACATCACGTGCTACTTCAACAATTCTGGAGGATTTGTCAAAGACACGATAGGCGTAAGTGTTTGAGTCATAACCAAGCAAGAAACCCTCATCGGACTTTGAAGCGAACTTCGAAGTCGTAGGCTTCTTGTTGAGAATATAGCATTTGCTCCCAAAAACACGAAAATAGGAAATATTTGGTTTGTTACCGATTAGGAGTTCATAAGACGTCTTCTTCAATATGCGATGGAGATACAACCGTGTATAGCATGGCAAGTGGTGTTAACTGCTTCCTCCTAAAACCTATTCAATGTATTGTACTCATCAAGCATACTTCTTGACATATCAATGAGAGTCTTATTCTTCCTCTTGACCATCCCATTTTGTTGAGGGGAGTAGGGGGCGAGAACTCATGTTTGATGCCTTCTTCATCCAAAAACTCTTCAACTTGAGTGTTCTTGAATCTGGTGTCATTGTCATTCCTTATAGTCTTGATTCTCAAGGATAACTCATTTTGAACTCTCCTCAAGTATTTCTTGAGGACATCTTGAGTTTCGCTTATGTCATGCAAAAAGAACACCCAAGTGAAATGTGAAAAAACATTGACAATTACAAGATCATATTTGTTACCGCCAATGCTTATATAGGCAATTGAACTGAAGAGGTCCATGTGCAGAAGCTCCAATGGTCTTGTTTTCATCATGATGTTCTTGGATGGATGTTGAGCTCCAACTTGCTTTCTGGCTGGACATGCGCTACATGGCCTATCCTTTTCAAACACAACATTCTTTAAACCACGGATGTGCTCGCCCTTAAGAAGTTTTTGCAAATTCCTCATCCCAACATAGCCTAGTCTTTTATGCCAAAGCCATCTCATGTTGATTTTTGCCATTAAGCATGTGTCAAGTTGGGCTTTATCCGCGGAAAAATCCACAAGATAGAGCTTTCCCTTTAGCACACCCTTGAAAGCAATCGAGTCATTGCTCCTTCTTATGACAGTCACACCCTAGTGAGTGGAAAGACAATTATAACATTTCTTGCATAGTTGTGATATGGACAATAAGTTATAATAAAGTGAATCAACATGCAAAACATCAAAAAGAGTGTGATTAGGGGATATAGCAATTTTACTGTTGCCAAGGATTTTCCCTTGGCTATTGTCCCCAAAGTAGATTCCCTCACTTGGATCTCCGTTTTCCTCATATTCCACGAATATTTTCCTCTCTTCGGTCATATGATTTGTGCATTCACTATCAAGGATCCACTTTGTCCCACCGGAGGAGTATCCCTTCTTTCTTCCCTCCATGGCCATGAGGCAAGTTTACCTTGAGCTCTCCAGTTGGGGAAGAGCTTGTTCTCCACAGTTGATCTCTTCATGGCAATTTTTGCCATCTTCTCTTCTTCTTCTTCGGAGGAGTCTTCATTTGAGTCCCACTCATTTACAAGGTGGGCTTGTTCCAACTGCTTTTTCTTCTTGAAGAATTTCTTCTTGTGAGACTTGCCCTCCTTCTTCTTCCTTTTCTCTTCATGTGGACAATCCAAGATAAAGTAGCCATATTCCCCACAATTGTAACAAGTCCTCTTTGATCTTGTCTTGGACTTGTCCTTGTTCTTGCTTTCATGATGGTAGCTTCCCCTTCTCCTTCTCATCATCCTCTTGAAATTTTTGATGAAGAGTGCCTCTTCCTCATTGGTGTTTGGTCTCTCTTCATCACTCTGTTCTTGTTCTTGGGATCTTGACGATGTTGCCTTGAATGCAACATCTTCCTTCTTAGAGGAGGTGTGGAGGTCGTTCTAGAACATAGCCTCTCTCTCCATCATCTCATGATTGATAATTCTCCCTAGCACCTCTTCGGGAGTCATCTTGTGGAATCCCGGACTCTCTCGAATCATTGAGCAAAGAGCGATGTTTCGAGGCACGAATGCCTGAATCAACCTCTTTACCACTTCTTGGTCTATCCATCAGGTACATCCATAAGAGTGGCTCTTGTTGATTAGGACCTTGAGACGGTTGTACGTGTCTTGTGGGGTTTCACCATCCATGATGGTGAATCTTCCAAGTTCTCCTTCGATCATCTCGATCTTGGCCTCTCTTATCACACGATTGCCCTCATGCACCATCTTGAAGGTGTCCCAAATGTCCTTGGCCACCTCCAACCCATAAATTTGGTTGAACTCCTCTCGAGTCAAGGAGGAGGTGATCACTCCAACCGCTTGAGCATTGCGGTGGAGTAGGATGGCTTGCTCTGAGGTCACGTCTTCCTCATTCTTGGGAAGATGAACACTTGTCAAAATAATTTGCCACAAGCCATGGTTTAAGGAAATGAGGTGCATCTTTATGTTATGCTTCCACATAGTATGATCATTTCCATCAAATTGAGGAGGTTTTCCAATAGGAATAGAAAAGTAATGATTATTATGAGTTAGACGCTCGTAATTGTAAGGATATCGGGTGTAGTATTGTGAAACACTCCCATTGGCATCATTGATATTCTTCTTGGGAAGATTCAGATTCTCACGAAGTTGCGCCTTGAGTAGGCCCACTTCCTCATCGTCATTCGGATCATCTTGGAGCACATCGATGTTCTTCATCTTGTCATCATTGACGATTACC
Organism: Tuctoria greenei; assembly: GCA_036927565.1. Classification (NCBI taxonomy): domain Eukaryota; kingdom Viridiplantae; phylum Streptophyta; class Magnoliopsida; order Poales; family Poaceae; genus Tuctoria; species Tuctoria greenei. Next base: position 59,050,770 of record JAYESD010000009.1, read on the forward strand.
GGAGATTGATTTTCACCCTTGTTGGCCATCTCCTCTCCGAGTTATTAGACTCTTGCTGGAGATACCTGCTCTGATACCAATTGAAAGTTACCTAGAGATGGTTGAATAGGCAACAATCAGAAATCTAGACTTAATTAAAAGATGTCCTGTCAATACAAGTCGTACATGTCTGATTGGAAATCGGACTTGTCTGACTGAAGTCGGACAAGTCTGACTCAACTCGGATAAGTTCGACTGAACCTACAGGAAAGTACTAAAAATGAAGTTTTTCTGCAATCTAGTGAATGAAAATACGTCCTAGCAGTTCTAGTAGTTGATGAAACAAGATTAAGTGCTAGAGACGAAGTAAACCTAGATGATCACTAGAAAGTAAGAATTTTGCGTAAATGTAAATAAGACAATGGACAAGAGATTTTTTCCCGAGATTCGGCTTCACTAAGAAACCTACATCCCCGTTGAGGAGTCCACGAAGGACCTGACCTAACATCCTAACCTCGCCAAGACGCCTCAAAGGTCAAGTCTTGGATGCTCCATTATCACAAGAGATTACAAACTTCCCCGGAGCAAGAAATCACACGAGAAATAACCGGGGCAACGCCTAAGCGTTTAGGGGAGAACCCCAAGAGTAACAAACACGCAATCATGAATAAACTCAATGAATCGAATGTTGTTGAACCCCCTATGGACTTCTTTTGCCAAGTCTCACAATCACTCCTTCACTCTTCCCCAAAAAATTTGGATTTGGACTCAAGAGGGTGAAGAACAAGGAAGTAGACTTTCTTGAGGGCTTGAGGCGACTTTGAGAGTTTACGTAGGGTTGGCTTAGATCGGGGACAAAATCCCGAGCTATTTATACTCCAAAAGTGTTTTTAGCCATTAGGTTACATCCCACGTTGGACAAGTCTGACATAACCTCGGATATGTTTGACCTGCTGACATCAGAGACGGTGCGGCTAACCACTTTGATTTGAAACTACGCGCAAAAGTCGCGTTGAACAAGTTCGACTAATCTTGGGCATGTCTGACCTGCAAGGAGAGACTTTTCAACTCAGACTAATTTGAGGCACTATGTCAGAAAAGTCTACCTCAGACATGTCCGACCCACTTCGAACATGTCCTGCCCACTTCGGACATGTCTGAAATCGAATAGAGATTTTTCGGACTTGTCTGAACCCCATCTCGGACAATTCTGAGTTTCAAACACTTAGAAAATTTTCTAAGTCAAGTACCTCGGACATGTCCGACCCGCTTCAGACATGTCTGAATACCAACAGAGAGATTTCAGACATGTTCGACATACAAATTCGGACATGTTTGAATTCCACCAGAGAGGTTTCGGACTTATCCGGCGCTGGACAAGTCCGACCCTGACACTTAGGGTTTTCCTAAAACCTACCCAAGAGGTTGAGCTCCCATTTGACTCACTAAGTTTTCACTCGTCGTGTCCCTCTTAATAGTACAGATTTTCCTAGGACTCAAGGAGAAATATAAAGCCTATTTCTACTTCACTTTTCACACATTTTCTCCTTTTTTGTGAATTTCATTCCGTACTAAGTTTTCTGCACGAACTCAACCAAACTCATTAGCTCTTTAATTATTTGTAATTAATCAAACAAAACCCACAAGGGACCTAGATGCACTTTCAGTTATCTAGCAGGAGGAGACCAAGTGAACTACATTTAAAACCATTCACCTCTCAAGCACCCAAAATGATGTTGTAGCCACATCAAGGTTCCTGAACACAGGTATGAGATGAAATAATTTGTATACATATTTCATACTTGCAGCAAAACTAAGTTATCATATAGGTCTTCTTGCCTTCACTCGAGGACGAGCCAAGGACTAAGTGTAGGGGAGTTTTTCCACTATTCTTAAGTGCTATATTTGACTGAATTCACCTCATAAAATGTGTAAAAATGAGAACACCACATAGTGGTAGGGGTTATTAAATAACTATTTACACAAGTGTTAGTGTCTATTTCTATGTGGGTGAATTATGACAAAAATAGTAATAAATTGCATGGACCAATTCTAAAAAGATGCTTTGAGCCAATCAGGAGCTGCTACATGGTAGCACATGGATCCATGGGCCCATTCTCAGGAATATCCGAGGGAATCCAATAGCAATTCACATGAGGATGGAGGTAGGGCCCACCTATCAGTCACATGAAGGAAGCATACCGCGGACGAAGTCACCTAGAGTGTGGCCGAACTCTTGGTCCGGTTGACCCATTTTGACACCACATGCGGTCAACTGCTACGTGTCACTCCTCTATGGTGCCCTGAAGTCGGTGGAGGCTGATTTGCGCACACAAGATGGTGGGAACCGCTTCAGAAAGTTGTATAAACAGCTCCCTCACTCCCTCACTCACACCACAAGTTTGAGTTGAGTATGTCACTCCATAGGCTTAATGTTGCCCTTAGGAGGCTGCCAAAATAGGAGTAGCATAAGGAGAAGCAAGGAGGAGAAAGCTTGAGCTTGTCAAGTCCCTCTCCAACACTTGTACCTCTACAGAAGTTGCTCCATAGGCTTAATGTTGCCCTTAGGAGTTCTGCTCAAATGAGTAATCTTTCATGAATTCCAATTCAAGTTTTAATCTTTAATTCATAATAATTAACTCCAGTAGTTGTTTGTGGGTTCATTGCTCTATTCAATTAGGGGCTCTAGTCTTAGCTTTCTGTTCGAAAATATTAGAGTTGTGGTTTATAATATAGATAATATGTTTAGGTTACAGACCATTAATAGATATCTAATAGACCTATGAATTGAAGAGTTAGGCTGTAGGTGGTGATAGCTCTATCCGTTCTTTGTAATCCTCCATATTCGACTACGCCATAGGCTCTTAGCGGGAGTCACTTGGCGGACCAGTAGTAAGCACGTGCTCGAAATAATCAACCATCTTAGATTGCTCTAGATTAAATACAATCCTTTGGAATTCCTATATGTCCCTTGCCTACCAAAAAAAACTTAGTGTCTTGGGTGAATCAGTTAGAGGATTGATACACATGTCTCATAGATTCGATACCCTTGGGAATACTCTTAAGGGGAAAGTGCTACAATGTTATTTCGTACACTTACAGATTTTATTTGTGGTCGTAAGAAATACCAACATTTTGCAACTTGGGAAGTCTATATGTGAATCTAAAATTAAAATAAAATGAGCATAATATTTCATACATATATGACTTTGTGACTTTGTGTACATGTTGAAAGTTCTTTACTACATTACTCGTGTTATACATTTTCTAGTTTTTGTAATTACTAGTAATTGGAATATTTACTTACACTAAATCTGGTCATGATCGAACTTTCTTGTTGTTTTTGAACTTGTTGCATGCTCACACGTGCTTTCAATCATGAAGAATTAATATAACTACAACCCACGAGATGGGCTTTTATAAACAAATGTAACATGAACAAAGATCAAGAGAATATGCATGCATCACACTTCTTATTTTGAGATTGTTTATCATTGCACTTAGATATGAACTTAGAAGTAGTTGTATATGACTAAAACCATGTCCTTAAGCTTTTAATTGTCAAATGACATAGGCTTGGTTTGGTTGGTTAGAATAAGACGTATGTTTCATATAATATCTTACAAAGTTCATATAATATAGTTTTTTTGCTTTGAAAGATAAGAAAAAAGAGCAACATGTGTCATACTTTCATGTTTTGAAACACTTGAGTTAGGGAGATCATGACTTGCTTAAATGGAATTACATCTGATCTCTAGTAGGCTTACACTACTTTATGTATTTCATTGATGTGATAGTGTAATTTACTTGAAAGTATGAATTGGATGAGCTTTATTCCATATGCAGATGCCATATCGTGCTCATAACAGATCCAAATTCTCTTTTGTACCTTGCTGATTACATTGTCAAAAGGGGACAAATAGACAAATAGGATAAAAGTGAGGTTTGAAAGTAAAGTTTTGAGTATACTCGAGACATTTGGTTTAGACTGGCCGAACTTGTCTAAGTGTACTACAGACGACAATTCGGACTGTTCGATCTGGTCGCGCACGTGAGTTGCTGATCAAAGTGTTTGATCTCCTCAATTTGAACTGCAGGGAGGTTGTTAGAGTGTTCGATCTCAATATTTTCTTTAAACCATGCGGGTATGTTAATAATCATGGTTTTGGTTCTACACCTTTGTTTTCCACTTGTGTGGGTCATTTTCACTTATGGAAAATGTGATTGCTATTTACATACTAAGTTTTGGTTCATAATTTAGGGTTGAAGTATACAACATACTTTTGACTTTTGGAAAGGTTTTTTAGTATTTTTATGCCGAGTTTTGATGTGTTTTGGATGATAATAGTGAAAGATATTTTGCTAAGGTTTGCAACATGCTTAGGTGAGCTGCTCACATAAGGTATTGTAGTTATTCGGATTAATGTGAGTCAAAGTCAAAGACTTGTGCACGGAAAGAATTGGTTGTTTGTTCATGTGTCGGTGTTGCTTGAGATCAAGACATGACTGGTGATGGTGATCTGTTGAACTAATCTTAGAAAGAAGATGAGGTTCAACCACTATGTTCGGGAGGAATTTTGATTGAGTTGATCAAGTAGGTCACACAACATGTTTGAATCAGGAACGGTGTACCTAAAGGTATCGTGGACGTTTTAGAAAGTGTTTGCACGTGCGCAAGGAGTGTATGGATATGGCAACATTGTTCCAAGACATGGTGAAGAGTTATGAATGAGAAGATATGACCAGAATGGTCCAACGAGCAGATTTGCGCGCTTAGATGAAGTTGAGGCGGCTATGGTGCGATTATGGAATATTTTGATTTGGTTATGGTTAGATTTCATATGAGACATGAAATAGAATTGTTCTAGAAATGTGTGGGACATTCATATGGTGTTTAGAAGTCTTAAATTGCTTCTATTTGTTTATGAAATAGTCTTAAGCAGTTACGAATGTTTCGATTGAATCCAAATATGAGTAGGAAGTCATAGTTGGATTAGAGTTATCTAAGGGCTGGTTATATAAGCGAGAAGGCAAGACTTCATGGAGGGCACAACAAGCAACTGCTTCTATTGTGTTTTGATAAATAAAATTTGTAGTTTTTGATAAGCTTTTGTACCTTGATTGTCTGACTTGTTTTCGTCAAGTTTTTTCTCGTCAAATTTCTGTGCAACCCAACTTTGCTTCGATGTGTGATCATAACTCGCATTTTACTAATCCAATTGTGGTGATTCTTTTTTGTGTTGTCTTCAAAACTCAATTTTCTATCATTTGTGAAAATTTCACGATCATTTGTTTCAAGATTTATGAGTTACACGAGTTTCTTTGCAGCATAGCAGATCTATTTTGTCCTATTAGAACAAATTGACCTTTGCTTGGGGTTTTAGTTATAACTCGAGTTTACTCGGTGGGTTCATGTGATTTTTGTCGTGGTGTCTCGATGACTTGATACTATACAAACTCTACTAGTTTTGTCACAGTTGAATACGTGTAGATAGTTGCACACATAGTTTCTTGATAAGATTGATTTTCGATCAAGGGGTTCTGTAGCTTCCACGTAGAAATTTTAAATTTACCATTCACCCCCTTTTGGTAGCTTTTCACGTGCTCTTCGATCTTACAATTGGTATCAGAGTCATAATGCTATAATTTCTTATTTGCACATGTTTTTGCTAATCAACAACCGAGAAATACTCTAGAAAACCTTATGTGTTCGATGACATTGATTTCCCGGTTTGGAAGGCTTGTATGAAGGCTTACATCCAAGCGCAAGACTTTATCATATGGGAGGAAGTCTACAAGTTCTTCGACGTGCCGCCAAATAATCTAGTCACCACTGCCAACATGAAAGATGTCAACAACAACAACAAGGTGTGCAACTTGATGATTCAAGGATTGACTGGAGGTGACTTTAATCGTCTCGCACACATGCGATATGCGCACGATGTAAGGAAAGCACTATGCGACTACCACGAAGGCTCCAATATAACCAAAGAGGTACATTAAGATATGTTCAAAAAGGAGTACATGCACTTCAAGATGAGTTCAGGTGAGTCCATTGATTTGCTCGCTTTAATAAAATTCTCAGTAACTTGCGTAGGAATTATTCAGATGCTAAGAATGCTAGGCATTAGACATAACAATTTATAAGATAAAAGTTACATCTATCCGTGAATCTACTGTCATGAGTGCACTTAGTTTAGATATTCTATATCTATAGAAATCCTAACAAGTCTCTTGTATTTGTTTCATAACATGACATGTCTAGCTCTTGCAAATCTTCAACATGTCATACACTTGCTTTGCTGTCTTATCTAACCTTTAAAATGATTGAGGGGTTTCTAGAAGAGGATCTATCCCTTCTCTCTCACTAGTTCTCAAAAGCATTGCAAATGTGAGAACTCAAAGAAGAAGAAGTGGTGGTTCTCAAAGACGTTCTGAATGATGTGAGTCAAGACATTACCATACAAATTGCTTTATGCTTTCAAGTTCTACTTCCCGTGATAAAAAGTAAACAAAGTTCAAACCCTCTTCCGCCAACAAAAAAAAAAGTCTTACAAGCCGCAAAAATGGTGCACTGTCTCCTCTCCACACTTCAAGAATATAGATCGAGCAATATGGATACTAAGAGTGAAGAAGATGAAGACACTTTGGCAAATATGTGAGTCACTGCAAGCAACTCAATTTCAAGCATGAAGGAGTCCGAACATATCAACAACAATGACGGGATATATCCCCCATATAAATATCTTGCTCATGCTATCTGTTGTTTTCATACTTTAATTAAAATGTCAGAAAACTTAAGAAGAATGATGTTAAAATTAAATTACTACAATCTGAAATGAATCGACTAAAATTGAATCACTAGAATTTGAAATTCATCGACTGAAACAAGAGAACAAGCAAAGTATGTTAGAAATATGCAACCAAGCAAAATTTGTTGTACGTGCTAAACCAAATGTTAGAAATATGCAACCTGCTGCAATGAGTCAAAAACATGTAAAATTGCTCATAAACCTACTGTTTTTTGCTACACATGACACACATTGTTGGTCAGTAGTTAGGTGCAAAATTTCTCAAAATTCGGCTCATAAACCCGTTGTACTTTTCCAGCTTTCATGTGTTTTTCTTGCTGAACATCGTATGACTTTGTACTAAATTTTTAAAAATCTTTTGATTAGTCCTAGTATTGAGTCATCATCACACTTTGCTTGTAGATCACACACTTAAAGAAGAAGAACATTTGGTCCGTGGATTTAGAATGCTCACATCACATGACTTTTAACAAAAAATGATTATCATTCCTCTCTTATGTGTCACGCGTAAAATATGTCACCTTAAAAATATAGTTAACCAAAATTAAATAAAACTAACCGCAACAAAATTATGCGGCTACCATTTTTCCGGTCAAATACAGTTATCAATTCTCGGTAACTTAAATTTTTTCTTAACGAAATGCGCACCCTAAACTCGCTAATTATGAGGAAGCGGCGGGTTCTCCCCTCCCGCCGAAGCAGTTTTCCCGCGCTAACTCCCCGCCAATTTTTCGTGGCGGCGGGAGCCCTAGAAAAAACCGAGCGAGGTAACCCATTTTCTCATTCCCGAACACTACCAACAAACACTCGGAGACGGACTCGCGTTGCCGCCGCCATGAAAGGGCGCGCTGTCAAGCTCCGTGAGGCGCACAAGTCGGGCTCGCCGGCCTTCTGCTCCGCCGTGTGGGGCTCCGGCGGGAACTATGTCGTCACTGCGTCGGCTGCCGACACCGCCATCCTGATCCATGACGCCGCCGCGGTCAGTGGCGGCTGCGGCGGCCGGGGGTTGACTTCGGCCCCGGTGGTCACTATCCGGCTCCACAAGGATGGTGTCACGGCGCTCGCGGTCGCGCCCGGCTCCGGTGGCTCGCTGGCTTCCGGATCCATCGACCACTCCGTCAAGTTCTACAGCTTCCCAGGTTTTTTGGATCCCACCGCCCTGATGTTGGATCTGATTCAAGTCTTTTTTTTTCTTTCGCCCCAAGATTTGTGAATTAGCTTCGGATTTCGATGTAGAGGGGGAGTTCCTGAGCAATGTCGCCCGATTTACCCTCCCGATCCGGTCGCTTGCCTTCAACAAGAAAGGGACCCTGGTGGCGGCCGCAGGTGACGACGACGGCATCAAGCTGATTGCTACCGTCGACAGCACCATCTCCAAGGTTCTTAAGGGCCACAAGGGCTCGGTGACAGGGCTATCTTTCGATCCGAAGAATGATTACTTGGCATCTGTGGACAGTTTCGGCACCGTCATCTATTGGGATCTTTGCATCAGTGGTGAGGCCCGTACCTTAACACGCGTAGCTCCCACTTTCCGTTCTGATAACTCGGTCAAGAATCTCCTATGCTGGAGCCCTGATGGACAAACTCTTGCTGTTCCTGGATTGAGAAACAACGTGGTGCTGTATGATAGGGACACCGGGGATGAGGTGTCCATGCTGAAAGGAGATCATGAGCAGCCAGTGTGCAGCCTTTGCTGGTCCCCGAATGGGAGGTACCTTGCCACTGCTGGCCTGGATAGGCAGGTGCTGATTTGGGATGTGAAGTCAAGGCAGGATATTGAAAGGCAGAAGTTTGATGAGAAGATATGTAGCTTGGCTTGGAAGCCAGATGGAAATGCTTTACTTTTGATTGATGTTATGGGCAGGTTTGGCATTTGGGAATCAGTTGTCCCTCCAACTATGAAATCACCTAATGAGTGTACACCTGACCTTAACTATACTATGGCTCCTTTGTTTGATGATGAAGATGATGAAGAGAAGCAAAGTACCTCTGGTGGATTGGAGGATGTTTTGGATGAAAGTCTCGGCGATTCAGCTCCTTTCAGCCACAAGAGGTTGAAGAGGAAGTATGCCTTCAATGACCACTCAAATGTAGATTGCGAAGATGAGGATTTAATGCATCAGTTAGAATCATCGAAGCAAATGAAGGATAAGCATAAAGCTAAAAAGGATTTAAGTAAGGCAAAAGGTGATTCAGCAAATTCTGGGAAGCTGGTTACAGCAAGAATGCAAGCTGCTTTTCAGCCTGGGTCGACTCCACCTCAGCCTGGCATGAGAAATTTCCTCGCCTACAACATGCTTGGGAGTATTACCACTATACAAAATGAGGGGCTTTCACATTTAGAGGTGAGATCTGCTATTACCTACTTGACTTGTAACTGATTATGCATTTGGTTAATTGCAGCTTGCATCTGAATCAAATCACATTTTGTTCATTTAGCCCCTTCTTATAGAGTAATAATTACATCTACATTTTCCAGGTTGACTTTCATGACACAGGAAGGGGCCCTAGAGTTCCTTCCATGACTGACTATTTTGGTTTCACAATGGCTGCACTGAATGAATTAGGTAGTGTGTTTGCAAACCCATGCAAGGGTGACAAGAATATGAGCACTCTTATGTACCGCCCATTCAGTAGCTGGGCTGGTAACAGTGAGGTAAGTTATTTGCATATGGTACATGGGTTGTACAAGTTCGGATGGAAACATTGGAGTTTACAGAACCTTGATTGTTGCTGATACAAAAATATATTTTTATTTCTTCAAATTCAGTGGTCAATGAGATTTGAGGGGGAAGAAGTGAAGGCGGTGGCTCTCGGTGCTGGATGGGTTGCTGCAGTCACAAGCTTAAATTTTTTGCGCATCTTCACAGAAGGAGGCTTGCAGGTTTTATCATATCTTGAGACTTGCATTTTAAGGCTTGGTTTTATGCTTTGGATTGAAAAAGAATCTTTTGCTCGAAGGAAGACAAGAAACAACACCATTAATAATTCCATGTTACTTGAGCTTCTCAGGATTGACATATTGCGTTTGTTCAAAATCCGGAGGCAATCAATCATGGAATTTTTGTTGTAAATTGCTTTGATTTATTTCTTGGGGTGCCCCAACTATATATAGACCTCTAACAAATAAAATCAGACCCAAACCTATTTAGGACTATCTAAAACACTTGTCTCAAACTCTAACTTGATCTCCATCTCTTGTCTAATCTGAATTGGACTCTTCAAAATTCTATTATCTTCAACAATCACCCCTTAATTTTTTTTTCTAGGACACTTGCTAATTTAGGTAAATTTTGGGGTGGGCGCTACACCTCTAGGATGGGCACTATATGAACACAATTTTGGATGGACACAACTACACCTCCAAGATGGACACATCCACCCTAAACATATCTGAGTTGAGCATATCTTCAACCCCAAGATGGGCTCATCTTCATCTTGCTCGCGAGTTTAGGTTGGGTACATTTTCAACTTGCACTCTACCTCGGAATGGACACATCTTCATTCTGATCTCACACTCGAGATGGTCACATCTTCATATCGAGCACACCTTTCTTCACGGCCATCCACATTGATGTGAACCACATTTATCACGCCTTTGGATATGCCCCCTTTACTTGATGAACACCAACACGGTTCGAGCCCACAAGCCCAACATGCTTTTGTCCCCTCTTCTCTTCTCCAACCCAACTACCAGGTTGGGTCCACAGGCCCAATCATTCTTTCATCTGGTTGGATCACTCTTAGCCTGTTACTTAGCTGCCAAACCTCCTTTGCTAGTCCGTTTCTTTGCACTAGGAACATACCCACACAAGTTCATCCTTTGGACCAGCTTGGTTCCTCCACCGTTACCGACACCAGCATGTGGTCTCCACTTCCACCCTGACACCAGCACAAAAGAACATTTTTTTCTCTACCATTGTGCAACAGTTGAATATTTTCAACTGTTGCCCACCCATGTGTTGGAAAATACACATGATATGCGATTAATTTGATGATCCGAAACAGCAAAACAACTAGAACAATTCTACTAGCAGTCAAAATAAATAGTGTTAGTATTACACAAAATTGAATTGAAACTTACGCAAATAAATCACTCATCGAATAAAACGAAATAGTCATAGATCGAGTGATCTACTTACAAATCGTCTTGCTGTGAAGTAGACGATGAAATTGACGAACTTGATGAAGATGTAGAGGATGCAGGAAGTGCGATGAGCAGTCGTGCGAGCGCACTTCCTAAAAACCTAATCGCCAGCACTTGTGCAGGTCTTTAGATCACCGGCGTCGGCTCAAAGACACCGCTCTCCCTTGATCTGTTGCACGATGGACAAAGGGACAACAAGGCAAAAAAATGGCGACGTACACCATTTTGTGAGAGGCGAGTTTCTGTGTGTGTGTCTTCTCCAGTATACATGACGTCTCCTTATATACTTGAGCTTGTCAATCGCTTTAGGTTCGATCTGCCATAATTCTA